>JAQPZY010000664.1:0-315469 GCA_029931535.1 Margaritifera margaritifera | reverse complement strand
TGTGTGTGATTTCATTCCACTTTTCTTTTTAACAGCCTAGCCTTTTTTTTGTTTTTTTAAAATTAGACTGTGTGATGCTGTTTGTCTGTTCTGTAAGTATTAGTTTGGTGTAATATTCTTAACCCTTTGCAGGACTGGATCGCAAAAGTGTGGTGTGATGGATAGTCTATAACTGGGTGTTGGTTCTCTTCTGATCGAGTTAGATGAAAAGGAGAGTTCGGGTGTATTGGTCGCTCACAGCTGCTTGTAGAAATATATAGTGTGAGTGTTGGGATAAGAGATAACGTGGGTAGGGTGCTGGATGGAAGATACCTGTGTGTTGGTCGCTACCAAAATGGCGTGTTGTTGGTGTCTATGTGGGGGAGTTGGGGTAGCATATAAAGAGAATGTGCATGGATAGTAAATAAAATGGGTGGAATGGATCACGCCAAACGATCGTGATGTGATATGTAGATAACTGGTTTGTTGAATATGTATATCACTAGGTCGATGTTAGTCACTTCAAATGGCGGTTTGATGGTTTTATTGTGTGAGTTTTGGATAGTGAATAATTTGGGTGTATGGTCACTCCAAACAGAGGTGTATGATTTGTAGTGTGGAGTGGTGATGCCTAAGTAATAAGCGGATTTCGGTTAGTTTATAGCTGTGTGTTGGTCATATTGGTTAGTACGTGTAGTTTTAACAGTTTAATAATTTCCCGTTAATAGGGCGGGGGACGTTCGTGTTAATGTTTTAACTTAGATGTATGGACATTCTTTTTAAACACATTATTATTGCACGGTCAGAGGTTAATAGAGATCCAAACTCCAAAATGTTGAGCCTCAATGATAAATACCTCATTGTTTTTAGAAATTAATTAGTTCTCCATGGAATGTCATTTATTACCTAATTACTGGGAAATTGGGATTTCTTCGCATATCAACTTTCCGTGGACTAGACTTTTTGCATAAACTATTCTTTCTATATTTTTCTCGACTTACAACCCCTTCTCAGCTTTTACCACCTGACAGAGTTGCCTTTTTTATATATATAATATTATAATCATTATATATTATAATATAATATATATTTATATTATATATCATATATATTTATATTTAGTTTAGCAGTTGTAGTTTTTTTCTTAACAATAATCAACTATTCATTACAAGTGTAATACACATCAATTTTTATTTCTTATAAATTATGATATACCTACTTCTAGGACGCATTGGGTGAGGTTAACATTTTCGTTTCAATAACATATAATTGTTTCTCGTTCGTTTGATGGTTTGCAAATTTACTAATCTTACAAGAAAAGAACAATTGCAACCTTTACGACATTAGATGTTATGAATCCACTGGTTTGTTTGATTGCTATTAGAAATAGCTTATTAGTTTGTAAAACGATTTCAAATGGTCAGAAGACATGTCCTGTAAATGAGACAGTTTGGAACAATAAGTCACATTCATGAATCTACACCTTCTGAGCGGGGGAGAATGCAACTTTGTACCACTACTTTTATACAGGATTCAAGTGAATTGATTCAGATGAACAATTTGCATTCCGATAACGGCTATAGACTTTTGAAGAATCATTGTGTACCTGCATGTTATAAGGAGATGATATACTTTGAAAATGTTCAAATGGTTAGATATTGATCAAGTGCGAGACATTATACAACTTACCATGCATGACTTCTGTCATCGGTATTATATCAAATTCCATGGAAGAAAGTCAATTACACTGTTCAAGATTAGTGGATTTTCAATAGTACTTTTAAAAAAGCCGATTCCACAAGACGAGAAGATTATTTTGAATTTAGGACGCCGTGACGTGTGTGTTAGATTTCGTTTACACAACCGATTCTTTGTGGCAAATTTTTATGAACAAATACATGAAAAGACATTACAACCACGGAAACTTGAACCTTTTAAGTTTAAGAGATTTTCTGGAGACTCAACTATTTGGGGAGCTGGAATGTAAAACAATCAATCCCAGCAGCTAACCGAACGACATTCTTGCTTTCGCTGATCTTGACTGTCCTTTGTCCAGCGGAAAACAAATGGTGGGGTGTTTGGATATAGGGGTCAAATACTGTCTTTTTCCAAAATCGCTAGCGTGACTTTCTGTAAACACTTCTTGGAAAGTGTTGAGTGACACAAGAACTTCATCTCGTCGCTTGACAGCTGTGTTTCTCCTTGGAAATGTGTGATCGTTTTCGTGACAGTAGATGATTCAAATTTATTCTGACACAGGGTACATCTTTCTCCCTATATATCTGTAAAGATGGAAGAGTCACAACAGATCACGCCTTCTGGTCAGAAATTTAAAAAGTTATTCGAAAGTATACTTCCACAAGACTTCTAATTACTCCTGTAGAGATAAAAGTCAAGGTCTCGAGAATATCCACACATCGTCAAGAAAAGTAACCTCTAAGACAGGAGAAAAGAGTGAGAAATAGTAAAAGATACTGTTATAAAATATCGGGAAATAGGACATTGGTCTTTCGAAGTGTGCCGGGCTAAAAACGAAAAAGGAGAAGGAGCACCTCAGAAGTATAAACCAATAAGCAAGAGAACCCCATTCCAGTAATAAATCCTATGAAGGGCCATGACAAGCCGAAGAAAAACAGTAGAAGAGGAGGGACCTATGCAGTAAAGATATTCTAAAGAGAATAGTCAGTAACAAAGTCGGACATTCTGTTATGTTTTATGAACAAAATGTTGTGATTTTGATATACACAATAATATACGAAGAAAAACGTCAGTGTATATTTGTCTTTATCTTTTTCAATTTTAGTATGGATAAGATACTCAAGCCACCACTTTGTACGGACCAAAAAATGGCTCGGTACGTCTTGGTATAGTAAGTGTAGGGGTGTTGGATAGTACACTGTAGGGTGTTGGGATAGTAGATGATTGCGTGTTGGTCACTGTTTCTTTTCTCGTTGGTTTGTAAATGTGGATTGTAAGTCGCTGAAAACAGGGGTGAATGAGTTTCGGAATGTTAGTACTACTTTTAGTCTATACCAATATTTTTTAATTTCTTGTTCCCAGATTTTCTTCAGTGTCCGCTAAGAAATTCAGGATTTTAGTAGTGCTTGTATTTTACGTCATTTTATGTTATTATGAGTTGGTTTCCCTGTTTAAAACTATTTATTTTCATCAGTACAAAGTATACAATTTACTGACACCTCCAACATGATCTGACGGTATAGGAAATGCTTTATATTAAAATCTCGGACGGATATATATAGCCACTAGCCAGCAGGTCACTGTGCACGGCGTGTTGCATAGTATATGTGCCATTTTAGGTCAGCAAACTTATAATAATGTAAGAATGTGGCCCCATTTGAAGTCAGCCACTTCTAAACAATGTAATCATTTACCCTCAATGCTAAATTCCCGTAGACCCCTCTAGTGCCGCTTCATGGTTAAATTCCCGTTTTGAGCCTAATATATTTTTACCCAGTGTAGTTTAACCACTTCTAACAATATTACCATTTATCCTCAATATTAAAATTCCCGTAGACCCGTCAGAGTGCCGCTTTTGCTCCTATTGAGGTTTTTAACCCAATGTAGGTCAACCACTTTTTAACAATGTAACAATGTAACAATGTCAAACCTATGAACATGTTTAACATAGGATTTCCCACATGGGGTCAGAGTAGCCCACGCATGTTAACCTACGGGGGCAATGTTAATTCTCGTAAGGGGCCAGAGTGCCACATATAACTACTGATAAAGAATGCGTGAAAATGTGCTTAGTTTTTGAATTAGTAAGCTTGACTCATTACTGCTCTTCACAGCTGCGATATATCTGGCCATCCACTGCAGTAGTGTTGCGACATTATCCATGTCAATAATGAATGCCTTAATTTAGGCTGGGCTTAATTTAACATGAAAAAGTTAGAGAGCCTAGGATTAAGGAATAACCTTTGGTTATTATTCCATATCTCTTGTTGCCCCTGTTCCAATGTCCTTTGCATGTATTCGATCAAAATCGGCTGTTATAGAGTATTGTCTTCCATTAAATTCTCTTTGAAACATGTAAACATTGACATTTATTTTATTTATGCTCTTCCTTTCAGATGCCGAGCAATACTCTAGACTTCAGCGCCTTGTCAAGCTTTTAAATGAGCATATTCAGAAGCAGGAAGCAAGTGGTGAACAGGAGGGCCAGAGCAAGATGGATGACTTCTCTGTAAATAAAGAACGTGAAAATGGACATCGTGCTGAGACTAATATTCACATAACAGTCAAAAAGTTGAACGTTTTCCCGCCCAGCCGCTGGACTCGATCATCCTCTGTGAAAGTGGATAAGAAACGTTTCGATCATGCAGACCGAAAGACAAACAATATCGCCATTCCATCGGGTGAGGCAATGTCCAGTAAGAGTGAGAAGAAGGATGCTGTGATAGAACTCCTCCAATTGGTCAATATGAATGCTGACAAACAAGAGAAGAGTATTGTGGAGTATGCGCCATTGGCAATGTGTGACTTTTCAGGCCAATATGTATTCTTTTCTGACTAGTGCAATATATCTCTTGGTCATAGATCTCAATCAACAAGTCACAGATCTCATAAAAGATGAGGAGTGTTTTTTCAATACAGAGGGGATAAAAAAAGGGTAAAGTTCATGGTAAGTACATCATTTTAGCTGTAAAAGAGTGGCAGGGGAGTCAGATAATTGGAGTATGTACTTTACTAAATCGAAAGGTTTTCCTTTATGTCTGTATGTAATGTAAGTAAAGGCAATGTTAGCTCTAATGAGCAGTTTTGAGAAATTACATACTGGCATAAGTTTAAAAAGGCATGAAAGAGCTAAAAGGGGTTATGCAGCCAGAACACAGGTACAAATTATCTTTCAAATAATATTACTGCTTGCTATAATGAAGGTTACATGCAGCAGCGTACTAAGGGGGGGGGGGGCGGACGGAGCGGTTGCCCCGGGTGCCAGAGGTCTTGGGGCGCCAAAACAGCTGATAAAAATTCGGGCCTCGTATTCTGGCCCTTTGGGCCATCATCGTCGCCCCGAGCGCCATTTACCCTTAGTACGCCACTGGTTACATGCATGTGATAAACATTAATTAAATTTAGTAATCCTAAACGGAACTAAATAGACAAAACTGCATAAGTATTTTGTTCCGAGGCGGCGGAAAGAACGAGTTTGATACCGCGTAGGAATACGTTGAGGCCGTCAGGCCGAGACATATATTCCTACGCCGTATCAAATGCGTTCTTTCCCCCGCCTAGGAACAAAATACTTATGTGGTTTTGTATTCATTACATACCCTCTTTTTATTCACACGTTGTTTTTAAATTTTTTAAAGTTACCTTAAAAATAAATTAAGGCATCATTATGAAAGATAATGTACAACCCACTGAAAAACGCCCATGACACGTACATAACTGGGGCTGATGAATTAATTTAAACTGCAGTCACAGGCTAGTGGAATTTTCTTTATTTCGCAAATGTAACATAGGTTTTGGACCTGTACGTGAACCCATTTCTTACGCTATTAACTGCACTTCCAAACAAATTTCAAGGCAATTTTAATAGACTAACAGTTATTAAATACATTCAGTTATACAGAAAACTCATTAATTTACAGTACTTTCAAACACTGTATTTTGTATGTCTTTATTACAAGAAATTATTTATGCATTAAGCTCGAAGATTATGATGTAAGAGTAAAAAAAAAAGGTAATTCTCTTTCTAACATGAGGACAAGATTTGTATTAATCATTTGGATATCTTTTAAACAAGAAAATTCTAAACGATATTTTTTGTAAGAATTTAAAATGTAAGCAAAAATACAACACCCTGCTTGGGCCCCAGTGATAGTTCAAAGTCTCAACATTGTAGCAAGAAATAATTGTTCTAAATTTCAGTCAGAGTCATTGGAGCTGCTGCTCTCTATGATAAGTCTACGTTTATGTTGCAAATGTTTATGAATTTTATCCTCAGATTTAGTCAACGAATTTGAATCCACAGCAATATTAAAAGACAAATTGAAAATTCCTCCACTTATGCTTGCTCCATTAAAAACGCCTGAGGCCATATTTTGAAACTCTGAAGTTTGAAATGGTTTTCTGACTGGTGTACGAATTTTAGACGATTTACAGTATGGAATGTCCCTTCTCTGTGTCAGTGTGTGTCATCAGCGCTGCTACTGGGAATGGGATCAACAGGTGCATGCTTCAGAAGTTTGCACATGTGTTTATGTTGTTCAATCGAAGCGATTGAATAGTTATTCACACTGTTTACATTTTTATGTCCAGATAATTGAATAATTGTGGTAGGATTAACACCTTCATGGAGCAGTGTCGTGCATACAGTTTTTCGAACGCTGTGGCTTGTTTTTCTTCCGTTTATTCCAGAGTTTTCACACATGGTTTTCATTATCGATTTCAATTTATTCACATCGGCAGATTGGTACTTGAACCATAGACCGTCAGCAGTTCTGTTGTGACAAATTCCTAGATAATAAAGTGATTCGGGGGTGTTCATGGACGAAGGCCTTTGACTAGCATACATTTTATAAGCTAAAACTGGGCATCTTTCTGGACATTCTTTACATCGGAATTGCTTTGAATTAAAATGTCGTAGATGACCGGTATTACCGTCCCTTGTTTGAATTATAAATACTGGTCCCCATTTTTGTCACTTTTTAGTATAATGTCTCTCCACCTCAATTGTCGGTTTTCATCACTGGCTCTGAAACCGAATAATTTGGTGTTGTGGTACCAAACTGTGTTAAGTAAGGCTTCGGAGTTGTGGATGCCAAGTTGACCAGAATTCTATAAAATTTCCTCCTCGTTTCGAGTTATTAGTTCAACTTTATTTGGGCGATTTCCTAAACCTTTTTGTTTAAGATCTTAGCGGCGAGAATTCAGCACTTTGCGACTGGTAGCAAACTCATTTGAAGATAAAATGCTGTAGCCATAGTTCTTGCGCCTCAAGTATCTGTCTATAGCTCTGTGGTAACTAGTAAGAGTATCTGGTTCATAGTATGAACCGTCCGGTTTCATTAAAGTGACCAGGAAGGCACCGATATAAGTATCCAATACGACAGAGGTAATATAGAAAATTTCCCTTTTCTCTAAACGAGGGGGCATTTCTAACCATGCGCTGAATTTAGACATGACTCCCAGAGTCTTTCTTACTGTGTTTGAATTTTTTATACTTTCAATATATGATTTTAGATCCCTGGCAGTAGCGGCAAAGTACTTCGTCTCGCTGTGTTTGATGTCGCTTTGCACACAAGCTTCATATGAGAAATCATCGTCAAACATTCCGTCCAAAATATTGTTGACAACCTCAGCTAACTCTAATTTTTCGGCTGTAGGTACTGTGAAATTCCCGTAAAACTTCTCGTCGCTACTTTCAGTACTCCCCCTTGATGCCCCAGCGGCGAATTCAGACATTTTTCATTAGCGATGATGGCAGACGACAGAGAAAAACACATTACTGCATTTTCATTAAACAGTCTGCAGACATTTTTTTTAAAATTACACACAATAGGTAAAGATCTATTGCAATAAATAATTTTCGATATTTATAAGTGGACTATTATTGAATATTTCAAGTTGTAATAGTAGTTCCAAGTTGGGTGTACGATACAGAAATGTTAGGTGTGCGATACGGAAACACAGACTGAACATCTGTATCGAACGCCAGATCTGTCATGTAAGATTAAATGGGTATGTCATAAAGCATTGTATGACAATGACAATACATCAGTTGTTAAGAAGATAGATACATTAAGAAACAGCAAGTGGAAAGGTGAGGAATACAATTCGAGTATGCCAGCATAAAAACAAAATAAATAAAAAACGGAACAAGAACTAGGACAAACAAGAAGAAAAAAAAGAGAAAAAAAAAGCAAAATTAGAGTCCATTTAATATACGGTCTACATGATAAGTATGGCACAGTGAAAAGAGTTACAAATAAGATGCACTAATAACCCAGAAAGCTGAATGTCTCCAAATTGAAACAAGAGAATGTGAACCAGGCGTTTGTTGATGAACGGTGCAGCTATCTAATAACAATTCATGCGAACTACGAGAACGTCGAGGAAAACTGTTCAGCCTTCAGAGACTCTGTGTACTCGGCTGCATCCAAAACCCTCGGTCTGACTATACGTAAACATTAAGATTGGTTTGATGAGAATGATGCTGACTACTGAACTAGAAACATTGGCTCCAAAAGGCCTCTTTAGAGGACAGTACTTCATCAGCTAAGAAAGCAGTCTTCGACAACATCAAGAGCATTGTCCAGTGCAAACGCTGAGAGTTGCAAGACTCATGGCTGAGCAACAAGGCAGATGAAATTTAGTCCTACACAGACAAGGATGACATGAAAAACTTATATGATGCTTTAAAGACAATCTTCTGGCTACAGTCATCAGGAACATCTCCAGTACTGAGTGCTGACGGCGCCACACTATTCAGGGACCAACCTGCACCATGAAAGCCTTACATAGAGCCTACCATCACAGTGAATGGTCAAACCTTCCAGGCATTGGACAAATTCACCTACCTCGGCTGTACACTGTTATGTGCAGTCCATGTCGATGATGAAACCAGCGCCAGAATTGCCAGTGCAAGTGTAGCCTTCAGCAGAATATGTGCAAATGTGTGGGAATGCAGAGGCCTCAGTCTGCAAACAAAACTGAGGGGGTAAAAAACCATTGTGTTGCCGATCCTGCTTTACGCGTGTGAAACCTGGACAGTGCACAGACACCATTCCAAGAAGCTGAATGTTTTTCAAGCGGGCTGCCTGAGGAAAATGATGAGGATAAAATGGTAAAACAAAGTACCAGACACTGAGGTTCTCAAACAAGCAGGCATTCCAAGCATCCACACTCTGCTGATGAAATCACAGCTAAGAATTGGGCAGGCTACGTTACCAGTATATCAGATGAGCAACTACCAAACAAGATATTTTGTGGCGAGCCAGAGAAAGGAAAGCGACCTCAGGGAGGTCAGAAGAAATGCTTCAGAGATTCCCTCAAGTCACCCTTGAAACACTTCAACACTGACCCTGAGCTTGATAAGATCTTGCACAGGGTTGTTCCACCTGCCACAGTCTCATCCATAATGGGGCTACAGACTATGAGCTGAGCACGAGCAGCATAAATCTCAGAACTGCAGCACGTCCTCTGTTGATCAAGCAACCCAAGATTCATCTCCTATCCAGTGTGCTGCGGACAGTTCAGATCACAAATTGGCTTGATCAGCAAGTCACATGCTCACAGAAACCAAACCAGTTAGTGATGTCATGGTCATCTTCGAACTCGAAGGACGAACAACTAGAAGACAATGAAATAAGAAAGAAATAAGTAATAATCAAAAACATACTTGACCTGTTTGAATTGTACTTTAGATTACAAAATTGCCTGTATATCAGATAAAAGTAACTAAGTTGCTATATAAGGGAAAGTATTAGAGATTATAAAGAGTACTATCAAAAATGATATTCAGGGTGTAAGAGTTATTTGCAATATTCTAAATGTATAATATGCATTTGAATAAAGGAGTATTTTCTTTCATAGATGTTTCCACTAGAGGTCAGTGTGAATCTGTAATAGGGTTGAGATTATGATATCTTGCCCATCTGGACGTGAGTGCATGAGCTAATGTTGCAGGACTCCGTATATGCTGTTTTAAGATGGAGACTTCAAACTTTGGGATACGATTGACAGTGGTCCACAGTTTAGCAAATTGGTTTGGAATTTGGATCAACCTGGCTGTAGAGCCTGTGGATTGGAAGACATATATGTATGTGCAGCAAAAGTGTTGATAGTGCCATAGCACTGACACATTTTAGTATTTTTACATGCCATGTAGTGATACAAGAACATAGAAATCCAAATTTATAAAAAAAATTACTAGACCAGCATGACATGGGTTGTTTTGAAAATCATTAAATATTACTAGACAACTCATATTTAGTATATCACCAGTTAAAATTAAAATACAAAAATTACTGGACTCTAGACAATTAAAATACGCGATCTTAAATGAATACATTCAGAACTTTGGAGAATTTAGAATTTTATATCAATAGATATATCGTATTATCATGTCATTTGGAATTGTTAATAATATAAATGGACCAGCCTGATTAAAGTGAATGATCATGCAGAAGGTGTGCCAAAGGCACACTATACAAGTACTAGTACAACAGACCAGTCCACTTCTATAGGTATGTAATAATATTAAAATAAATCCATTAAAATAAAAAGTAACTATTCACTGACATGAATACTCGAGGGTATAATTTTTGCAAAAAACGATATTCACTGCCACACAGAACATTTTTGACCTGTAGAAATTATTCAGAATTTGTTTTCCAAATATTAGTGGATAACAAATGAAACCAGATACTACTATTGTCTTTTTAATATCAAATCAAAAGGTCTGCTGTTCGGTTCTTTTCTATATACATCTCTTCCTCAATATCTCGCAAGTGACAGAGTCCATAAACATCAGCCACGGCAAAGTTGAGGGTGAGAGACAGCAGATAAAACTCAAATTTTGATTAACAGTTAGGAGAAAGAGGGTTAAGGTGCTAGCAACTTTCGTTGATATGTGAGAATTATAATCTCCATTGTCTTGCACAAATATTTATTTATTTAATGGATTTTAATATTTATGGATATTACAGCTGAAGAAGTCAATAAATTGATGACAGAGTTTTGTTATACTAATAGATCAAGCTGACATGCAATACACACATATTTATGTGTCAGTAAAATTGAAGTTGCTTTCCTTTTCAGGACAGACCATGTGTATCATTGTAAGCAAACACAAATGCAGTAAAGCTTTATAGTTAGAATTACAGTCCTAAACCAATGAATCTGAAACCATACATACATATGCAGTGGGTAGATCCTTAAGATAGCTATTTTAAATGTCAGAATTCATATCTTCATCTACAGCATCTATAGCACATGGGAGTGACTAAGTATAACTCCATGTTCCTTGTATTAATAAAAACAGTCTGCATATGGCAGTCACACTGTCTGTGAACACCACATTGGATCGGGGAAAAATGACCAATAAAATTTATTTTATTTTTAATATATCATTGTAAAATTTGGAAGAGTAATCATCATGTTAGCCAAAGGCAAAAACATAGCAGTTGTCTGTTGTGTAGTTTTCACAAGAAATTTGGATTACCTTACACCCAGATTTTCATGCATTGGGACTTGTAGAAACCAGAGTGAAACTGATCAATGATCTGATAATTGACTTATGTGAAATTTTCAACCTACAGTACATTCCAAAATACACATCTTTCTTTCTTGAGAACCATGATGTTGTCAACCTGAATCTGTACCATGGAGACAACATTCATTTTAGAAAAAAAAGAATCTCTCAACTACTGAGGAATATTAACATGTATGCCCCCATTTTCAGGAATTATACTGAAGAATATTGTGGTGAGACTGGTCATTTGACACAGGTATGCCATCATGAACAACAAACTGAGTGCTACAGTTGCCAGCAACTTGGACAAGAACAGAAACTCTGTGAATCAGTGTATTATCCATACTAGGAAGGTGGCAAAGAGGAGAATGCAAGTGATTCATTTATAACGAATATGCTAAATCCAAACGTACCTAGTGAGACTATTCACTCTAATAATTAAGTGAACACTGCTGTAAATGCAAAAGTTCAAGCATATATGGTTCTATGTGATATTACAGTTTGTAATATATATATATATATATATATATATATATATATATATATATATTTAGACATTTAAATAAGGAAACAGAATGTAATGATGAAATATGTAGTATGGAGACAATCTCATTGAGTGCCCCTTTGCATGGTGACATACATATAATTCATATCAAACTATATAAAAAAAGGTTTTAACATAGGTCACTTAAATATATAAGGTGTAGTGGGAAAAATGGACAAGATTAAATTAATACTGTCTTCCAAGGAGAATAATATACATGTTTTAGGACTCACTGAAACGAAATTAAATGATAACCACAGCGATAATCTAATTCATTGTCAAGGCTTTAATAAACCATTATGCAGGGACAGAGACACAGCAGGATGAGGTCTTGTTGTTTACATTAGAGATGATGTAAATACAGAAAGGTGAGCTGACCTAGTGTTAGAAGAATTGAGAATATTTGGGTGGAAATTTATAAAAATATTGCAAAATTATTCCTAGCTTGTTTAATTTACAGGCCATCTTACTCCACAACAATATGGAATGATAATTTTGAGAAACAAATAGAAAATGTTCTTGCACAGGAGAAGGCAATATATATACTATGTGATGTAAATAAAGACTTACTCAATACTCAGATAAAGAAGAACTGGGTGAAATTTATTGAATGATCAGGCCTTGTCCAGCTTGTAAATGAACCCACAAGGGTAACAGAAATATAAAACGGTTTAATTTACCACATTTATACAACCTATCAGACAATGTAGCAAATGTTAAAGTACCGAATATTGGTCTTAGTGACCATTACCTTATTATTCTCACAAGAAGGGTAAAATGCAAGACAAATAGGAACAATCTACACAAAACAATCACTTATATATCGTTCAAAAACCTTAATGAAAAACAGTTTCTTGGTGACTTAAATAAAGTTCCATGTAATATAATCCAAAATTCCTATGATATAGATGATACAGATGAAGCTTTAGGGGTGTGGACTGACTTATTTATGGATGTAGTCTCTAAACATGCACCACTGAAAGTACATAGGGTAAAGTATGAAATCCATCCTAACTGACATACAACTGAAATATTAGATGCCATGAAAACACGAGACCATTTCAAGGCGATGGAAAACCATACACAGTACAAGTGTACAGAATCAAAATGTCAAGACTGGTATGACTAAACAAACCAAAAACCTTATTATCAATCAATGCTTGAAAACAAAAAGAGCAACTCAAATTCTATTTGGAACCTTTTCAATGAACTCACTAGGGGAACACACAAAAATCAGACCAATAAAATTCACTCACTTCTGGTAAATGACACCTTTATCATTGATGACATTGATATTGCAAATGTTTCAATTATTTTTTCATCAACATTACCACAAAATTAAAGCAAACAGTGATAGAAAAAACTTTGATGAATTAAAAAAGTTCTGCACCAGCAAAATCCCTATTGAGGTATGTTTTTCAATCCCACCAGTATCAAAGAACTTTGTTATAAAATGTCTCCACGACTCGCTCATGTCATATTTAATCAAACACTCGCTGTTACACCCATACCAATCAGTCTTTAGACAGAATCATTCATGTCAGACTGCCTCGATCTCCCTAATTGATAAATGGGCTCAAGCACATGATCAAGGTAAAATAATAAGATCTCTACTGATAGATTTCAGGAAAGCTTTTGACATGGTGGATCATGAAATCCTTTTGAGCAAACTGAAAATTACCAATGTGACTACAGTACAATTAAATGGTTCACTTCATACTTAAATGAGAGAATACAACGTTCATATAAATGATATTCTGCCTGAACCTGGAACAATCAGATATGGAGTCCCACCAGGCTCAATTCTAGGTCCATTACTATATATATTATTTATTAATCACCTACTCCTGTTATTGGGGGACTCAGTTTCATCTACAGATCTCTTTGCAGATGACACAACATTATCAGACATCCAAAACACAAAGCATGAACTGGAAATTTCTGTACAGGCTGTTCTAAACAAACTGGTCAACTGGTGCACAAGCAGTGGCATGATAGTTAATACTGGTAAAGAAATATTACTTATCTCAACATAGTAAAAAAGAACAAATCTTGATAGTGATGAACTATATTTTATATGGAAGGATATAAATTTGAAAATGGTCTGTCATGATAGAGTACATTGAATGATTGTAGATAATAATCTATTATGGACTGAACATATAAAATATATCAGTAAAAAAGCTCGTTCAAGTTTATGGCTTCTCAGTAGGATAAGACATTTTATCCCAGAATGGCACATGAAATTATTTAATTATAGCTACATACAACCCTATTTAGATTACTGCAACAATGTATGGGGTAATTAAAATGATGCAAACATAGCATAGCTAGTACATCTTCAAAAAAGCACATTGACAGGCTGATATCAGACCAATCAAAAAAGAGGGAAAACTTAGCTGATAAGTTAAACATATGACCTATTAAAGACCGAATCCATCTGAGAAAAGCTAAGTTAATGTACATGATATCCAATAACAGTGCTCCTGTATATTTACATTCCCTATTCAAGTACAGGCAACCTGATAACACTCCCCACCTGAGATCCATGTCTACCAAACAGTATAAAATTTCCAAACCAAATAAGGAATTATTGAAAAAAGTTTCCAATACTCTGGAACTTTGTTCTGGAACAGTATTCCAGTAGAGATTTGCAATGCCCACTCTATTTCTTTCTTCCAAAATCAATATATCCAGTGGCTTCAGAGACATAGTTAAAATAACTAATACTAATATATATATATATATATATATATATAGAAAGAGAGAGACAGACAGACAGGCAGGCAGACAGAGAGATAGTGACAGAGAACTAAAATATATGAATATGGGTATATCGATGATTAATGAAGCATGTGGATTTGAGTGAGAATGAAAACAACTGTATTTGTATTGCAAATTGCATGCATATTGACTATGTGCATTCACATGTATGGGTGAGTGTCCGTGTGAGTGAGAGAAAGGAAAGAAAGTGAATATATCTACTGTAGTATATACAATTATTAAACAAATAATGATTTCAAATTTACACTACTCATCATAATTCTTGTCTAAGTTGCCTACCTTGTTCATGATGGGACTAGTCTCACGAAATACACGTCAAAAAGAAAGAAAGAAAATACCCGCCTCCCCCCCCCCCCAAAAAAAAAAAAAAAAAAAAATGCATAGGAAGCATAGCAAACAAAATAGGTAAAAAAAATTGGGTTGATTTATATTAGCCGAATCCACTTTCCTGTACTCTTCCTTCACTAATTCTTCCATTTTCTCTCGCTCCCCCGCCACATATGTACACACACGCCCACACGCACGCCCACACAGATAGAAAACATAAGCAGAAAAATTAGCATAGTCTAAATCTCTCTCGCTCCAACATAAGCATATAAAAGGGTGGTAAGTCGAAAGCAAATAAAATTAATTGGGAATTTCCAGATTAATCAGTCTAATTGTAGATGCAAAGTAAAATATATGGACTGGTTAACCAGAAAAAAACTCGGAATGTTGGTTTTAAAATTGTGATAATACCGTTCTACGTCATATAAAGATAGACGATTGATACTACGTTCAATGAATGACGAGCATCCAGTAGATAACGAGGAGATAAAGGTCTAACTATTTGACAATTAAAACGTTGAGAAGTCTATTCATTTACATAATTACAAGTTTCGTTGAGAAGTCTATTCATGTACATAATTATAAGTTTCGTTGAGAGGTCTATTCATTTACATTATTATAAGTTTCGTTGAGAAGTCTATTCATTTACATAATTATAAGTTTCGTTAAGAGGTCTATCCATTTACATAATTATAAGTTTTATTTGTAAAATCTCGACCCGAATATTTATGTGGAAGTGCTTCTTTTTACATGTTATCTGTTTATCTGTTCTGTTCAATAATTGAGTAGCTATGGCTATACATGTAGTGCATTACAGTATTGCACCAACTGGTGTAACCAATTTTCGCACTTCAAACTTCGTCAATTATGTCGCTTTTTAAAAAAAAAATAAATTTGTTTATCTTCTATTGACTGGTCCATTATTTATTTTTTGTGTGTTTCATATGGAGTGCAAAATGCTCTTTTTCTGCACCTAATTCATGTTTCTCTCCTTTTTATTTCTTTTCTTTTCTGTCATTCTGCTTTCTCTGTTATCTTTCATGATCTTTCCTTTAGGTTTGTTCCGTTCACCACTTTTTTCTCCACTACACCTTATTTGTCTCTCTTTTTATACTCCTTTCTTTTACCATCAAATTGTTACATTTTGTCCTATTTTTCTTTATCATTTCCAATATTCCTTCATATTTTCAGCTTCCTCTTTACCCAAAGTTGGTCCACTTCACTTACCAGGAAAGTACTATATATGTACTTAACTTTGATTCACAAAAATTCAGCAAACCAAAATCACATGTGTCATTGGGGTTTCCTTTCAACTTTGATGGTCTCCCCTTAATTTTATACGGCAAAATTTGTCTCTGTTGTTACATGGATGACAAATTAAAGATTGTTACTATGAATTGTCTGGGATTAAGAGAACCAGTTAAGAGAAGGGGTGTTTTGAACTATCAAAAACAAAAGAAATATTAAGTTTATTTTCTTCAAGATAGAATTACATGCAATCAGCTTGGGGCTTTGCATTTTATTTTCAATTCCTTTTCATCAAACTCTAAAGGGGTGGCTATTCTACTAAATAATAATTTCAATTCACCATACATAGAGCCAAGAAAGATAATGCTGTAAATAAAATAATTCTAGATATATGAAAACAAAATTATAGATTTACTCTGATTAATATATAATTATCCTAACTGTGATAATCCAATTTTCTACTCAGAAATGAAGATTGATATAACGGCCTTCAGCAGTGATTGTGTGATTATTGGAAGTGATTTTAACCTGGTCATTGAGCTAGAATTTGATACATATAATTATAATATGCTAAACAATCACAGAGCAAGACAGTAGGTTTTTGATACCTGAACCGAACAAAATTTTATTCACATTTGGCAAGAGAGAAGTATTGGTACAAAAAGCTTAACCTGGAGAAAAAGCAACCCAATTAAGCAAGCCAGACTATACATTTTTTTATTTCAGAAAATCTTTTTACAATGGTGGAAGAAAATGTGATAGAACCTGGCTACAGAACAGAGCATTCCCTTGTAAAAATGATTTTTTGTCTTTTTGAAAAATTGATAAATGTAAAACTTGTTGGAAATGCAATAACTCATTATTAAGAGATTCAGATTACATTTCGCTTGTTAAAGATACATTTCATCAATTGCAAAAGTCAAAATGTCTGCTATAATAAAGCATCTAATTTTGAGCAAATTCCAGCTTCTGAGATAACTCTTACTATAAAATGATACTGTTAGGAATTAGGGGGAAAGCCATCTCCTACTCATCCTTCAAGAAAAGACAACAAGATCAGCTGGAGAAGCAACTTGTTAATGAGATTAATTATTTTGAAAAATTAATAAAATTAATAAATTTCAAATTTTAGATAGCAAAAAGAATCAGTTGGTTGAAATTCGTAGGAAAAAAATGGAAGGTGTGAGAATAAGATCCAGGGAAAAATGGATTGAAGAAGGAGAATGGATATAAAAATAGTTCTTTAATTTGGAAAATAGAAACTACATAAGTAAATTATTAAAAAAAAATATTAAATCATGCATTATTGTAAATGGACAATGTTCATTTTGGTTTGATATTAGGAGGGGCTGCAGACAAGGTCATCCCCTCTCTTCATATATTTTCCTTCTGTGTGCAGAAATATTAGCCCACATGATCAGGAAAAATCCAAATATTAAAGGAATACAATTAAATCATATAGAATATCTTATCTCACAGTATGCAGATGACACTGCACTCACTCTTGATGGCTCTGAAAAGTCCCTGAAATCAGCATTAGATCTCATTTATCAATACTCAAAATTTTCAGGCCTTAGTATAAATATTGATAAAACAAAAGCAGTCTGCATTGGAAGTTGAACAGGTAGTAATATTAAATACTGCTCAGAATACCATTTAGATTGGGATTCATCTGAATTTATTTACCTCGGCAAACAATTTTCCACAGAGCTAAACAGTTATGGTTAAATTAAACTATGATAACAAAATCAGGGCAATCAAGAATATACCTCTGCAGTGGTCAAAAAGATTTTGAACCCCTTTTGTTAAAAGTACAGTTATCAGATGTTTGGCACTATCAAAACGTACTCATCTACTAATGAGTTTACCAAATAATTCGCATAGTGTACTACAAGAACTAGATTCTCATTTTTACAAATTTGTTTGGAGTGGGGCAAGGGACAAAATTAAAAGGAAAGTAATTATTAAAGACTATCATGAGGGTGGTCCTTAAAATGGTTGATATCAATACATTTGTGGATTCAATTAAGATAGCCTGGATCAGAAGAATGTATACTCTTGAGACCAAATGGATAAACATCTTACTTGCTCATCTCCCAAACATAGAAAATAATATCCTATTTGGAGTAGATTTTCTTTAAAGAGCTAATAAATACCTGAATAAGTTTTGGATAGATATATTTTCAGCATATGTAAAATTGTATAATATGTTTAATGCTGAAAAAAAAGAAAAGTTCCTTCAAATGCAAATATGGATGAATCTGAAAATCATTATTGGAAATTCTAGTGTAATATACAAATACTGGTTTGAAAAAGGAGTCTTCTGTATTAATGACTTTCAATCTTGACAAGTTTTATAATAAATTTGAATTCCATGTAAATTTCCTAGAATTTCAGGGGGTTTTGAGTGCCATAAAAATCTACATAATTGATTCTAATATACAATACCCATGTATGCACCCATTTGTTTTACTTAAATAATGGATACAAAAGGCTTTAAAAGATTTTTAAAAAACCCACTG
The DNA here is from genome assembly GCA_029931535.1 of Margaritifera margaritifera. Taxonomy (NCBI): domain Eukaryota; kingdom Metazoa; phylum Mollusca; class Bivalvia; order Unionida; family Margaritiferidae; genus Margaritifera; species Margaritifera margaritifera. The sequence goes on along the minus strand of JAQPZY010000664.1, from coordinate 296,841 downwards.
ATTTGCAATAATCAGGAGTCAGCCTCAATTGCAAAATGGAATACAGAATCTGATAATTTAAATCAGAACAAGTGGAATACACTTTTTTCCTTGCCTCACAAGGTAACCAGATGCCCTAGACTTAAATGGTTTCAAAATAATATTTTACACAGAATTTTGGCAACAAATAATTTTCTAAAAAATATTGAAAAAATTTCAAATAATTTATGCTCTCTTTGCAAAGACTCTGTTGAAGATTTATCACATATTTTAAGGGAGTTTCTAAAAACTGAATCAATCTTGACCAGGTTTATAGAGTGGATAAAGAGTGAGTGCAATCATCTCCACAACTTGTATCTATCAAAGAGAGAGTTTATGCTTGGTATAATATATACAAGAATGATGGGAATAATTTATTTATATTACAGTTCAAATTATATATTTATAACTGTAGATTTAATAATGAATTGCCAAATATGTCTCATTTTAAGAAAGAACTGAAATTACAATTTATGTCAGAAAAGTATTCTGCATACACAAACTACACATGGGGAAATTTTTATACAAAATGGCAACCTTACAAAAAGTTGTTATTTTACTGAATATTAATTGATCTCTATTTACCATTCCATCCATTGTAAGATATGTGTTTATATATTTATATATTTGGAGGTATTATTAGGTTAAATATACATGTCTATATGCAGTGACGCTTCCATGGGTGGGCCCACCAGACTGCTTGTACACAGATACATAGCCCAGATCCTAGCCACTCATATTGTCCCAGCAATGCCTCGTCCAGGGAGGTTTTACTGTACTAATTAATATGTTTATATGTCTATAAATACAAGTGTGTGTATGGGTACATGTGTGTATTTAGGAGTATGTATGTAGGTAGGTAGGTAGGTGTGTATTGGTATTTGTATGTATGTAATCGTATATATGTATGTATGTTTATACTGTACATATGCATACATGTATTATAGTTCTGCACAAATTTATGCATAAATGTACTTGTGCATACATGGGTGGAGGGATGGATAACTAAAACCATAAAGTGGAAATGTTAGAATATGAAAATACTACCATGTAATATATGTTCATACAACTTGTTCCTTTGTAGCTCTCTCTCTCTCTCTCTCTCTCTCTCTCTCTCTCTCTCTCTCTCTCTCTCTCTCTCTCGCTCCAAAAACATTGACACATTTATGCTAATTATGCTTTAAGCTGGTAACTTTGATTCAATAATTATCAATATCTCACACTTATATTGAAATATATAAGAAAATAAAAAAATAAATTCTACAAAAAGTTCTTCTTTACCCTGTTTTCCAAACTCGCCTTCACCCAATTCAAAAGACAACAAAAGAATCTGGACTTGTTTCAACGAGTGCACACCGTTTTTCAAACACTAAGTGACATTTTACTTGATCAAAAACTTTGCTGCTAAAGTATCAATTTTGCTCAATGTATGTTACAGCTCCAGTTTCCTAATATTGACAGGTTTCAATATACTGGATACGCACCAGTTTTAGTGAACAGTAAATAGGAATATTCGCTACAACTTAAACCTGTACAGTCACTTAGTGTACATATCCATAATGCAGGCCATGACCACTTCAGTAAAAGACAAAAACAACAACATTTAGATTTTGGACAGTAAAAGTACAAGTAAAATTTTAAGTTATTCTGAACAGATCCAGTTATCACACATTTACTTTAATGAGAATAACAGTTTAGACATTAAAAATATGCACATCCAACAACAGTCCAATGGTATTGACTGTGGGGTCTATGCCTTAATAGCCAACATGACAGAATTCTGTTATAATGGATATGTTGGTGATGCAAATTTACAGTTTGATGAAAATGCCACGAGACACCACCTTCTCAAGTATACTGACAAAAAATCAAATGACTCCATTCCCAAAGCTGAGTAGTACATCACTAAAAAGCTTAGCCTGAAGAAAAAAGAAACAATATTTATCATTGCAACAGACTGCAAAGGAGTGTTTTGACAGTCAAATTTGTAATGAAAATATGGTTTGTTGTGACAAATATAACACCTGGATACACTGCAGTTGTGCAGCCACTGGAGGAAATGTTACAAAAGACAGTTTTTCTGGGGACTGTTCATTTGTCTCTAAAAAATGTGAGTGACTTATTTGCTGAAATTGTTTGTTATCAAAACTATTTAAATGAAATAAACTATGATTTCTGGGTGAATTTTTGTAAGTTTCACAGACTATAAATTATCATATACTCAATCCCAAAAAATATCATCAGAAAACGAGGAAGAATTTCAGCACAGTATATATTTCCATGATTCACAACAATGGCAATTAAACATTAAACCACTAACCCTGTCTTATGAAAGTATCAAAAACGATCCAAAATTAAATTTTTACTTAAAAAAATTATTTGGAACTTAAAAAATAAACTGCAAAATATAAACCAGACAAAACTCATGCAGTAAAATATACATATACTGAAATTACTGTTTCTACTTTAATATGTTTATAGAAATAAAGTGAACTTATATAATATCGTGATCCGGGACATCAATAATAAATTTGTCTTGTTTGGGTTCAAATTTTAGTCCCCAGAAAACACATTATTCCAGGAAAAATATGAGAAAAAATAATTTCAATAAAAAAGATATATATTTTCTTTAACATTACATCTTTAACAGTAATCCTATCAAATATCATGTTGTTTACGATTAATCACCAGACTTAACTACGATAATAACGTGTTTTGGGTACGGGGATTTTTGGTACGAGTACGGGTTACCCATTTTAGTCCCCCCCCCTCCGGAAGTGAACTTTAGCGAGGATGCAGCATTGAGGTCCAACAGCGCATATATAAAAACAATAACAACGACAACAACTATAACAACAACAACAACAACAAACAAGCTTTATTATCTTATATTTATTTTTATTTATTTTTTATCTTATTTTATTTATGTTTATTTATTTTCCTAAAATACTGCTTTCTCTTATAAAAGTAAATAACAACTCTTGTGATTTGACCCTTATAATGCTGCCCATACAAAAATACGCATAGCACAAAAAACAAAATATAGCACAAACACATAGCATACACTGGACAAGAAGAGTTCCTAGCAAGGACTCACAAATAATGGGATATATGGAAAGGAAACCAGCCGAAAGGTATAATGCCTGAGGAGGGGAGTACGGACCATCAAATAAATGAAAAAACCCTTTTAGACCTAGGGACGGAACGCCAGGGGTCCATGGAGTGGAACCCGAGCAAATACGCCCCATCAAAAATAAAAACGCTAGGAACAACCCGAATCAAAAATATATCTAAATTAAATTTTTCTTCTAAATTCTTTTATTTTTGAAAATACCCACAACAACAGACCTTTGGGGGATACAAACAGACATAAAAACCCTTTACCACACTTTAGACCAAACGGGGGTCTCCTCAAAGGTTCTCTGGCTAACATAGTTAGAGGCCCGAGGGGAGTCCACAAATAAAAGCATATATAAAACCAAGTGCAATCAAAGGCTGAAAACAACGTACAAGATGACAATTGCTTAACAGATACTCGTATTTATAACGGTAGATTTAGTTGTGTTCACTGACAAATTTTTTTATAGTGGATTACTGGATTAGTATCCTGGACTCCCCTATTTTGACGCACTTAAGAACTTACTTTCACCTTTTCAGAAATATACTCCTTTCATAGTGATACCTCTCATTAGTATAGAAACATTAGTTATTTTAGCAAAGCATGCATACAAAATGACAATGATATATTCCCTAATACTCTTCCTTGCATGCTTTCAACCAGACGACCCCTCGTCGGAAAGTTTGTGTATTACGTCACCCGTTATGACGCACTTCACAGAAGTCTATTCTATTAGTGACACCATTGTACATATGCGCGGGGGGAAAAAATATATATTACAGAGGAACGTCAATAGGACATAGAAAACTCAAGTTTATGGGAAAAATTACAGACAGAAATTTAAATTGGCATTCCTAAACTTTTCTTACATTTATCATTAATTTGGTTTTGGTACAGATTTGGTCTCGAAAGGAAAAAGAATCAAATTTGGAAAAATCATGATGGTATTATTATAAAATTGTGTAGTTATAATTATAAAATAATTAGATTCAGCATGTGACCTTTTTCCCAATACTTAATTGGCATTGTGAACATGCAGAACCTCAAATTTTGAATGTACTATTTTTGGAACATCTAAACTGTTTGCATCCTTCACAACTTATTTATCCAGAATGCAAATAATCAAAGACAGAATACATACAATTACAGGAGAAGGTTTTATTTTCATTATTTATCATTCGTGCCATTATCAAACAAATCTTAAAAAAATAAATTGGTCAAAACAAGTTAAATATCAAGAATGTCTTAAAAGATTATTGAAAATTTACTGTTAAAGTAAAATTGCTTAATTATCAGATAAAAAATCCTAATACTTTGATTTAGATAAGCAAAAATGTAAAGGATACTAATTTAATTATGAAATATATTGTAAAAGTATATGTTTCTTGTAAATTTCCACAAATTATAATAACAAATAACCACCTCCTAAAATCAGTTATGACAGATCCACATGACACTGTATAACATTGTACACCTTTCTAAACAGTGTTACTGATGCAGTTATCAGCTGTGAGTGACGTTGCTAACACATGTTGAGTAGCAGACTGGGTGCCTATTATGGCGGAAGTTGATTTGCCCCGTCAGATTAGTTAGTAAGGATTTTTATGAGGACTTGCTGGTTGAAAAAAAGAGAATTAGTGAAATGGCATTTTTTTCATGGTATGTGTCTTTGTTTCATTTACAACCGATAAGGGTTTTTTCGAAATTTTTCTGTCTGTGTCTCGATGTTGATCAGTGTACATTAATGTTGTGGTTGTGACGTCGTTGAAAGATGCGTTCTCTCGAAAACTGGGAGTTTATGACACTGCGTCAAAATAGGGTAGCGTCAAAATAGGGTGTGGGATGATACATATGGTTGTGTCCTCCCTCCACCCCCACCCCAATGCTCAGTATATGGTATCACGATACCAATTGCTTTTTCATAGACCGTAATGTTTATGTTTGGTGAAATAAATATACCTTCTCTCCTACTTTAGCATGCGTGTCACACACTGTCATAGAGAGCAATATTAGATTGTCAATTTGACAAGAACAGAACCAGGTACTCCATTGCATTTAAGAGAGATAACTCTGCTGTAAATAGACAGGGGTAAGAGTTATCCAGTCACAACATACACATTTTCAGTGATGTGTATCACATTTTTAAAAAATCAATAAAAATACAAAAACTAATCTACATATGAATTAACATAATCTCACATATTGCTAAGACACTCAACTTTTTTTTAAGCCAGACAGAAACTACAACTCTCACATAATACACCAATCACAGCTAGTTTTATTGTTTATTTCTGAATACAATGTTCCCTACACCTTAAGCTCCACATCTCTGGGCTTGCGCAATTGGTACCATGATGCCATATCTGGTATACGATACCAATTGCGCAAGCCCAGGTGGTGGAATACAATGTTCCCTACACCTTAAGCTCTGCCCCAATTGGTGATGCCATATATGGTATATGGTACCAATTGCGCAAGCCCAGGGGGGGGGGGGGGGGCGGAGCTTAAGGTGTAGGGAACATTGTATTCAGAAACAAACAACAAAACTAACTGTGATTTTTTAAAAATGTGATACACGATATGACATTGGTGACCAGTTCAAAAACCAAACCAGTTAGTGATGTCATGGTCATCTTCGAACTTGAAGGACGAACAACAACAATCGGCAAATAATATTGCACATATGTAAAATCAATATGAAGTGTGCAGAGCTAACTGGTCACAGATGTCATGCATATGTGTGCATAACTGAATCAAGGTTTTATTGTTTTGAGATTATCTTTGATGTTTATGATAGAGGAAGAGGGAATCAATTATGACTTGATAGGATTTACTTTTGATCACATATTGGTGTTTGTTTTATTGCCCATCAAATTATAATCAAGCAAAACTGTGGAAACAATGGCAGCTTGCAAAGCCAGTTGTCAAAGGTGAGTAGACAAACTTTAATTGTGTTTTTATGGACGATTAATTTGCTTCACTTGGTGAAATGTGTACAAATTCTGGTGTTTTAATTAATTAATCATTTCATAGCAGTTTAGTGGACATTACGCTCAGTGAATTATTTTGTCCCCTGGAATTATTCAAGATTGAATAACAAGATGGAATCATTTTGATATATTAGATGCATTTGTGAACTGTTGAATCACAATGGCTCAAAGAAGCTCATGGACAGCAGGACTTGGAGATTATATGTGAATGGCTTGGCCAAAGGGAGACCATGATATACTTATTGACAATGACAGATTGAAACAGGACTTTCTCAGTTTAAGGTAGTGCTTAAGAACTTCTTTGGAAAATCACAGAAATGTGTGTGTCAGGAACTAATTGCCCAATACAGTGACATGTTTCCATATTATTGTGTACTGGCCAAGTATATTGTGACATAACCTCTTTCATGTGTGGCTTGTGAGTGTGGCTTTTCTAGCCAGAATCATTTGAAAACAAAGGCAAGGTCTAGACTTGATCATGGGAAGTTAACAAAACTCATCAGGATATACGAAGAAGGTCCATTAGTTGAAAGCTTTGATGCATAGATTGTTGCTGTTAAGTTTGTAAAGAGTACAAATTGGAGGAAATTAACTGACATGTTGTTGACAGATGACTTTAGACTACACAAAGTCACTAATTGTGATGTTTATCCTGGATAAAATTAGATATGCCTTGTTCGTGTTGTTTGATGCATTAGTTTGATGCATGATGATCATATTGAATTGGTTATGATATAGAAATTAGATGTTTAATTCATATAGAACTTTCATAGTTGTATGGGCACATTTTTGTATTTAAAATGATTTGAGGAGTTAAAAATAGAATATGTTGAGAAGTTTAAAATATAATAAAGTATAAAATAATCATACTTCTGTTTAATATATCAAATATACACACAGTCATACATAATTAGAAAGAGAAATACTTATACAAAACTCAGTAATGACCATTTAAATCTCACGCTCTGTTTGTCTGTTTCTTACAAAATACTGTACAACTGTTTCTCTCTATTCAGCATGAGACAAGAAATCTTGAACATCAGTTTGCTTCACGAATAATGAACTATCCCAGCTATGAGGTCATGACTGTCAAAAACAAATAACTCTTGAGATTTTCATTTTGACTCTTGAGATTTTGGGGTCAAAGGTAAAATGACTTCAGTTTTGAAATCTGTTGAGAACCCTGTATCAGTTGGATGAATCAGCCCCTAAACCTGCACTAATACTTATTGATAGATATGTCTGCAACATGCCAGTGTTTATTTTAGACACCAGTATTTCTTGCAGAAATTAGATTTAACTACTCAGGAATTACTCAATGATTAAATTATTACAACAGTACAAATAATTACATGCCTCAAACATTGTTAATGGGTTGGGGCTGTAGCTCTAGGACAGGGGTCTCCAAACTTTATAAGACGAGGGCCATGTTAGATTTTTTAAGGGGGTTTGCGGGCCAAAGCGAGTGTGAAAAATTTAAATATATGCAAAATCATTTTAAAAAATTACAACATCATGGGCCGGACAAATCAAAGCTGCGGGCCGGATCCGGCTCACGGGCTGTAGTTTGAAGACCCCTGCTCTAGGATATAGATAAATGACAAAGGCTTATATCAGCAGGCTGTCACTTTCAGCATGGTACATCTGTTACAGAATTGTAGAATATATCAAAAGTGCAGTACTAACTGTACTTATGATGGTCAAATACTGCATCTATGCTGCAATATTGCAGTACATTTCCAGCATAAACACTCACCTATTCTCATTTCCAGCATGGAGTGCTATCGTGCTGAATATGCATGCTGCAGTCGTAATAATCTTGTAACAATCCTGCTTTCCAGGATGAATTGCTGTCATGTTGATTTGCAAGCTGTAGTTTTGCTGAACTGATTTTCATTATTTCACAACAGTTCTGTATCCCAGAATATATAGCTATAATGCTGAAAGTACATGCTGCAATCATGCTAAATTTACATACATATGCATAAAATCGAAAAATTAAGCAATACTGCATTTTACTCATCTTATTTTAAGTGTTGTTGTTGTTGTTGTGAACAGTGTGAACTATTATTATTATTATTATTATCTGCTGCCAGAAAAAGAAACAAATTGGCAGTTCTTTTCATACTGAATAAAAACTTAAAAATCTATATATCCTAGGATAATTATTGTTTTCTGAGAGAGATAGAGACCTATCCTATTCCGCCAGCATTCTATACAGAATTATGGTATACACATTTTGCTTTTTTTTTTAAAAAAATAAAGTCACATAAGATGAAATGTGGATTTCCGCGACAGAAACCTAATTCAATATCAAAATTGTAATGGCGATTATTTCCTTTGTTTACAGTCTGGAGACTGGTTTACTGACCATAAAATATATGCATAACATTTTTGAGGTACTACAGGACTCATGGTACTAATTATATGGAGCAACTGTGAACCAGTCTAGAAATGGGTGAAGATACAATAGAATATATACGGGTTTGGTGGTCCATAATTGGGAAATAATGAAAAGTAAAATTTTAGTAAAAAATTATTTTGAGAGCTTATCCTATCTGTACCTAAAAAAAATAGAGAAAAGATTCTATTGATGCAATTCTAGTATTTTTTAGACTTGACTTAGGAACAATCAATAATAACAGTAGCACTTGATTCATTAGGTGCAGAATGGATAACACATGTTTCATGTACATGTAGATCCAAAAAGTGCCCGGGCTCATGTGGTTTTCTTTACACAGAAGCTTGCATCAAGGATGGGTGTATACTGATAAATATAAGTTTGATCATGAGCATTTCGAAATTAAAAGTTATTGAATTTTTAATATCATGGTGTTTCCATAGATTTACTATGGGAGTTGAATTAGAACCGTGAGTCCAACAGACCCAAATTAACCCCCCTCCCCAAAATCAGGAAAATATTCTGAAGAAATAGTGCCTTTTTTTGCATGGTCTGTTTGCAAGTGACTTATGTGGTAAAGTTACTTATTGTAATAATTATGAAAGGGTAGACCAGAAACTTTATGAAATTGTATAGAAAGTTGGATATGCTTGTTGTTTAATGAAAACAGTATGATGTAAAATGTCCCTGCTTTCCGGGTGAGGTAGACAATTTTTGGATACATCCTTTACGTCAGTTTGTTTATATTAGTAATACCCAAAAAGGAGCCAGTCAACCTATGATGAAACCTTGCAGGATTTATTGAACTAAGGGTGCAAGGGACAGTTTGTATGACCCAAATTTAATGCCACATCCACCTGCCTAATATAAAAATTCATTTACAAAAATACACAAGTGAGGTTAAAAAGGTCCATATTTTTGGATAGCTATAAGACCAAAAAAACAAATGTGTGTTTTCGGTTGGCCGACCGTCCCTGTTTCTCATTTCCGACCGTAGCACCCCCCCCCCCAAATCACATTGTCGAATGTGTGCGTCTAATTGAGCTGGTTTTGCCCAGTACTTTGGAGTGCTTGAAATATTATTTGATTTATATATAATGTTTAAAAAAAAAATACCTACCTGCCTACCCTAATTTTAAAACCAGTGCAATAGGAAACACATATTTTTTTTTGGCCTTATAGAACAGAACATAAGAATATCATTTACTTGACCTGACAAGTCAATGGAAGTTCATAGCATAACAAGTTTATGCACCCCAACGCCCAATTTATACATGCATTTTTCACATCCGATGGCCTATTTTGACAGAAAGTGATGTTCACAGTGCCAACGCAAGCCCATTCCCTAATTGATAATTTTGAAAAACATTGTGTACTAAACAGCTTGATGCAATTCAAAATAGTTACCATCCAGGCAGTTTTTGAGGTATTCTACTTGCCTTTTGCTCATTAATTTGGGAAATTGCATTGCAAGCAATACCAATACATGTGCAGCAACTGATCATACAACCCTGGAGCTAACTGTTGCAAACAAAAATCATGGAGTTATCATGTTGGTGAGTAAAATAAAAATTGTATTGCATTTTTATGGTTTATGGGACTGCAGCTTGGCGGGCACTTTTTACTGTATTGTTGCTGCACAGTTTTTTCCCCACGATTTAATACATCCAGTGAGATGACATAATATTGCTCCACATAATCGATGAGACGATCATTTTGCAGACCATTATAATTTATGCTGCGCCTGCCAAATTGCAGTTAACAATGCAATTTGTCAGTTATCGACAATAGGATGATAAGAACAGCAAATTACATGCAAGCTTGTCAATCGCATTCCCGTTTTTCTTAGGACATTTTCTTCTTCTCAGATATCAAATTCTACAGTTGCCCTCGTGCAAAGTGGCGTACTAAGGGTAAATGGCGCCCTGGGCGACGATGATGGCCCAAAGGGCCTGAATACGATGCCAGAATTTGTATCAGCTGTTTTGGTGCCCCAAGACCTCTGGCAATTCCCCGTTAGTACGCTACAGTCATTGGGTAATATTTTAAAATTCAATCTGTCAGATGATGAAGATATGATGAGACATTACAGATTTTTGTATACTCAAACAAACATGCTTTTACATATCATTAGAAATTACTCTCTGAATATTAATAAAAGATTATTCAAATCTTATTGGTGCACAATGTATTGCACACCTCTATGGACAAACTTTAGTGACTGTATAAAAGGAAAATTAGTCTTTATTTACTATTAAGCCTTTCGAGATGGAACATTGCCTGTACAAGGATGGTCATATCAACATTAAGTTTTCACTAAAATATTTTCTATAATGTCTAGATGGTCCTGAATGAAAATGGTGCTGATCTGACCTCAAGTATGACTGCCACAATGAACATATTGAAAATCTTGTAACTAATTCTCCTGTATGCATGGTAAAATCAACATGGTGTTTTCACTGAACATCTTCTAATACTTTCTAGTGTGTCCTAAATGAAAATGGTGCAGATCTTGCATACAATTTGGCTGCCACAGTGGATAATTTGAAAATCTTATCACTCAAGAATATCAGATAGGCTTTCAACACTCAGTGGAATGGGGGGGGGGGGGCGGGGTTGCAAATACATCGAGCCTATCTTTAGTGTTTTTCCACATACATATGTAATTCTTGTTTGATTTCACTTTCAAATCTTTTAATTTCTTCCACTGTGATACCATTTGAATCTAGTTTTATTTTGCACAATTTTAACACCTCTGGTATCTTGTATTTCATTTTTCTTCATTGCATTTGTGACATTTAACAACTGATTGTGTGATTGTACCTATGGTACCCACTGCCTTTGACGCAATTGGACTTCCTCCACAACATCATGCTTTGCATTTGTGATCGCCCAATTCAGTGTCGATTGTACAATTTATTTTTATAGTTTAATTTCAATTACTGCTAAATGTAAAAGAAAAGTTCCACATGAACAATTGCATCTTCAAAATCTGTATAACTACACATCTGACAGGTTTACTGGTTTTTAGCTCACCTGGCCAAAAAGCCAAGTGAGTGTATGTTATAACTGTTGTGCGTCACCCATCAACAATTGCTCGTTACCACTCTGGAGTCCATATTTCTGTTCCACTTGCAACTAAACTTGGAATATGGGGTTATACTTTCACAATCTTGGATGAGTTTGATAATGAGCAAGATCCATGCATATTAATGAGATGATCTTGGATCTGATTGGTTAACTTTGTTACCACTCAGGAGGCTGTATATCTGAACTTATTTTGATCAAACTTGGAATACATGCTTATATCATTAAGATCAAACTTGGAATACATGCTTATATCATTAAGATCTGAGATGAGTTCAGTAATGAGCACGAACCATATACATGTATTCTGATTAGGTGATCTTCCATCTGATTCACTAACCTTGCTACCAGTCTGAAGGCCATAATTCTAATCCAATTTTGGTCATACTTGGAATACTTGCTTATATGGTCAAAATCTTGGAAGAGTTTTGATAATGAGTGAGATTCATGAACAATAATTAGATGATCCTGCATCTGATTGATTGAGCTTTTAAACTCTCTGGAAGCCACATTTCTGATCTAAGTTTGAACAAACTTGAAATATGGGGTTATATCATCAAGATCTTGGATGGGTTCGATAATGAATAAGATCCATCCATATTAATGAGGTAATATTCCATCAGATTGGCTATGGTTGGGACAACTCTGGAGGTGGTATTGCTGGTCCGATTTTGATCAGAATTGGAATATATCCTTATATAATCAAGATCTTGGAGAGTTTCAATAATGAGCAAGAACTATGCATACTAAGGAGGTGATCTTGCATCAGATGCGCTGAGCATATTACCACTCAAGAAGCCATATTTCTGATCTGAATTTGCTCAAAATTTAAATTATTGCTTATATCATGAAGATCTTGGGCAATATCAAAAGTGAACAGAATCCATGCATATTAATAAGATGATTATTCATTTAATTCGCTGAGATGGTTGCCTCTCTCTGGAAGACATATTTTTTTATCTGACTTTGATCAAACTTCAAATATTGGCGATATTAATGAGATACCTTTCATCTGATCGGCTGAACTTATTAGCTCTCTTGATCAAGAGACTACATTTCTCATTCAAGTTCAATAAAACTTGAGAAGTGGGTATATATCATCAAGATATGTATATTAATTTTGTCCAGAAAAATACATAGTTAAATGTGATTTTCATTACCCTTTATAGTGTTCAAATTTATATAAAATGGTTCTAGTCTTTTACATTGCATCTGTTTTTTAGCCTTTTTATATTTAGTGAGAATTAACTCCATATTTTCAAATGATGTATCTTTTCATTTCTACAATGATGTTGACATGCTAATTATGTTACACACCATGAAACCAGTCTATGTGCAGTATAATATTAAATATTTAAAAGAATGAAAGTAGATAATTGGCTCAAAATAATTACCAAAAGAAGAGTTACATGTATTTAAAAGAATGAAGGTGGATGATTGGCTGAAAATAATTACCCAAAAATGAGTTAATGTTTATGAAATCCACTGATTTGATAACAGACACATGGCTGAAAATAATTACCCAAAAAGGAGTTAATGTTTATGAAATCCACTGATTTGATAACAGACACAGTGACTTACGTTTAGTGATTGCTCCAGCATATATTTGCACAAAGGCATTACTTATATCACTTGGGGTGAGGAAGAAGCCTATCAATTTTGGGTTCAAAAGGACAAGTATATTCAAGCAATTGTATATGACCCTGTATGTATTAGTAAAGAATAATTCATTTTTAGATGACCTGTGACTGGAGTCTGTATTACACATCGTGTATCAAAAGGCCAGGCTCTAATTCAAGGATGTTCATGGAAAGTCAGCAGTGCACTGTATTTGAAAATGGTAATAAATGTACATACAGTATACTGTACACTGCATTTGAAAATGGTCATAAATGTACATACAGTATACTGTACACTGTATTTGAAAATGCAATTTATGTAATGACAGGGAGACCAAACCGTCTACAAAGGTTCATATATCACTTTGACAAATAAGATATTTAAGTAGGGCCGGCCCAAGTTTTTTTGGCGCCCTAGATGAACCATGCAAAAAACTTCACTTCCATCTAATTTGACGCCTCTTACAGTATAATTCACACCCCTCAAAACCTGTCACCCAAAGCCCATGCCTAGTTTGCCTATATGGTCGGGCCAGCCCTGTATCTAAGGGATTTGAGGCTATGTCGGGAATAGAGGGGGGGGGGTGTAGGAAGATGTAATAAAAAGCACAAGGATTTGCCCTTTCGAGACATAAAAGTTGCTTTAGTTTGCATGTAACAGAATGTTACTAAATGATAACTGAAAAGGGTTTTCCCCGAGATCCATATGTTTGCTGATGGATTTAACTTTTGGTGTAATAATTTTGCTGTATCCATCTAATAAGAAATACAATATTTCATCCATTTGATATTGATATTATTTTCAAAACAAATTTATGAAATGTTTTAGAAATAATTGTTAATTATTTCAGGTGAATATGATGGATTTCTACTTGGTGACTCCAGTTATCCTTGTCTGAAATTCTTTTCCACAGCACAAAATGCACCTAACACAACTGTGCAGAGGAAGTAAAGTGATGCCCTGTGTAGAACAAGAGTAGTCATATAACAGACATTTGCAATTCTGATGAGGCATTTCCCATGTTTGTAAAATGCAAAGAGAGTTTCTCCTGATAAAAGCTACCTTATACACATTGACGTGTGATGTTCTTTATAATATAGGATTATACAAGGGGGACATTATTCTGGCTAATGATTTAGTTAGAGTTGTTTCTCCTGATAAAGCTATGTCCTTCATAATATAGGATTACACAAGGGGGACTATTATTCAGGCTGATGAGTTAGATATCTATGTACATGAAGCAGGGAACGGAAGAGTTTTGTGATGCAGAAACAAGTGTCTCAAATGTGCCCATATGCTTGTAACGCAGAACCAAATGCCTCAAATGTGCCCATATGCTTGTAATGCAGAACACAATGATTTTGACACACACAAGCATATAATGCAGGGTCACAGATAATTAGTGTACTTGTGGAAAAAAACCCAAACAAAAACCATAAGTTAGGAAAGATAAAAAGTTACGTACCAACTTATTCCATAAAGTATCCAGTGTTCAAAGCAGACGTATTGACCTCTAAGGAATCTTGTTTATCTGCAGAAATGTTATAGCCTTGTCTTAAGTAAACAAGCTTGTTTTCTACAGGCTAAAATATGTCAAAAAAATATAAATACTGGTCAAAATGTTTCATTCTAGTTGTGCAAGCTCACATAATTTAACAAACTTCTTTTCACGTGTAGACTGGGTCACACTATGCCAAGGAGAGCCAAACTAGGCCCGGGAATCCCCCCCCCCCCACAAAAATATAAAACCCAAACAAAAAAACAAAACAAAAAAACGAGAGCTTCCTTTTTAATGTCATGGGGTAGGTTTTTTCAAACAGCATAATTAAAAGATGCCTAAAGGCGATATCGCCAACATGGCTAGGATGGAAGTTAAGCAGGAAGATGTGCAACAATATTTTTGTATTCCAAAAGAAACGCTAAGACTGTCCCATATCTCCCTGTCACCAAACCTGAAAGTGACCGCACTCTCTCTCCTTCAAATAGTATCAGCATTCTAATGTGTTCTGAGAATAGCATTGTTAAATTAAAGGTAATTTTGCCGAACTTGGCCAATGTATTCATCCCCCCCCCCCAAGATCAAAACGCCAAGTAAAGCAAAGATTAAGGGGGCTTGAGTCATCATTCAACCTGGTGGTAGCTAGCCCAAGCCTGCACGTAAATGCATTAATAAAGAATGACGCACTAGTAGAATATCTTGACAGTGGGAAATGTAACATTTGCAATACAAACACATACATTGAATGGGTGGGTTCAAATGATAAAACCTTTAGTGTGTGGCTCTACTACGCATGTTTACGTGACAGTGTTCGTACAAACATAAATTTAAGTATGCAGTGGGGACAGGAAGGGGAGAGATACAGCTGGGTGTGGGGGAGGGGGAGCATTAAAAAACCCAACTCAGATGTTTCCAAAGGCATTCAAATTATAATTTTAAATATACCGTCTAATCTTCCAAATCTCAGTGGCATGGCTATATTGAGTAGGACTAGACTGATAAATTTGTCCCAATTATATTTTTATTTTGATGGTCGCTGAATGTAACTACTACTGGAGTACTACTATTCAAGTTGACTAGCCCACCCAATGGCATATCTCGAGTTAATTAGCCAAACCAATGGCATATCACACGAGGATTAGTCAAATGAATGGCATATCTGTATCCATGCCATAAATTTATGACATTTTCCCAGTTTATCTTGACCTGTATTTATTGTGTGGGGAGAGAGAGATGGAGAAGTTTTATTGTATTTGCTAACGTAATGTGGTTATTTAACACTCAATCACTGAAATACAACATTTTTAGACGAGTGTTCATCCTCCCACTCTTCAATCAACAGCAATCGCCACCAATCCCTCCATCACTACTAACACAGCTGCACCTCCTATTACTACCGTTGCTATTGTTGTTATCACTGCTACTACAAATACGACTATTTTTATGCTGCATATGCTACTATTACTACAACAGCTACTACTACTACTTCTACTACTAGTACTTCTGATGCTGTTGCTGCTACTAGTACAACTTCTACAACTGCTGCTGCTACTACTCCTGCTAATACTATTATTATATTACTACTTCTATGCAAATAGTGGCGTTTATTCTATGGCAATGATATTGATATCGAGAATGGATAAGATGATGACGATGGCACTGGTAAAGTGTTTGGTAGCACCTATTGGATGGACAGCAATAAGTTTCCTTCACAAGTCCTTTTTCGTAAGTATATGCTGTATGAAAGAATGGGAGTAAATGCTGAAGAAACTTTTTGTTTTTTAGTGCATCTGTTAATAATTATTTCATATGTCACTCTTCTATAACAATGTGTGTATGTCATAAGCAACATGATCATATATGATCGTCTTATATATATATATATATATATATATATATATATATATATATATATATATATATAACTCCTGGCATGACATATTCCATTGTATATCTGTATATTGATAGGAATTCTCACTAGGGTCTTCTTATTCACATGTATTCAATCATTTGCATGTACAAAGGTACTTTTTCTGCTTAGTTTGTATTTGATTTTGTTTTCAAAATATAATCTCAGATTGATGAAATAAAGATTGATGATGAAGATGACAACATTGACGATCTGCTGAAAGCTGCAAATATTTTAAGCAGTGTGCAGCTTTGTTCTACAAATAGAGTATACATAGCTTATAAATTATACAAATTATGCCACAATCAGCTAACACTGAAGACTTGAAGGAGGTTTGCTTTGAACCTTTGATTCAAGGTTTATATTAGAGAATGAGGATATCCATGCGCAGTTACCTCTTTGAATAACTGATCTTTCATTCTCTTTGTCTTATGTTTTACCTACCATCTTTATCTGCATGTACTAGTGATTTTCTTATTTTCTTTTTTCACCTTATGACAGTTTTATTATCATAATTAAGTTATTCGTTATATTTAAACTTGTTTATTATGCATTCATCTACGGAGCGAAATAAAGATCATGATGACTCAAAACTTAGCATAGCTTTCTCAAATCATATTTGCTTTTCTGTCAGGATGAAAAATGCAGCATTTTACATATTAAAGCTATCGCTCGCTCCTCCCCTTCTTAACCTCTAAAATTTCTCTCAGTATGAACTAACTATAACAAAAGCCACGTAACAAAATAATGTAGTAAAAGTAAATGAATTTCCGCTTGGAAATACTTGACTGGTGGTAAAAATCAGCATTACTTCTTTCATCAAGAAAGTATGCACAAATTTACTCCTGTGTGTCATGATATACTATTGTAACTAACAGAGCAAGCATATTTTTAAAATTAAATAAGCCAAGCCAGTTACTGCCTTTTCAATCCCTGTTAACAAACTTCTTAATGTTTTGTTTTAAAATATATTGATTTGTTCTCGTCTTTCTGTCTCTTGATGTTTTTGATTGCCATCTACTATCCACTTAGAGAAATTGTTAAGGTTTTTCATGATGCAAAAAGGATAGCCATCGTGAAGCAACAAGACAGAAAGCATTATATAATAGATAACTTGGAACATAACAAACAATAGATTTGAATGGAAGTTTGAGTGTCACGAGATGTTTCAAACCTAGAATTCTGTTATAACAGTAGAAAATGTATTGCCAAACATTTAGAATTTTAATTCACTTTACTAAACAGACTACTTGTCTTTTTCCCATGAACCGGATGTTGAAAAGCACTATTAGAATGTGACACAGTATTCGCTCTTGAAACATTTGCGTGATATTCCCTTGTTGATTCTCTAAGCAACAAAACAACAAGGTCTAGAGTCCCGTGTTTGCTAACATATCAGTATAAAAATGTCTGTATCACAGTCTGCTCTCTTGCTGCAGCTAAAATAAAAAATAAAAATAATTTTTAAAAAAACATTATTATAAACATTGAACAAAGACGTCAAAAAGTAGGTGATTTGATTGAAGATGTTCTTTCTTATTAACAAAAGTCCAATCACACTGGCAAAGGAACACTATTCTTCAGGAACACTTTTCTTTATTTTAAACTTGAGATTATGCTTAGTATTGTTTATTATTAATTAACTGAGTGGAAGAAAGAAGCAATAGACAGAAAGTTAAATTCTAGTATTACATGTCTACTATGACAGACCTTACGTGGAGGTGATACAGACTATAAGGGTGATAATTCCTGTAGGAATATCACATAGGCCAATTCCTAGAAATACTTTCCGAATAAATTCCGTTTGCATTTCATTTCATTGTAGAAAGAAACCAAAATAATTAGTGAAGAATTTAGTCACATATAAATCGTCAAACATCACACGCTGGACTTTTGCTTAACTAAGGACCTTGCTGAGGATTTAATTTTTCATTTTTTTTCATTTCTCGCGTAACCTTGCTAGGGGCACCACTGATGACTTTGTGACAATCTCTCTCCATTTTGCCCTGTTCTCCACTGCTCTTTGGGACTTTGCAAAGTCCATGCCTGTCCACTCTTTGATATTGTCTTCCCATCTCTTCTTCTGTCTGCCTCGTTTTCTCTTTCCTCTCACTGTGGCCTGTAGGATTGTCTTTGACAGGCCGGTTGAGCGTGAAACGTGACCATACGATCTTAGTTTACGTTTCTTTACAGTGGTGAGCAGATCTTCATAAGGTCCAATTGCACCTTGGATTTTAGTGCGCACCTCCGCATTAGAGATGTGGTCTAAGTATGAGATTTTCAGGATCCTTCGATAACATCTCATCTCTAAGGCATGGATTCTTCTCTCTAATTCTGCTGTTAGGGTCCATGTCTCACATGCATATAAGAATAAGGACATGACGAGGGATCGCATAAGCTTGATCTTGGACCCAAGCGTGATATTGCTGTCTTTCCAAATATCCTTCATCCTAGCAAGAGCAGCTGTTGTCTGCGCAATCCTGGAAAGAACCTCAGGTTTTGAACCTTCATCAGAGGCGATAGCACCTAGGTACTTGAAGCTTGTTACTGTGCCCAGCTTCTGTCCATTCACTCTTATTTCCTTTTGGATGCCACTCGGGTTGTTTGTCATTAGCTTTGTCTTTTCAGCGTTGATCTCCATCCCATATCTTAGTGATGCTTGATTGAGACGATTCACTAAGGTTTCCATTTCTTCTTCCTCTCCTGCTAAGCCATCTATATCATCAGCGAAGCGCAGGTTGGTGATTGTTCTGCCTCCTACACTGATACTGCCCTCACGGTTTTCCAAGGCGTTGGACATGATCCTTTCCAGATAGATGTTGAAGAGAGTGGGTGAGAGAAGGCACCCCTGTCTGACTCCGACTGTGGTTCTGAACCAGTCTCCTATGTTGCCATTGACGAGAACTGTTCTAGTCGCTTTGTCATACAGGGTTTCTATAGTGCAGATTAGTTTTGCGTTTATGTTGTATATCCGCATGGTGGCCCACAAGGCTGCATGCCATACCTTGTCGAAAGCCTTCTTGAAGTCAATGAAGACATGATAGAGGTTCTGTTGATGCTGGAGATATTTAATATCACCAGCATCTCCTACTGAGGATGGAGGAGCAAATACAAGTAGATTCAGCCAGAATGCACACATGGCAGGAATCTCTTTTCCTCACCTAATAATTGGAATAATAGGGCATTAAAAGTAATTTTTAAAAAATATTTGAGTTTTCACTGCTGATTTAAGCAGGCTTTTCTATGGACGATGGGGATCATTATTAAATCAACTGGTACACGACAATCCTGACGCATCCGATAGCCTCGAGTAACCACCTTTCGTTCACTTAATGTGAATTTTAACGCGTTCGTTATAATATTATGATAATCTATTCAGATAAACCATAAAAAGTGTTCTACTATATCTACTTCATTTAATCAGCGTAAAAAAAAATTTGGCATCCATGTACATTAGTTCCTAATTACCGTTTTTCCGAGCGTGTGTATGTTTACTTATTTCCGGAAGTGACATCCATGCTTCATGAGACTCACTAAAAAGTCACGTGGCATATGACCCGACCGTGAGAGTTTGACCAAGGTATGGATATTATTAGTTTATATCGTCACCGTGTTTTTCAAATTAAAAAAAAAATTAAATTTAACAATGAAATTTTTTTCAGTTAATTCTATATGCAGTTTGTGCACTTACATTATTGCGTGCTTGTTCCTTACCATATTGATACATGACTCAATAGACTGATAGAGACAGACAGACAGACGGACAGAAATTTAAAAGTAGACACTGGTGAATGGATACACATTTTATTATAATAGATTCAATGTCTTTTGATGTAAAATATATGTTTATTATGAAATAATACTGAAACGAAAAAGTCCGTAGTGAATATACATTTCTAGTGTAAATTTTTCTTACGTTGTATAAGAACCCCACATGATTAAAACCAAATATTTACATTGGCTATCCCGTTGTATTAATTCCCAAAGTTGGTTTTCCTGTTCAAAATATGTAAACAAAGTCATCATGTGATCCAGGGCTTGTTGTTTCTTTGCTACCGGGCATCAATTGGTAAACCAATTATCATAAGCCCGTAACTAGTAAAATAGATGTATTCCGATTAGTTCATTCTGTGCTGAGTGCGTAGCTGGGAGAATACGAAGCATAAACCACACTAATGTGATCTGTGCATCATGGCAAAACGTACGGCGATTCCGTACTTTCTCAGATGGAGGATGCTAGTTATCCATGGTCTCAATAGTACTGGAAGTGTGACGCTGTTGTCGGGAAAGACTTGTTTTATGAATACGAGGATATGATTTTGAGAAGTGGTTGTTCATTTTTGTAAAATAAGGAACTTTTTCTTTTTTGAACTGAAAAACATATTAACTTGAAAATGGGGTTTCAGCAGAATTTATCCCTTCCTTCCCACCACCTCCAACTTCAACCCCCGCCCTGCCCCTCTCCCCCCCCCCCCAAACCTTAGGTAGAGGTGCCACTGTCATTTTTTATGGAATCTTTGGTTTGTAGTTCATAGGAAGCTGGTTTAAATATGACATTGGGTTTTTTTTGTTTTGCTTTTTAACTGGGTAAGAAGAGAGAGGGCATGTGTTTGTGTGTGTGTGTGTGTGTCGTGCGCTAAGCTGACTAAAAACAATGAATCTAGCATAAGACACTGTACTCATATTGTATAGTATGTCAAAAATGAAAGAAAGTGAGAAGATCACTCCTTAATTTTATTGCAAAGAACTTAGGATTTCTGAGAATGTAAAACTCACTGACATGGAAAAAAAGATTCAGTAATAAGTATAAATACAGATATTTCTGGTTAAATTATATGCACTGTCAAGAACCAAATTTCTGACTGCTGCAAATCAAAATATTTTTTACCAAATACTCTACCTAAAAATAGGTTACAAGATATGCAAAATTTAGTATGAAACATGTCCCTTTATCTCCCTAGCAGCTAATCTAGAGGAACGTGCTTCTCTTCGTAGTATCTAACTGGCAATTGGCTGGTATGAACTGAATGAGTTCCACTCAAAGTTCTAACAATTTACCAACAATAGTATCTACAGTTGCCACATTTTCAGGTGGACCTGTGCTACAGTTGTAGTTATTTTAGAGTCAAGATGATTTTGAAATCATTTCAAAGGATTACACACACAGACTTTCCAGCAATGAATCTGTCATATCTCAATTGTCTTTAAAATGTCATTGAAATAAAAGCTTGTTCCTTAAAACATTGGGCTCTGACAGTTTACAAGTCACATAGATTTCAAAAAGTACAAGTGCTTCACAAAACCAAACAAATTATGTGTAAATTCATCCATAATATGGTAATGTATCATCATACATATGAGGAAATACTAACAAAATATATTAAACTAGATGCATGTCTACAATATTGGCTCTATCTGTAAGGAGAAATTCGTTGGCACTGAAAGTAAAGCAGATAGCATCAGGCAAATGTGGGATTCCTGTGAAGAACGCTTGCAGAGGAACCCCACTTGGGGACACCTGATGAATGTTGTGAGACCGCTGACCAACAATATACAGATTATCTTCCCTGTCCACTGCTACTCCACTTGCACCATCCAGTGCCTGGTGCTCATATTTGAATATTAGAGTGCCATCTACACTGTACGCGTACACTGCAGCTGAATTTGTGTAATATGAAACGTATATACACGTCCTCTTACTATTCACTGCCAAACAAGAATACCAACTTGAACGACAAACTTCAACAAAAGATTTATCCTATCCATCCATGGATACAATACACCAATATAGAGAACCATTCCTAGTACCACTTACAACCAGCTGATCTTTAGACAGGGCAGCTATTCCATCACATCTCACACTCGTGTTGATTATCCTCCCCGGTTGTATGGATCTGTTCACAGTTAGAAGCTGTATCTTATTCTCATCATGAAGTGTCACTGCTACTTGAGATCCCTCCACTTCACACACGCCTCTAGGTGCAGAAGTCAGCCTATAGTCAGCAAGATGCCGATGTAAAGAGTCATACAGTCTACATATCCAATTATTAAAATCCACAAGTATGACTTTGTCACTTGGAAGACATGTTATACCAGTGTACAGAGGTATCTTGCCATCGAGGTAGCCTGCAGTAAACTGTCCAACTTTTCTAGGTTTGCAGCCCTGCAGTGAATTAGAGCTGAAAAATTTTGGTGTCTTTTTCTGTCCTTCTTCAGCTTCCTTCTTTCCATGAGGTACATGTACATCATCTCTTACCGCAGTTATCTTTCTTATGTTCTTGATAGCGAGAGGCAAAATTGAAGGTGTAAGATTGTGTTTCTTTTCAAACAATATCAATTTTAACAATAGTAGTCTCACTAAATTTGATCAAAGAGAGGAGACGATCATCAAGACAAAGTTTGACATCTACATGTCTAACTTGACAATATTTCTCCTTCACAGCTGACTCATAATGGACAAGTTGTTCCTCAATTTTATACAGAGTGGTCAAAACATGAAGAGGTTTGCCATGTACCAAAACTGTTTCCAAAAGATGAAGGGAGTTTGAAATTGCAGAACTGATGTATTCACATTGCTGATTTTCTTCATGTCGGACCAATGACCCCTCTTTCAGGAGAGCATTTTTCTCCATCATGATTTTGGCTTTAACATTGTCTAGTACAGTGTTTATTTTCTTCCTGAGCACCTCGATTTCATCTGACATGTTCTTCACTTCAGCTTCAATCTTTGCAAATGATCCTTCATTTTCATTCTTAAATAGATCCAAATGGGATCTTAGTTGTTTCAATCGATCCACAACTGTATTTGCTTCTTTTTCCTTCAGCAGTCTTTCGGAATGGTCCTTTAGTTTAAGTATCTCTCTGCATCCTCTATGGCTATTGTAAAAACATTCTGAGCAGCATATGCTTCTGTGGGATTTGCACTAAAACTCGAACTCTTTATCAACATGCTAGGGACAAGTGACACTCACTGACAAATTAACAGCTAGTTCTGGATCTGTGAAAAGGTCCTGCATATTTACGACTGTATGGTCTCTCGATACCTTGTTTTTCTTATGCACTTTTGCACATGTAGGACAAAGAGCTTCTTTACATACTGCACAGTAACTTGTAGCTCTCACAGAGTTTCCTTCATACAGACACCAATCACAGTTTTTATCTACTTTCCTTTTCTCCAGTGGTAACATAGACATCAACACAGTATTGTATGGATAATGTTCTGCCCACTTATTCACAGGAATATCAGGAAGTGGAGGAAATGTTTCCTTCCGACACTCTGGGCAGTTGAAAGTGGCACCCTTTTTCTCTTTAGGTACATTCTTGACAATGTATTTGTGTAGACAATGTTGGCAGTATGTATGGAGGCATGGCAGATTCTTTGGTGCTGTATAAACATCAAGACAAATCGGACAACGTAAACCTTGAGCACCAGAAAAGACGGACTGTACACTGCTAGCCATGATTGTCGAATGCACAAGACTGCTTTCTTGCTTTACGGTCTTTGTAAATATTTACCTATTATAGTCGTCCTTGTCATTCTTTACGTAATATTACTTCCTGGTAACTTTAGGTCAAGCGTAAAGCTAAACAGGTAAATTGAATTGATTTTTTTATATAGAGAGAAATGCATGTATTCTTGGTGTGCAAAATATATTAGAAAGTAGGTCCAATTAAAATTTATATATTAAAATCAATAGTTTGATATCCACTCAAGACATACGGTGAATATATAAAAAGTACCTGGCCTAAGTAATATCCGGTATGCTAGATAAAATGTTTTATGGTGATATGAGAACAATTTGGCCCAGCACAACGAGGGATCGAAGACAATTACTTTCCTTTAATACGATAGGTAGCGCATTAGAAAACCAAATCGAACAGATCTCTTGGGTTGCCTTTTTATCGTCCCTGTCTTTGCTTCAATGTTTTTCTTATCAAAGATTTTTTTTTTATACACAAATATTTTCTAGGGATGAAATACGCTTGTATAAAAACAGGTGGCAATACAGATTAGGTTTTCCAATGTGAATTAAGGCGTAGGAGTAACCAACTCTTTGGTGCCTTCTGGGCAAAATTATTTCATAGTTACATTACTTCTGTACAATAAGTAAATACCGGATATTACTTAAGCATATGTCGGGTCAGGCACCGGCTGCTACCATAAGTTATGATAGACGGTCTACCGGTGACTGTTGATACAGAGTGGACAGCTACACCTGGCCTTAGACCACAATTAATTTTCCTATATAGTCTCTACATTTGTTTGTCAGTACTGAGCTTTCCACTGTGTCCAAATCCTAATAAATCATATGTTGCTGTAAAGCATCTTCAAAGATGAACTCGCGCTGAAGTTCTTGTCATAGGTTAACCGGCATTCTTCTGAGAGGCTGGACTCTAAACATAGCAACGTGCAATGGGTCACAGATTTCACTTCCGGATCAGCATCAATGCCTCATTACTCACTGTGCACTGTCGCCAAAATACACACAGACAACCACACTATAATGCTCATATTCTAAACAACAACTAATTTCCTTTAAATCAATACTAAGAATGACTAAATCTAATGCATCTAATCACACCAAAATGAGAGAGGAAAAAATGATCTAAAAATATACTCGGACTACATTCGTACTGGACCGGAAGTATTAATTGTGGCCTGATTCCACCTGGCTCCCTCTGGAAAGTCCTCTCTGGTGGATCAGTCGGTCAATCAGATATGCTCATCCCCCGGCTGTGAAGGCAGATGACACACCCAAATTCACTTATGAGGCACAATGTCGCTGATATGTTAACTCATTATATACGTTTCTTTCCTTGATGCATACCTTTTTGCTATATCAATATACGTCTATCCTTAAAAAAAAAATAAAAAATTAAAACAATAAATAAAGCTGGCAGCTGAAATATTTCGCAACCTAAATGGTGTATATCAATATATACGTTACTGTCTCCAGTGTAATTACAAGCTGATTCCGTCAAATAAGGATGAAAATAAAACTGAAGATTGAATTAAAAAGTCTCTGAATCAATTGTCTATATACTCTGAGATATCTAAAAGCAAATTTTGAATAATTATACGCAGAACATTCATTCCATTAATTCACGGGACCTCAGAATGCAGGTCACTAAGGTCATGATACATACGTAACCCCTTTTTATGTACGGCGTTTGTGTGTGTGTGTAAAACGAGGGTTTTGGGGGAGTAAAAAAGCACTCAAAATTGACTTGTACGTTGTTTTTTTTTTGTTTTTTGTTATCAAAACCAACCAAATAAATGGTTATTGTTGATGCATATCATTTTTTTTTACGTGCCATATGTTGTGATGTTCATTGGTTATACAATATATTATACTTACGTTACTTGGTCAAAATAATATAAAATTAAAATCAAATGATTAAATAAACCCCTCGAAAATATAATAATGTTTCATATATGTCTGAAAATAAAATCTTGATAAATTTATCAAGTAATATTTTGACAAATTTTAGCGTAAATAATGCTTAATAATACATACTTTACCGATACATGCACGACAAAGATATACTAAACTACGGAAGACGTGGTGACAGCCGGCCAACTTTGCATGCTGAAACTTGTCACGCCGCCATCTTTGAATTCTCAGTTGAAAAAAAAAATAATAATAAAAAATACATCAAGGATGACGAGGAGAAGCCGGTAAAACTGTGTTACACTCTATATACTAAAGACCACCTATATGTAAGTGATTCAAATCAGTGAAAAAGGAAACAGTAGATATGACCTCTATGTTTATAAGCAGTGTAGTCACTGTGTATAAAGTACTAATACATACGTTAATAATACATTCGTTACAGAGCGTAACGTATGTATTAAGACTTATTCCAGAACCACAATGATTATCAGTGTAAAATATGAGTACAATCCAGATCTTTAGTTTAGCTCTACTATACAATTATTCTTAAAAACACAATTAACATTGGAAATTTTGTTAAAACGTTTTAAAAGTGAATATGAATTACATGAGTATAATTGGTAACTAATGGTCAAAGAAATAGCATAAAAAAAAAAAATAGAAAAAATTTAGTGCGAAAGTAAATTAGAAACAAACCATAAGTGTAAATATTTTTTAAAAAATAAATGAATTTTAGCTATACTCAATACTTCATATGTAATTTGGTAACATATTATCGATACTTACGTTATTAGTCCCCTACCGTTGAAACCGGAGGGACTCTAGGTTTGCACTCATTCTTGTTTATTTTAGAATGGCCAAAGCAAGAAAGGAAATACAAAAGGCCTACAGGGAACGCTTGAAAGCTAAAGGTCCGGAGTTCCTCCAAAGAGAGAGGGCTAGGCAAGGGCAGTATTATGTGCCATCGTCAGAATTAAGTAAGAATAAAATGGAGGAGAGAAACATGAAAAATAAATTAATATACAGTCTTTCACGGCTGAGAAAAAAAAAAGAAAGAGAAGAAAGCAACGAAAGCACAAGTGAACAGACCAGTGGATATGACAGTGATATTGTACCAAGACATGAAGAGCAAAATTATAGCAAGGATACCATTTATTACTAAAAGTAACAAAGGAAAAGGTTTGCAGATGATCAGGCATAGGGCTCTTGCGCGTGCCCACCAAAATATAGGTTTTCTGAAATCTGACGTTTCAAACACGAGACGTAAGATAAAGACAAAAAAAAAAAAAAAAAAAAAAATAAGAAAATTGAGCGACTAAGTAAAAAATCTCAGACTGTTGACAGCACCTAAGGAATTAACACCAAGTAAACGAGCCAATGCAGATGTTGAAAATTTAAATCTCACCCCCAAAAAGACGGAATCTTATAAGACGAAAACTCCTTGTATGCAATGCAGGTCTGTCTGAAATAAAGGCGTAAAAACAGTCTCATTCTCAAAAAAAAAAGTCGTGTTCTACATCAGATTATTTCTGGGTCGATTACGAAAAAGTATCGATGTCTAAAAAAGTTAGGTAGCTTCACAGGCTTATGTAAGCGCTGTCTGGGAAAAGTAAATGACAAAGGTATCGCCTATTTGAAAGAGACGACAATGACTATCGCATTCAGTAACGTCATCAGTCTGAGATTTCATGATGCGAGACGATAATAGTCGCGCAAAGCCAGGCAAGGCAGAAAATGGAGAAAAATTACAGACCTATTACCTCAAGAATCTTCACTACAAATACAAATGCAAATTCCGAATCACACTATTTCTCTAACTACATTCGGACGTTTCAGACCAAAACATATACTGCTTGCTTCATTTATTTTCAGAAATTCTTGTCAGTGTATACACCATCAAAACATGGCCCTCAAAGTTCAATCTCTAAGAAAGATTGAGTCAAAATAAGTGAGAATCCTGAAAATCTCATCGGTCATGCAGATGATTTTCATGAACTTCTCAAAAATGTTGTATATAGGACCTGGAAAAAAGTAAAAAAGTTGAGAACGGGAAAACCAAAATGAAAATCGTAGAAATCGAATGTCAAGTAGAAAGCTTCAAAAAAGATCTGAAAAATCAGTTACAGCTTTTTGACCAGCATGTACAGAGATTCCGTGAGCAGTACCAGCACATAAGGCAGCTAAAAGGATCCCTTCCTGAAGATGAAATTGTTGTACAGACGGACTTTGCAGAAAATATTTCTTGTAGGTCTTTGCATGAAATACAGACGGCCTACTGGAATCAGTCTATAGTTACCCTCCATCCAGTGGTTGCATACTACAAAGAGAACGATGAACTAAAACACAAAAATTTAGTTTTTGTCAGTGATGAAATGTCACATTCTTCTAGCACATTTGCTGCATTTATGGACAAGCTTATACCGGAGCTGAAGGAGATGAAACCTAAGCTTAACCTTATCCATTATTGGACAGATTCACCGTCAAGCCAGTACATAAACAGATTTATATTCTATTTGATTGCTAATCGCAGAAACCTGTACTACATTGGTGCCAAGTGGCATTACTTCGAAGCGGGGCATGGGAAAGGGCCATGTGATGGATTGGGAGGGACAGTAAAAAAATAGCAGATGAATCCATACGACAGGGAAATGCTATAATCCAGGATGCTTCGGATTTTCATGCATGGGGAACAAAATCAAGTATGACTGGGGTACGCTTCATCCACATAACCAGTGAAGCAACCAAACTGAAACAATGTGAACTCAATTCACTTAAGACAAAACCATTGCGAAACACAATGAAATTTCACGCAGTCGGCATCACTGATGACCCTAAAAAATTGATGAACCATGAAACCTCCTGCTACTGTTAAGTGTGCATTACGGGTTCTTACTGCGACAGCTGGACCATTGAGAACTTCTCTTGGAGTCAGCTTGCCACTTCACCAGACGAGAGCACTCCGTCAGTCACTGTCAGTGACCCACCAAGTAGTACCCATCCATCTGTACAGTCAGGTGTAGCCATGGACCCTACAATCTTTGAAAATGACATCTCATCGCCTGCATTTGTTGGATTTAAAGAAGGAAACTTCGTAGCTGCCGTTTACGATGGAAAATGGTACCTTGGAAGGATTGAAGAATTTGCTATGGACGACAAAGACTGTGAGATTATCTTTATGAAACAAACAAAAGGACTCTTCAAATGGCCGGAACAACTTGATCTTCTATCGATTGACGAACGAAATATCCTTTGCAAAGTCGAATCTCTTGTTCCATCTGGAAAATCTGAACGACTATTCAAAATATCTGAGGCCGAAATGGAATTAATTAGCAACGCATTTGCTTCACGTTAGTGAAATACATACGTTACGTAAACAGTACACGTGAACAGTCCCCCTTTGATGTTTTCTATATGCGAGACTGTGTATACCTTCAGGTCTTTTTAATTGTACAAAAAAGTGTACATTTCAGTTGTTTGAACTTTTAAAAAATTCCGTGTTTTTCACTACGACACATACGTTACCATTCTACGTTACAAAAACATTTCATAAAATACATTAGTTATTTTATTTTATTTTATTTTAAAAGTTTCGTGAATTCACTTAATTAAGCATAATAATGTAATTTTTATCTTCTTATACAAAATAAAATAAGTCTAATGATTGTCAGATCAATGATCGTGGGAATAATGATGATGTTCAACTGTCACATACTGGAGAAAAATACAAAAATCACGAATGTACGTGTTTAATAGGGTTAATCAACCATATTTGTAATAATTTCATGGCATATTTTCATGACCAAAAAGGGAACCAACTAAGTTGAGTAAAAACAATTATAGATTTAATGAACAGTCTCTTGTCGTGTGTATCTGATACAAACGTTATATTTTTGGATTGACTAAAAAGGCATGCAAATTTTAAACTTTCGTGCTTATATTTTAAATCGGACCAATCTTTATGTTTACGTGTGGTAGAACCAAGGGTTTTGGATGCAGTTGAGTACACATAGTCTATGAAGGATGTCATGTTTGTGTCAACATTCTCGGAGTTTGTATCAATTGTATCCAGTTGGTTGCACAGTTCTTCGATATATTCCCGTTGTAAACATTCTCATGTTTTAATTTGGCGACATTATGCTTTTTGGGTACTTTTTTGCCTTGTGGTTGTCTGCTAGGCTGAATCAGGATATTGAGCTTGGAGACTATGAGCCTGTGGTCAGTCTAGCATTCTGCACTTCTCATGGCCTTTGTCACTGCCTGTCTCATCTCCTGATGATGACGTAGTCAGTAAGATGTCAGTGCTTGGAGCTTGGGTGCATTCAAGATGTCTTGTTGCAGTTTGGCAGGCCGAATACTGTGTTGGTGATTAGGAGGTCATGTTCAGCGCATTTTCTCAGTAGGAGGAGTCCGTTGTTGTTGCATCTGCCCAATCCATTTTTGCCAATGACACCTGGCCACTATGGTGATCTGTGCCAACTCTGGCATTGAAGTCACCAAGGATGATGAGCTTGTCTGCCTTTGGTACTTCTTCAAAAAGAGACTCCATGTCTTCATAAAATTTGTCCTTGATCTCATCTGGGTTGGTCCTGGTGGGTGCATAGGCGCTTATGATAGTTGCAGGTCTTTTTCAAGACAGTGGGAGTCTCACTTACATTAGTCTGTCATTCACGCCACTTCGGAGATTTTGTGAGCTTGCTAACTATCTGTGATTTGACGGCAAACCCAACACCAGCTACACGTCGCTCTTCTTTACTTCGGCCACTCCAGAAGAAGGTGTTGCCGGTTCCTACTTCGGTGAGTTGTCATTTCTCAGCTAGGCGAGCTTCACTCGGGGCTGCTATCTGTTGAATCTGGCGAGTTCTCTACCAACTAGTACTGTTCTTCTCTCTTGTCTATCTGCTGATGTACTGTCCATTAATGTGTGTACGTTCCAGGCGCCGATGGTGAGTTGCGTCACCTTTGTCTTCTTGTTAGGTTTTCGACCGCTATGGTAGGATCCTCGTCAGCCGCGGTGTGCTGACCAGGGTTAAGGTGAAGCAGGCAATGTTAAGGGCACATTTTCTAGCCCCTTCCTCGTGCTACGGAGGTGAGCAGTGTGATCCTAAAAAGGGCTGGTCAGTCACCCAGGAGTCTGCCGAGTTCCACTGCTGCTTTGGTCCAGTGAAAAGCGACCTTATGCCCTGAGCCACCTGTGTGCTGGTCTGCAGCTACAGCTCCCAGTGTATCCACACCTGCTGCTCTGCCGCTCGCCCATCGCCACCGGACTTGAAGGTATCTGGTGGGGGTGGGCGAGGAGAATAGTGTCATGACTTGCGCGTGAGTTGGATTTGAATGAGGGAAAGTTGCTCAGAGTCGCCATCACTCTCTCGTCCAGAGCTATCTTATTTCTATTATTTGTAATATTGACAACAACAAAAAAGCAACATAATAATAATAATAATAATAATAATAATAATAATAATAATAATAATAATAATGATAATAATAATACTATTTTGAAACAGATAATGTAATTCAATGGTTGATATAATAAAATAAATTTTAGAACCAACAATTTTGAATTAAAAATATTTTATATCATTAATAAACACAAAGATAATTTCAAAACGAAGGAAAGATCCTAACTTTCTCAACCCCACTGCCACCACAAGTTGAAATCTGCAACTTTCTTGCAGGTATCCTTGTCCTTGTTTTTCCTTGATTTTTCACGTCTTTTGAAAACAATAGTTACGGAAAAGATAGGAATTGTAAACCCTTCAGCCAGCAAATTTAGCACTGATATTTTTATCCATGCATCTTCTCAGTAAAAATACAGCGCACACAAATTACTGAAATAAGAACTTATAACAAGTCTCAACCAGGAATAAAGAGCTATGTTCCAGCAAAGGCGTTGTTACCCACGTCACTGGAGAGCAGTTTGAAGGACCGCATTTTCCTGTAACGGGATCTAGTCGAGAGATAACTGACTAATTAAGTTCTTTTATTAAAAATTATTATTTTTGTTTTAATGACATTTTTAATACAATATTGACAATTACATCCCAAGGAAATGGGATGGGAGCTAAGTTCATTTTCCATGGACACTTACGCGGTCGACCCGGGCTGTCCTGGGAAAATATCGAACCCGCGACCCTTCTGTTATGAGCCTGACGCTCTACCGACTGAGCAACTGCGGACTGATGAAGGCTTTTCGATCCTGGACAAATCAGATCTTTACAAACTATGTGATAACATTTGTCCGTTTCTTTTATGTATGTATGTGTGTAGGTTTGCATGCATGTATGTATGTATGTATGTATGTATGTATGTATGTATGTATGTATGTATGTATGTATGTATGTTTGTATGTTTGTTTCATCAAAAGATGTGTTATTAATATTTACGTTGGTCGATTATTATGTAAGTAGGTAGGTAATTGTATGAGAAAAATAAACAATTCGCTTATCTTTCTATCTATAATAATAATAAAAAAGTTAATAATCACTGTTATTGCTATTTTTATTAATCTTATTTTTATAAAAAAAATATTATTATTATTATCATGATCATTATTATTATTATTATTATTATTATTATTATCCTGCCGCTAAGTCAAGAATATATTGAAATGTTTGTCGTCTGTCCACCTTGGAACGTTCCAGCATTCAAATGTATTCTTATATATGAACCAAATTGCTATAAAGCTTCGTCTCAACAAAATCTCGATTGGGTTCGTTGATAAACATAGTCTGAGCATGTTTCTTTGAATTATTGTCCATGATCATCTCAGGATAGGCGTTGCTAACGCAGAACGTTGCGAACAATCTAGCTTTCACATTTAATACTAAATACTACATTCAACATTAATCATAAGATTGTAACCAAATTTTCCGTAAAACTTTATCTCAACTAGAGTTTGACCAGTCCCATGATGATCACGTTCAGCATATATTTCCTTGAATTATCGCCCCTGTGAACAACTCTGCTGCAGTTATCTTAATCAATGCTTAACACACACGATCCCTTGATGGATTCAGTGCACTTGAAAGGACTGTTATATGCTATAGATTTGCATTATATATATATATATATATATATATATATATATATATATATATATATATATATATATATATATATATATATATAAAGAACTCTTGTCAATTATGTCGTTATACCTTGCTCTTGACATTCATCTTTAGTACCTCCATGCATAACTTTATCGGGATATAATTTTTTTGCACATTTTGAGGATGGCGTTGATTTTTGTCGTCTCGAATGGAGTCAGCTCTTTGTTACCATCCTGGTATTAGGTCAAAACACTTTGGTCCTCTGCGTGACACGCACGATAGATAATTATTTGAATTTGTTTTACACAACTTTGTTGGGCTGATGGCAGGATAACATAGATATGTATTTTACAGTTTTAGACCGTTTTTTAATGCTGTCTTCTCTTTTTCTTCTATTTTTTATCCTTTGTTTATTTCCCCGTTATTGAAACATGTAGGATTCAAGAATTCTTCTTTGCTTTTGTGTTTAATGTATATTTTGCGGATGTGAATTGTTTCTTCCCCTGACGAAGAGGTTGTTTAGCTGGAACTTTCAGTGATCTTAGTACTGTAGTGGGCTGATTTCGCTGCGTGGACTATGTTTGTGACATTCTTCTTAGCTACTTCATAGATTTGTTTCTGAATAGTGAGTCTGATTGAAAGCCAAAGCCTCTCAGCCTTACGGCGGTCTCTCTTTGCAATGCGAAGCTGGTAACTAACACCGCTATACCACGGAGAACACTTTTGAATTGATACTCTGCACTTGGTTGCTGGGGCATGTTTGTCAAGCAATGAACGCAGGAAGTTATCAAGTCGTTCTGCTGTAGGAGGTAACACAGTTGTTAGGATTGCTTGGATGTCATGCATTAGTTGGGTTCTATTTATCATACGGAGGTTTCTCTTAGTAGCAAATAAAGGTAGAGGGTTAGGGACTGATACGTCAAGATGGCATATAATGCAGAGGTGATCTGATACAAGTTCGTGGGACACCAGGGAGAACTGTATAATATTATCATCATGTCTATGAAGAATCCGTCTAAAATGTGACCATGTTTATGGGTGGGTTGGCAAACTGACTGTTTGAGGTTGAAAACGTGAATGGAATCTATGAGTTTTGATGTGTATGGGTTTCCAGGATTGTCAAAGTGAAAGTTGAAATTTCCAAGAATAATCAGGTTGCCACCTATCGAATTTCCATAATCCAGGAGATTCGGAAACTGCTCCAAAAAGAGAGATTCAGTCAGCTTGTTTTTTCTACTTGGAGGAGGGCGGTAGAGGCAGCAAAAGTGGATTGACCTTTGTTCCAGTGTGAGTGTGGTTTGCTCTAGTTCAAACGATGTGTGGTAGAAATTGAAGGTTGTAGTGTGGTTAAGACGGTTGATCATGGAGTTTTTTGCGATGACAGCAATTCCACCTCCGCGGGAGTGGCGGGAGAACGACTTGATGGAGGAACCTGCGGGTGTTAGATCCGCGCACTTGGGCTTATCGCCTGGTGTTTTAGCCATGTTTCTGTTAAGAAAAAGACGTCGATATTCTGATCATTGATAAAATTAACTATTTCTGTGCGCTTTTCCGGTGGTCCTACTGATTGGGCATTGAAAAATGCGATGCGCAGTGGTATCTCTTGGGTAGTTGACACAAAGGTTGACGATTTTAGAGGAATTTGAATTAGGTTATCTAAATTAAAGGCGAAGTTTTCAAATTGCTGTGCCGGAAAGGGCGAAAGGGAGATAACTGGAATTCTTCTTCCAGTTCTACGACGGCCAGCTTTGAAACAAGGTTTCGTTTTTCGCTTCCGTTTACATTTAAAAAATGATGAATGTAGTCCCAGGTCGTTTAGTTTAGTGCACAATGTAGTGTGGAGAGCCAAGGAGTGGTCGTTTAAAGCAATTAATGAGGGTCCATCATAGCATAAATGGGTGGACTGGCGAGTATCAAATGATGGTGGTATGTTCAACAAAGGTAGTTGTAGCAGTGGAGCAAGACGGCTGAGAAAAAGTTTAATAGTTCTCGTTTCCAAAAGAAGAAGATGAAGAAACACATTCCAACAGAACAGCCAATACATGATGAACACAATAACGTAGACGAAGACAGACAACCAGCACATATATCATGAAAAACGGCACAAAAATCCGGAGCAGCTGCCTCAAGCCTGTTAAGCGATAGCGGCCATCTTGGTTGAACAACAACCCGAACAAGGGGCATATCTAAGACATGAGACTGTGATCATGTTGTTTATGTTCGGTGGACTTTCACTTTCAAGTTCATTTCATCAATGAATGAACAACATTGGCAAGTTATGCTGAATTAAAAAAGTACAATTGTTTCATAAAAAGACACAAATTATGTACATAATCATTATATGACATGTGTATTTATTCAATGATACATACGATGAAACGCTAATGCCTACATAGTTCTATTTTAATATGTCAGTAAGCAGCTGTCCCTCTGGTACAAAATAATTCGCACAGTAATTCACTTGCAACTGATATAAGTCTATTAAGATAAGAATTCTTTATTTCAGACTGCATGGTCCATACATCTAAATTAAAATATAAAATATAGAAGTATTTTAAGACATAAAAGTTCATAGGTGTCTTATGTACAAAAATACAGACCCATCTACAACTACAGAATGTGTCTGTCATTGTTAGGAATAAAATTATGTAAGGCATTTAAATAGTAATTTGTTCCATCTATCTATAATCTGAGAACTTAAATGAATATCATAGTTCCACAAAGATTTCAAGATACAATTCCTTCTATTAGATATTCGTGTCATCATTGAAAACACATACTTTCTCATTAGTTCTTCAAAACTAAATACATTATAGTTTACAAACATGGTAGAGGCACTATTCCATCTTGGAAGGCTTAGTAGTAAACGAAGACTATTATTATAGCCAATGACTAGTTTTCTTTTCATACATTCACTAAAGTTTGTCGACAGAGGAGCACAGTACATTGTGCAACAATACGATTTGAATAATCTAAGCTTGATATTCACAGAACAATTTCTAAATTTACGTAAAAGCATGTCTGTTCTAGTACACAGAAATCTGTAATGTCTGATCATATAAAAAACGTTTCTTTTGCTAAATAATTTGAAGTATCAAAATTGCTACATACATTATTTTTGCTTGTTATATATGTATTGTGTTTCTTTTCTTGAGATGAGGATATGTAGTAAAAAACATGGTAATTTTCTCTCTCTTTGTTGCAAGATTTGCTTACCCTATTATCAATCACTCTAAGATACAAAGGGGGCTATGGCCAGCTACAAAATGTTTAGAAGCAGAAAAATATACGTTAAAGACAGAAATTTTTTAATTTTCCATTTTGTTCTCCGCAAAATGTCGCTAGATTCATATATAATTTCGCTAACAATTCATTTTATTTGTCAAGTTGCGAATTTAGTGAGAGGAAATAAATATAACTGCTTTTTTCACTTGTCAGCAATACAGTTTAAATTTCTGCACTAGTTTCGTGGTGTCTTTTTTCAGGGAAAATTCATTACCACTAAAGCAGATAACATAGGGGGACTTTGAGATTTCCTTGGAAAAGAACCCGATTTGGAGACATCTGATGAATTTTGTGAGATATGTTTTCTACAACATACAAATTGTCTACCCTGTCCACCGCTATTCCAACTGCCACAAACAGAGCCTGATACTCATATTTGAATATTAGCATGCCGTCTAGATTGTACGTGTACACTGCAACAGGACTGTGACATGAGACGTAATTCGTGTCCTGCTAGTATTCGCTGCCAAATGACCATTATAATAATCTGAACTGCAAACCTCAAAATCGGATTTCTCTGATCCATCCATAGACGTAATACACCAACATAGAATATTATTATGCTTACCGTAAATCACAAAATGATCTGTAGACAGGGTGGATATCCCACCACAAATTATATTCGCATTGACTTTCTTCCCTGGTTGTATTGATCTGTACACTGTAAGAAGCTGGCTGTATTGATCTGTACACTGTAAGAAGCTGTATCTTCTTCTCATCAGGAAGTGTCGCTGCCACCTGAGATTCATCTAATACACACACATCATATGATTATGAGGTTAGGTTGTGGTCAGCAAGGTGTTAATATGATGAGTCATACAGTCTACGTCTACAATTTGTACGATCCACCAGCATCATTTTACCGTCTGGCAGACAGGTTATACAAGTGTACCAAGGCTCCTTGCCACCTCGATAATCTGCATTGAACTCTGCAATTATTTTATGCTTGCAGTCCTTCTGTGGTTTAGAAGGTATATGACCGTCCTTCTTTTCTATCGTGTCACTTTTAGCGATATTGGTCTCACTACTTTGCCAAAGAGAGATGGGAATCATCAATACAAAGTTTTGTTTCAACCTGTCGGATGACACAATATTTATCCTTTGCAGCAGATTCATAATGGACAAGATGTTCCTGAATTTTATGCAGAGTGGTCAAGATAGGAAGATTATTACCGTGTGCTAAAACTGTTTCTAAAAGATGAAGGAAGCTTGTAATCGCGATACTGATGGATTCAAATTTTTGATTTTCTTCGTATCGGACTACTGATTCCTCTTTCAGGAGCGTATTTTGTCTCCATCGTGATTTTGACGTTCACGTTTTCGAGCTATGCGTTCATTTTCTTCCTGATCTCCTGGATTTCATCAGGCAGGTTCTTTAGTTATGTCTCTGTCCATTTTAATGATCCTATATTTTCATTCTTAATTGATCCAAGTGGGAATTGAGTTGTTTCAATCGGTCCATAACCGTATTTGCGTCTTTTTCCCTCAGTAGTCTTTCGGAATGGTATTTTAGTTGACGAACTACGCAGCCCCTATGGCTCCTGTAGAAACATTCGGAGCAGCACATGCGAGAGTGAGATTCGCAGTAAAACTAAAATTCTTTATCATCATGCTCGGAGCAAGTGACACTCACTGTCATCATACCAGCTAGTTCGAGATCTGTAATTAGGTTCTGTATAGTGACGACATCATGGTACCGGCCGCCTTGTTCTTCCTATGCAACTTCTCACATGTAAAACTAGGGGTTTTACCGCATACCTTACAGTAACTTGTAGCTCTAACCGAGTTTCCTTCACATAGACACGAATAACAGTTCTTATCTACTTTCCTTTTTCTGGTGGTAACACAGACAATAACACTATATTGTATGGGTAATGGTCTGCCACTTATCCACGGGAATATCAGAAAGTGGAGGATTTGTTTCCTTTCCGCATTCCGGACAATTGAACGTAGCACCTATTGCTCCATTAGGCACATTCTTCATAATGTATTTGTGTAGACAATGTTGGAAATAGGTATGGAGACATGGCAAAGTCTTTAGTGCTGTACACACATCGAAACATATCGGACAATGTAACCCTTGAGAGTCCAAGGATACGGGTTTTAAACTGCTAGGCATGGGAGTAGAAAGTATCAGACTAGCTTTACCTTGCTTTTTCTTTGTAAATGCTCACCTAGTCGCCCCGGTGATCATCATTGTGTGGGTTGTTTACGTCTTTACATTTTATTTCCTGGTTCAGGTGACTGGTAACGTTTATACCGTGTTAAATTTAATCGTCTTTAATATATTTTAAGAAAAGGACATGTATATGCGGTGCATACAATTTGTTAGACGGTAGATGTTTATTAAACTTAACATCAGAAATAGGGCTTAAATTTCCTTTTCAGACATAATGTGTATATATAAATACTACACTGCCTAATACTGGCTAAGCGTGTTTTATTTTGGTATCAGTACAGTTTGTCCCTAAACAATTCATCCCTTATGACAAATCATTCAGGACAGTGCATTCTCCTTTCTGATTTTGACAACCTATGCCATAAAAATGGTTTTATATATATGCATCTATGTGTGTATGCATGTATGTATGAATGGATGGATGCGTGCATTTATGTTTGTATGTATGCATACTTGTGTGTATATCTGCATGTCTCTCTCTCTGTATGTCTAGATAGATAGATAGATAGATAGATAGATAGATAGATAGATAGATAGATAGATAGATAGATAGATAGATCGATGGATAGACAGGTATTATGTGTGTATCTATGTAATTCGAAATATATGTTTTATTGGTAGGTATGTATATAAGTAGTTAGATCACAACATAGTGATGTTTCAACAGGATATACTTATGAAATATATTATTAACGTATGATTATATATAACCCAATCTATGTATATTTTAGCGCACAAATTCAAAGCCAAATCACGCAGAATCCGCCGAAAGAAACGTAATGTACTATGCCTGCTTAAAAGCCAAACCTACTCACTCAATTACTCTTTTCTTATTGGCGAAATATACCCCTTGAGACGAGATAAGGGTCCCAAACAATACTCAAAGAGGGAACAAGCTCAAATACAGGATGCTGTGTAGATCAGAAAAAGAAAACTGACATCATTCTAAGAACAACTTGTGGATCACAATTATAAAGACATTTCTAAGAACTCTTGTTTCTTCTAGATTCGTGTGCAGCCCTCCATCTTTAACTGCAAATAAAGCTCTGACGATGCTGTCATTTTTCAAAAAGCGTTTCGTCACTGTTGACAAAGAGCAAAGACTTGTATTTACAAAATTCTTTCAAATGATGATAAACAGATTCATTTATATCCTTGGTAGTAGTTTTGTTATTTACTGGTTTTGATATAATTTTTTTTTAGGATAGAACAAGCTTTGAATTTGTGCGTGACCCTACGGTTGAAATTAAGTCACAAAAATAGGACATTAAAACCCCCTAAGGAATTTTACTGGTTTGAACTTTGATTAACATACAAATAATTTGTCCCGACAATGATAATTATAAAATAACATTATCACAACTGCTGTTTTGTTAATGATATATTTGCTCATCCTTCTTATAGTGGCTGCTCTGGAGATTTACATAAAACCTTGATGCATATTATCAACATACTCTGGGACAGATCGCCTATGATTGTGAGAAAATCTGTCACTAGTTTCAAGCAGCTTTAATTATTAATTCTTTCTTTTATCTGAAACAATAAGCTTATCCTTCAAAAAAATCTGCATAAATGATTGCTCCGCTCCTCCAGTCCCTATATAACTGGATCATTTTACTGTGAACGTTTGCACTAAAGGCTAGCA
This sequence comes from Margaritifera margaritifera, assembly GCA_029931535.1. Taxonomy (NCBI): domain Eukaryota; kingdom Metazoa; phylum Mollusca; class Bivalvia; order Unionida; family Margaritiferidae; genus Margaritifera; species Margaritifera margaritifera. Next base: position 256,647 of record JAQPZY010000664.1, on the reverse strand, counting down.
AGTCCTTATCCGTGCTAAACTATGAGTAATACGCATTTGTATTTACACACGTCTCCTGTATAATTGTGCAATATGCACCGTAAATGGGGATTTGGGAAAGGAATAATAATTATTGTTTTATTGTTTATAGGAGAAGGTTGGAGGACCTGCAGCGGCTGACACAGGTTTTAACTTATTTCTGTATGTTGTGACTGGGCATAATATTACATTGATGGCTACTACTCTTGACTCTTTACATGCTTCTAAACTGTTATATAATGCAACATATAGTTTTAAAGTAGATTGTAGAAAATCAAATATTCATAAAGCGTCCTTGTACGATTTGGAATTAACGGATTTGAAAAAGAGGAATTACACTCTCTTAAACCAGTTTAGGAAAACAGGTATAAGGGAATTTTATCAAACGCTTCTGGAACTCAGAAATAACTATAGAGAATTCTGCAGAAATTAAAAGAAACTGTGGATCAAAGCTCTGTATCACAAATTGGAGAATTCATGTGATGAGGCAAAAGATTTTTGGGATCTTGTAAATTAGATATCGAAGAGTACCTCACTTGAAATGCCAAAAGAAAGATATAAAATCTGGAATGGTTCGAGTATTTTAAAAGCGTACTGAATCCATCTAAAGGCGAATTAGACAAACATTTTGTTGCATTTATTAGAAATATTATGGAAAATCATGACAATAATATCTTTGATATCTGCAATGACAATGACACAAATCAGATTCTCAACTCAGAAAATCTGAGAAATATGCTATTGATAGCATTAAATCTGCTTCCAGAGAATTTTTCAAGTGTAAAAAGGATATCATAGTACGTGATGTAACGCCTCTTTTTAACTCCAATTTCTACAATGGTACCTTTCTTGATAGATGGAGAAAGGGTTTAATTATACAACTTTTTAGGAAAGGCAAACTATGTGATGTAAACAATTAAAGAGGAATAACTTTACTAAATACTTGCATTTAATTATTTACTACAATTTAAAATGAAATACTTAATACTTGGGCCACCAACTATGGTAAGATCCCTGATGAACAGCAAGATTCCGGGCTGGTTATTCGCCAGTAGATAATATTTTTATATCGCAATCTGTAGTACAGAAATATCTTTCGGAAAAAGAGGAGGATACTATTGCTTATATGTCAATTTTAAAAATACGTTTGATTCAGTGGATAACGAGAGGCTGTGGTATGCATTATTACATAATGGTGTGCATGCGGTCCTACTAAACACCGCAAAGTCTGACAAAGTCAGACAAAGTCATGCAAAGTCATTTTTATTTTTGTCTTATTTGTACATATTTGTATATATTATACTAAATTAACTTTAAAATGAACAGGAATAAAAGTCTTCATCAAAAGTATTTTGTCATGATTCAGTTACAGTATTAATCTTCAAATGATTAATAATAAGTGTAGTTAACAATAAGATGTTTAGTGGTATATTTAAAATATTATGTTGTATTGTTTAAACATAGGTGTTGTAGTGTAATAGTGTTTAAATTGTGTTAAAGTGTTAAACATTCTCCGGATATCATATTCTTTATTGGATAACGTAGTGTATATTTGTTAGAATGCCTTCTACCTGTGCTCGTAAGCGTGTTAAACTTTATTTGCAAACAAAATTGTGCCAATGATTCTGTCTATTGTGATTCTTGTGAAAGTTGGGTACATGTATTGTATGAAGGCATCACAGTTAGTGAAATAAATGTTCTTTCTTCAGTGAAACAAATGTTGTCAATCATGACTGATACTTAACAAATATTTTATAATAATTTAGCTGCCTTTGTTATCTATATATATATATATATATATATATATATATATATATATATATATATATATGTATATATATGTGTATATATATATATTTTTTTTTAAATCCGACTTTGTTGTATAGAATCGGCGTTTGTCATACGTGATCTTTGTAACACTCTATCTGCCTTTGTTATAGTACTGATATCATTATTATATACTTACCTGTTATTATACATATACTTATATTAAACTTATGCAATATATAACTTTCATATTATTATTATCTGTCTCTCAATAAGATTGTTATTATATACAATTATTAAATCTGCATTTGTCATACGCTATCTTTGTTATATGACTTTGTCATACTCTACATACCTTTGTTCTATTAAATATTTATACTAACTTATGCAATATAATACTGTCATAATATTATTGCATATATCCCAATAATATAATTATTTTGTTAAATAACTCGTTAATGAACGTTTGTTAACAATTGTTGGCATATATATCGTTGTCACAACGCGAAATAAAGGGACACAACTAAGTGTGCATAAGTACCAATGTTACTTTCAAACAACATTAAAACGCGCTTTTTTAAAAGTTTAATTACAATATTGTTAAAATAAAGTTAATATAGTATAATATATACAAATATGTACAAATAAAACAAAAATAAACAGACTTTGTCAGTAGGTGTTTAGTAGGACCCGTGTGCATGGTAGGATGATGGATATTTTATTTTTAAAAATATGTATTCATGTATTAAACCAGCTGTGAAGACTTCTCAATATCAAACAAATTAATATTTTAATGTATACTTAGAGTAAGACAAGGTTGTATATAAAGTCCTCTCTTTTTCTCCTTGTTTTTAAATGATTTATTACCAATAATGAATGAAAATTGTGGAACTGGAATCTATGATTATGTTACTTTATGCTGATGACTTGTGTATTTTTGCTGATACTGTTTTAAAATTACAAAAAATGATAGACATTTTAGCACTTTTGTGTAAAATGGGATCTTACTGTAAGCATGGATAAGACAAATATTATTGTTTTTACAAACGGTGGTAGACTTAAGAAGTTTGAAAAGTGGACTAATCGTAATGAGAATATCAAAAGTTTAACTTATTACATCTATTTGGGAGTAATGTGGTCTAGCAGATTGAATTGGTCAAAAGCAATATAAAGACTTGTTATACAAACTAATAAGGCTCTAATTCCAATCAACATAGTAATAAGAAACTTCGGATCTCCATCACCGAACATTGTTCAAATTATTTGATGTTCGTATTAAGCCCATTCTTCTCTATTCATCAGAAATTTGGGGATACAAGAAATAAACTCTGTACAAAAGATCCATCTGCAGTTCTGTAAATTGTATTTGTCTCTTGGAAGACAATCTTCAACATGGAAACTCTTGGTGAATGTGGACATTATAATATGTATATTGACTATTATACCAGATGTATACAATATTGGTGTAAATTGTTGCATATGCCTAGCTATAGATATCCCAGGAAATGCTACATGATATCAAAGGCACTGGATGATAAAAAAAGAATAACTTGGGCAACGTATATTAGACGGCAATTAAATATGGGTTTGGTTTTGTGTGGATATCACAGGATATTGGCGATATTGATTTAATTACTATGCAATTTAGACAATGGTTAATGGAGTGTAATTTGCAAGAATGGCATCAATAAATAAATGAATCTATCCCTATAAAGAATTATAGGAATTCTAAAAGTCTTATAGAATGTGAAAATTACTTGTATGTTGTTGAATATAATGAAATAAGATTTATACAAACTTTTTAGATTAGGAGAACTTCCTATTCATATAGTTACACAGAGACGATAGAATGTCAGTATGGCACGTAGATTAAGTTATGTATGTGACAGCAGGGAAATTGAAGATGAATTCCATTTTTTAAATTAAAATGCCCAAAATACTCAAAAATTAGATTTAAATTTCTTCCAAAATACTATTATGAATACCCAACTTATAAAATATTTTGCAATTTATATTGTAATAAATCTGATGAGGCAATACGAAAAACAGCACAGTATATATATTTTGCCTTCAAGCTAAAGAAAATACTTTTAAAATTGTGTAATTATCCACTGTACTGTTTTTAAAAATTAATTAATTATTGACTAGCAAACTTACTAACTCAAAAATACATAGTACCTAATTGATGGGCATTTCGGGAAAAGTCCGATTTTGACGTTTTATTTGATTAGGCCCCAAAATAATTATTGGATAATCAGGTCCACAATAATTCTTGGAGGATGATAATAAAATTTAGTTGATGTTGCTGGGATCTTTGTTTCTAAATTCAGGCATTGTCTTCACATATTGTGTCCTAATGGTAAGATGTGCTGACACACTGCAACACAACATATTTTTTTTTTTTTTTTTTTAAAGTTGCGTAAGTGACTGATATATGATACAGAATAAAGGGCAATCGTTAAACTATTGTTTTTTTGGGGGGGTTTTCAGTCCAGTAGGTAGGTTTTCACACTACTTTTATTGTATGCTTTGAGGCTATAGAGTGCTTAACAGTTGGGAAAACATAATGACCAAACCAGCATATACAACCACACCTCCATTGATTGTCTGACAAAAAAAGCAATGACCAAGTCACCTTTGAATTAAGCTTAGTCAGCAACACCTTTATTGATTGTCTGACACAGAAACAATCCGCAAACTATACCAAGTGTATTTTGCACCAACGACAGTTTGACATAATGATATTTGAGATATTCTATGACTGATGTCCAGTTGGTTAGAGTGTGCAGAGGATGTGCCGGTGAATGCCTTTGATCTGTCGGATATCACAAAAAATAGTAAAAATAAAAATATTTGCGCATACAAATCATATATGTTCTTTTTAAAACAAAATATGAAAGGACCATTGGTTACATATCCCTGAAGCTTAGATTGAACCCTGAAGGAATATTATTCTTAGCTCCCACACATAGGATTGGGGGAGGGTGTGTGTGTCAAAGCGGTCATGTTCGGAAGACGCTTTCTGTATATTACAGATTTGGGGCTATGACTGAAGTGTCACTGTTTAGGGGTTAGGGTGGAATGCAGACGTGGGAGAGATTGCATACAGTGTATTTACAGTCCCACCTCACCAGTATAATTATATGAGGCCACCCGTCTTGCAATAACAAGATGGCATCATAAGAAGGGTGCAGGATATGGTTACAGTCTATAGACGTGCCTTATGAGAAGGGACGTTTCAGTTTAATTCATTTCAGTTCTTTGTCTACGAATACATATCATATACAGCATACAGAAACAAGCAAAAACAAATGCATTTTGTCCCAAAACTCTTTTTTAATTATTAACCTGATGAACATACAATATTCTAAAAGCTTATAGAGATTGTTGTATTTTCTTATCGACAAGCAGAGGAAATGGAGATTCTGTAATTACTGATCTTGTAACAAATCTGATCAACGAACAGGGTTGGAGCAAATGTAAAAACGAACAAATCCAAACGTGTGGATGTGCAGTGCCATTATGTAACATATCTGTCTGTCTTGTTCGCAGTTTGACGCACATCATACACAATTAAACATAGATTATCTCTTTCTAATTCCAGGTTGAAACTTGCCAGTGACATGAGCAGAAATGACTAAATCTGGACAGTCCACTGAAATCACTACATCCAGCTCTCAAGATGGAGCAGATAAAGATGCTCCATTTTTCCCCAGATATCATTCCGATTAGCCTTCCAATCAAAGTTGTGTACGATGTGCTCAGCCTTGTCAGTCAAGTCCAAAATAAACAAACTGAAAAAATGAACAGCCAAATACAAAGTTCCAAAGAGGAGAAAGACTAGTTGAAAGAAATGGGTCGACATACTGGTTTCTTGAATAGTTGACATACACAGCTTTGAGAACATATAAATTAAATTAAACTCCATGTATAACAAGGCCTGAGTGGCCCTGCCATCACATTTATTATATCCGAATTTAGTTATTGCCGAAGAGGAATATTATACAAAAAGTTGTGCATCAAAGATTTAGATTACATACGAACTGATGTCTTGATTCAGTTTTCATATCACCTCATTTATTGCTGAAATAAGTCCCTCCTGTTGGTTTATCTTAGTTTGTCGTAAAATTAACTTTATCAGCTGATAATGTAGTCCATTATTCAACAGTGCCACCTCCATAATTTTAACGTCTCTTATAAGCACCTAACACGACAACAAGTGTACGCACCCAAAAAGCTTGGTGAACAGTTGCATGTTCTTCTGATTAATTATTGATCAAGAATTTGTTTCTTCTGTTCATGTATCTCCAGTCATGCTGTGATGCAATATTTAAATTCGTCCACATTAAGTGAAATTATTTTGGTCAATGTTATTGTTATTTGATTCAAATGCTCGATCATTAGGTGATGTAATAAAATAGCACGCTCAGACAGCAATTTTGGCATTTGGAAATAGACGTGAGTGCTGTAAGTAACTCTAGAACAGTTTTGTCTAGTAAATTTGAGAAGGAAAATCCACAACAAAGCATTTCCTATCATTATGCCCAGTTTAATTGATTACGCGAGAATCTCGTGTCACGCTGAGATCTGTATCTCATGATAAAGTCGTTATTGTCAAATTTGTATGCATAGTTATAAAAATGTTTAATGGTTTGTGTGTGAAAATTGAGTTTCAGTGTAGTATATTTGTATCTTGTTCAATAGTCATGCAGTGTTTGGAATAACTGGAGCATTAAACTGAGTTCCAGGACAAGGATAAGGTGCTGTACTTATTAATGTCAGGAATCTGAAGATGCTGAGCTTATTAGTGTCTTTAGATTTAGATTAAAAAATCAATATCAGTCTTTTTTATAGATCTACTGATCATAGACCAGAAGAGCTTATGAGATGACCTGTTGTCCAATGTCCAATGTCCATCCATTAGCACAAGTTTGTTATGCTACTACTCCTAAACTACTTAGCCATGACACTTGAAACACACATTCTTCCTAATGTCCATTTGTTCCTAAATGAAAATGGTCTCCTTCTAAACTACTCACAAGATTGCCAAGAAACGTGATATACAAATTATCACAAGGTATTGTTGGTCCTAAATGAAAACATTGTGCGCAGTCATCCAATATGAACACCACAGCAGCCACCTTGAAAGTCTTGTTATCGCTACTCCTGAATTGATGGTCAAATTAACATGGGGTTTTCATTAAAAGACTTCCTATAATGTCTATTTGGTCTTAAATGAAAATGGCCCATATCTGATGTTTCTCATGGCCTCCATGGCAGCCATATTGAAAATCTTATTATTGCTACTCCTTCTCAGGTGAAAGTCATAGCAACATGGAGTTTCACCCGAAGACTTCTTTTAATGTCTATTTGGCCCTAAATGAAAAAGGTTCTGCTCGGACATCCAATTTGGCTACCACAACTGCCATATTGGAAATCATGTTATATCTACTCCTCTTAAATGAATGGTCATATCAACATTAAGTTTTCAGTAAAAGACTTTCTATAATGTTTAGTTGGTCCTGAATGAAAATGGTGACCTCAAGTATGACTGCCACAATGGACATATTGAAAATCTTGTCAGCAATTCTCCTGAATGGATGGTAATATCAACATGGTGTTTTCAGCGAACATCTTCTAATGGTGTCTAGTGTGTCCTAAATGAAAATGGTGCAGATCTTACATCCAATATGGCTGTGAAAGTGGATAATTTGAAAATCTTATCTCTCAATGATATCAGAAATGGTGTCAACACTTAACGGGATGGGGGTGGGGGGTTCAAATACATTGAGCCGCTATTTGATGTTTTTTCCACATTCATATGTAATTCTTGGTTGATATTTCGTTCAAGTCGTTTAATTTCCTCCACTGTAATACCATTTTAATCTAGTGTATTTTGCACAATCTTAACATCTGCGGTATTTTGTATTCCGTTTTTCCATTTCTCCATTATTTTTCTCTATTGCATTTATGACTTTTAACAACTGATTGCGTGATTGTACCTATGGTACTCGCTGCCTTCAATGCAATTGGACTTCCTCCACAACATCATGCTTTGCATTTGAAATGGCCCAACTCAGTGTCGATTGTACAATTTATTTGTATAGTTTAATTTCAATTTCTACTAAATATCAAACGAAAGTTCCACATTGAATCTTCAATATCTGCATATGTACACAGTTTAAAGGTTTACTGGTTTTTAGCTCACCTGGCCATAAGGCCATGTGAGCTTATGTTATGGCCATGTGTCTGTTGTGCGTCATCCAGCAGGAATCGTGCATACGTCCGTCGACATTTGCTTATTACTACTCTGGAGTCCACATTTCTGATTCGATTTCAACTAAACTTGGAATATGGGTTGATACCTTCAAAATTTTGGATGAGTTTGATAATGAGCAAGATCCATGCATATTAATGAAGTGATCTTGCATCTGAATGGTTATCTTTGTTACCACTCAGGAGGCCATATATCTGAACTGATTTTGATCAAACTTGAAATACATGTTTATATCATTAAGATCTCAGATGGGTTCAATAATGAACAAGAACCACACATCCTAATTAGGTGATCTTCCATCAAATTGGCTAACCTTGCTACCACTCTGAAGGCCATAATTCTGGTCCAATTTTGATCAAACTTGGAATATTTGCTTATATCATTAAGATATCGGAAGAGTTCGATAATGAGTGAAATTCATGCACATTAATTGGGTGATCTTGCATCTGATTGCACTTGTCTACAGCCAAAATGCTTCCGCAATAAATGTTGTCAAACTTTACTAATTCTGGGTCACTGAGAACGAAATTGATGCCTAAAATTGTTGATTGGCTCTAGTTTTAAATATATGATATTGGGTCAGTATATACGACCCTTGACTTGATAATGGCGGACGATAAGTGAGTTATAAAGGGAAGGGATCTCAATTTAAACCAGAAATGACTAAAATACATCTTTGACTGGATCAATGATAAAATCTATGGCTGGGTTTGGACAGTACTTGCTTTTATGGCAAAACAATGAATGATGCAATCTGAAGCTGGTATTGCGTCATACATGATATGAATTGCATCATGTTATTCATATAAGTCATGGATGATGCAGTCATAACTAAGCTTACATCACTCTGCTGAAGAAATTGCCCGATATCAGCTCTACAAATCATACAGTGTGGTGCTCGTTTATTTGTCAGTGTTTGATTTTGCAAAGGTACACAGTTCTGTTTAGCCAAAGTGAACAGAGATGCCTCGTACTTGTGTGAACAATGCAGATAACTTCCGCTATGTTTGTGTTGAAGTGACGTTTGCATCACGAAAACGCAGTATAACCACTATGGTTAAGAAAACCTATAACCTTCATTTTGGCTGCAAAATTGGAGATCAGGACAAGATGTGGGCCCCACACATATGCTGCAACACTTGTGCAACAAATCTTCGCCAGTGGTTGAACAGGAAAAAAGGGGATGCAACCGGTTATCCTTTCTTGTTATGTCAACTATCAACCAGTTTATAGCTAAACTCATCAGTCTGAGTCACTTCAATGCTCATCTGCAGAATGTACATAAAGTGTGATTTAGATTCCAATCGAGAATTTGTGAGGGCATGAAAACGTGCGAAACTGCGCCATTTTGACAGCGCGTAGTGCAGATGTTCCTTCACATTTACATGGGCAATTTATAATATTTGTTTGCATTTTGTGGTGGCATACCAATGCAGCCTAGACTTAACCATAAAGTCTATGAAAGTTTTAGATGTGTGAGCTTGTATTTATTTACGTATGTATGTCTGTGTGCATGTATGTGTGCATGCATGTATAGGTTTTAACAGCGCATATAGTGTCACATTAAAGTGAGCTAGTAAAATCATATGGTTACGAGCTGTTAATTTTTAAGCAGGGGAGGGGGGAGATAAGGAGAATCAAATAAAAAAAAAAAATTTTGTATAGTATTCTTCAACTGGGGAAGGGGAGGACCATTTCACAATAACCTACGATTGTAACGGTATGTGTGGACTATAAAATTTAATAGAACTATAAGAAGATGAGGAAGACGAACAAGAAAAATAAACAATATTTCATTCAGCAACCAAGATTCAGGAGCACAACAAATATTTAAGAACTGAACACCGAAGGCGCTATTACTTATTGGAGTCAGATTCGGAGTTCGTGGCAAACATGATTTGACCTGGCGATCACTTCTTGAAAATAAACCTTTCGTTCACGCAATGCTTTATGATGATTCATAATTAAGAACCTCGTTTGATACATCAATGATTGCTAGTCATGATTACATTCATAACAGAGTACGGATATAGCACTAGCAACAGGCATCGTCGATGTGGCTTTTCTTTTCGTCACCCAACCAACAGAATCTCGCGCAAACCGTCCATTGCTGCTAATGACGTCCCCAGGCCAACATAACACTCCTCTTTCAGCGCCAATTTCAATCTTAATTCATTCACTATCATTGTAGTATTAGTATATCAAAATAAGTTCTGATATTTCAAAATTATCTTATGCTGTTATATTGGTTATTAGCGTCTAAAAACAAACGGAGTGAGAAAAAAAATATTATTACTCTTATAAGTCGGATCCAATTGCAATCTTCATACACCCAGATCTGCTGTCGCATAATGCGCCAGCAGATCTGATTATATACAGTTTGTTAGTAGTAATCAGTAGAAAAAAGAACATTGACCCTGATCTGCCGGGGCATTATGCGACGGATGACCCTCATGGTCGTTGTTGCTTGCAGTTAGACCCGACGTTTAAGCGAGTATAGACGGTACTGCATTCTTTTTAGTTTTAGTTCTACCGTAAAGCACATGTACATATTTTACTTTGATATCAAGAGCTGCTGAACTTCTACCATACACGCCTAACAGAATATATGTCAGACATTTATACACAGAACACATGTCTCGGTGGACCAGTACCTCGTACCACCGGTACAGCAATAACAGTACATGATGACAGTAGCATAAATAAAATTGGGAGAAAGGAAATAAATAGAAGGAGAATACAATGAACTCACGAACCTTGTTTTTTTTCTCGCCGTCGTGTTTACCCTTCACAGATTCCTGATCGCACCCAGGTTTCCGATCGCGGGTTGTCCGGGGTATCAAATTTAGAGCAGCATCAAGGAAAAACTTTTTAAACATAAAGTTTGGCGGAGGGAGGCAAATGGCAAAGACAAAATAGAAGAAGAAAATGACTCGTTCCTTCTTACATAAGTAGTTTACTTTCCTTCTTCTCAACCTAATCACTACAGTCAAATAGTAACATATTTTTGTTCAAACAATTATTATTATTATTATTATTATAATTATTATTATTATTATTATTATTATTTCCGCTCTTTAGCGGGGACAATGTGATTCTCTCCGTCTATTTGTCCGTCCGTCTGTCCCTAGTTATGGGTCCTTCGGGTAACCGTCTGCAAGAGGAGGGGTTGGAGTGGGGTCAACCTTGGCTCCCACGCCTGCAATTCATTGAAATGGTCAAAGGTCAGAGGCATACCAATTTCAATTACACTGACATTTCCAATTATCTTCTGACCAAACTTAATATATGCAGTCATAGCAGGAAGATGTAACATACATGTGGTGGATTGTACATTATAATGCATGGTTCACTGTTGTGTGTGCAGAGGTCGGAGGAGGGGGAGTACATGGTTATGGAGGGGATTGAATACAGAGGATTAATGCAAAAGCCAGTAAAGTCGAAATTATAAAAATTATATAGATTCTATTATATAGTAGAAGATTTGGCCCCCCCCCCACCCCACACACACACACACAAAATACCATTCAGAACATTAGAAATTGATTTCGTGCTTTCAAAACTTACAACTTAAAAGCCAAACTTTTTCCAGAATATTATTTTACAAATCTAACCTCTTGCTGCAACTAATAATAACCTACTCCCTTACCTAAGACATAGATTTATAATTTGACTGGAATTAATTCTTTTAAAATTGAAATTGGATAAACAAGGGTCTTTAAACCAATTGCAACGATTCATTATTTTTTGTCAGATAACTATCTAAACTAAGAATACGTTTTGTGACAATTGTAATTGGACTTTTATAACATACATATAATCACATACACGCACACACACATAATCACACACAAGCACGCACACACACATAAACACATACATACGCACGCATACACATACATATAATCACAAGAACAAGAACATGCACGCACATACACTACATGATACCTGTCAGAGTAAAATGTTACGCATGTTCTTTGTTGTTAAGTCCTGAGAAACATGTTGGGATTATCCGTAAGTATCAAAAGGGAAATGTTTCCCTTGTTGTGAATGTCTGTGACATTTTTAAAGATATAAATTTTTGTCCGATCTAATCACTTACATCCTCAAAGTTTTCCTCTTCTTTTTGCGTAAAAAAATGATTAAAAATTACCTAATCAATTAATTTTGCAATTTATTTGTGGTGATATGACATTCCGTCACCTTACCTTACATAGATAACATTGCTCTCACTTGAACTTTGCTGTGTGCTAAGAATTTAACCCTAACTGTATTACCATCAATCGCAAAACATAGTCCAAAATGTAAGCCATTTATTACGTCACATTTTGCTAAATCTACAGTTGTATAAATATATTGTAATCCTACCGTGCCAGTGTTATTTCAAATAGTACAAGCCTTAGTAACACCAAACATGTGCCCATCTCCAGACGACTTCTACCCCCAGCCCAGTAAGAAAGACCTGTTTTAGGCGAATGCGTCTTTGGACAATTTGTCTCAGATGACTCGTCCTCTAGGACTTTGTCCCGATGAATATTAGTTCCTATACATCTCGTCAGCATTTCAGACTTTGGCAACTTACAACACAACCTTCGACTAAGAGACAATGCAGAAAATGACAAAAAGTATTATGGATTGGCTCGAAAATGAGTTGTGGCGAAGAGTTAAGGACGCCAAAGAGTGTTACCTGAATCACGAAGGCTTTTTATTTTTCAACTTCTTGGAATTACATTCAATTTTAGTGCACAAATTATTACTTTGATAAATTAGACAGGCAAGTTAGAAGAAGTTGGAAACTTCAGCATATTGGTAATCTAGAAATCTCTCTCAAGTAAGTAAAATTACAGCGATAACATCTTTAGCTTTGCCGGCTCATTGCTTGACAGTATTACCTGTCCCTCCAAAGGATCCGATTCAAAAGCTTCAGGATATTCTTTTCAATTTTATTTGGAGTGGAAGTGGTGATAAAGATTCTTGTACACGATGATCAATATGCTGGATTAACAATGCCACATATTCAATCATTCTCGACGCACTCAAATTCTCATGGAATAAACACTCGACTGACTCTCTAAATTATGCTCCCTGGAAACCTCTTATTACCGATATATTGTAAATGTGGAGGCGATACAGTCCTCTTTCAAAATGAAACAAGGGCTCCCAAAAACAGCGCTTGAATTTACGTTTTGGCAGAATTTTTTCCCACATGGTCAGAACTGTATGATTAGTCCACCTCAACCCCCGAAGGTCTCTTATCCATGTCATTGTGATACAACATGTATATGAAAATAAATGGTTCAACAACCTTTTATAAAAAAAAAAACCTGGTGTACAAAGTTTACTTTCTTTGTTTATGATATAGTAAGTTCCAATTGTATCTTTCACTTAATTATAATTCATATAAAATTATAATAATAATATATATTTTATTGAACGACATGGAATTATTTATGCTATACATACGGCTTAGAAGAATATTATACAAAATATTAAAAAGCTCGAAGCCGCAGTGAACAATTATTATGGAATACTAAGAAAACATGAAAAAGTATCAAGGCCTATCTATAAGATATTTATATACAAATATAGATAATTACCTTCTCAAATCCAAAGCAAATGGAATGTTGCACTATATCTGAATTGCCAACATAACGATTGGAAATTGACAAATGTATTACCTTTCAGAGTTACAGATGATACAGGTCTTCTAAGTTTTCAGTTCAAAACCATTCATTAAATAGTCTATGCTAATAGCTGATTGTTCGAAAATTTCCACATTCTGTGATTAGCAGTCAGAAACACTGTTACATGAATTTTTTATTGTCTTATTGCACAAACAATAGAACTTAATTTCACATCACTATATGTGGTATGTAAGTAGACTTAACCTCTAATAATATCCTATTTGCTTTAAGAATTCCTGCAGAATATGAGTTTATAAATATATATTTATTTTCGATTAACAAGTATAATATATTCTTGCCGAATTGTCGAATATAAATTATATTCCTACTTCCGTAGTTGGATACAAAATGTTAAATCATAGACAAATAATGAAATTTATTCTGCACATCTATATTCCTTAGCAAAGACAGAACAAATAGGAAACAGGTGGAGCAAATACACATACTGACTTAGTAAACACATTGATTAAACAATCTAATTCCAAAATTGTTGATTTCTGCAAAGTACATATCAGATTGATTTATTCCCCCAAAAAAACTGTATTGTCTATATCTATGCTGTTGTACCTCCTGTATATTTACACTATTGATCAAACAAAGCAACACTAACTTACAACACAGCCTCTCTAGAATTGCTTCAGCGCTGAAATTGTTAAACAAATATAAATAATTAGAGAACAAACATATGTTGATATAGTTTATATTTATGTTGTAATCAATATTGTATGTGACTTCTAAAAATACGTTCATAAGAAGTCGAAGAAAAAGAAGAAGTTGCCATTAGCATGACCATTGTCCACCGCCCCACTACCAGCTGGAGGACTGAGAACTAAGAGAACTAAGTGTAGTACAGAGTCCATCGTTGACAACAACTCAATAAAATATGGTAAAATATTTCTACTACCAAAAATTAGAATTTTAAGAAAGGTTGATATAGTTAATATTTCTGTTGTAATAAGTATATTATGTGATTTCTGAAAGTTAGTTAATAACAACAATAAAAAGAGCCACTAATATGGCCAGTGTTCTCCGCCCCACTAACATTACCATTGTCCGCCGCCCCACTAACGGCTGGAGGGTGGAGAACTAAATGTAGTACAGAGTCCATCATAGACAACAACACAATAAAATATGGTCAGAATCTTTCTTCAAATTGATATCATCTAAGATCTTGCTAAATATTTAGATTCATAGCTAACATGATTGAAAAGAAAACAAACACGAACGGGACTGTTAGTTTAGACGATGCTTTCAAATAAAATGTCACTTAAGAACTTTGTAAACTATGGTCCAAATTTGCTTATTACCAAATTAATCTGAGATCTTTTTGACATAAAGTTTTTTAGAAAATAAGTTTTATATGAAACAAAAGATTTGGATGCTATAGTGTTCAAATGCCTTGGGGATGCATGACTATTTTAAGTCGGTCAAAGGTCATAACTGTGTCAGATGTAGTCAAAAACTGGTATTCATCAAACCCATCTGAAACCTTGCTGAGCAGAATTGTATTAACAAATGTAGTTGACATCGAACAGGAATATTTGAATACTACAGTTTTCAGAAGGGATACATAACTCTGTGAAATATCGTCCAATTCTGATCATCATTAACATTAACTTACACAGCCAATTTGGTTAAAATCAGATAGCAAATGTGAATGCAAGCGTGTCCGCAGCGCAGCGGGATGCCTGTTCTGATTTGTTCAAGGCGGATAACTTTGTACGTTAAGGTCAAAACATGGTCATCTTCAAGCTCATCCAACATCTTGTTGATTTAAAGCTTCATTGTAAATTTGATTGGAATCAAACAAAGGTGTAGATGCTAGAGTGGTCACAAACTATAGGGATGCTCAATTTAAGTTGATCATGGACCATAATTCTGTTAAAAATATTAAAATCCACTATTCATCAAACTCGTACAAGACCTTGTTCATAGGGCTATGCGTTAGTACTTACTATGCAAAGACAAGCAATGGCTATGATTCAAAGAAAATTGCTCAGACTGTGCTCGTCATCGAACTCATCCGAGTCTTTTGCTGAGATGAATCTTCATAGCGTTCACAGTGTGTTCAGACGAACGAACGGATACCAATTTAATATCCTGTCTCCTTAGAGGCAGGAAAAAACAACACAAACAATGATAATAATGTATTATTATTATTATTAGTAGTAGTAGTAGTATATAGAAAAATATTTGCCTCTTTAAAACTGAATTGTTTTAGTCTTCTCATAAAACTACCTACTTACATAAGTAATCTAAGAAACTAACTACCAATATCACGTTTCCATCATACGTAGATACATATATGCATACATACATACATACTTGTCTATCAATAACTTTAATCTATCTATCTATCTATCTATCTATCTATCTAAACAAAGACATACATACATACAAGTAACGTACAAAAGTTATGACATAGTTTCTCAAAATCTAAATTGTCCAAGACAGAAAAGCCTTCATTATACAATTATCTCCCTATTAGATGGTTCTACACGAAAAACCGGACCTTCAAACTGCTTTCCATTGACGCAGGTAACAACACAGTTGTTGAAACAGAACCTTCTATCTCTGGTTCAGCTTTGTTTTAAGTTGTAATTTGAGTCATGTTTGCCTTGTATTTTACTAAAACAGAGGCAAAGTTAGCAATAACAGTGCTACAGTTGCTGAGTGAAGGACTTACAATTTCTATACTTTTCCAACAGTTTTTTTTCCCCGAAAGTCTTAAAAGTCCGGTAAAAAACAAGGAAAGCATTGTGGACGCAGTGGCGTTCCGAGGGCTAGTATCTTTCCTTCATTTTCAAATTATCTTTCTTTTAATTATTTCATAATAATAAATATTTTTAATTAAAAATGGTTGGTCTAAAATGTATTTTATTATATCAATCATTGAATGGCATAACATTCAAGCAAATTGTATTATTATTATTATTATTATTATTATTATAATTGTGTTGTTGTTGTTGTTCGTGGTGGTGGTTTCTGTTGCAGTCAATGTTACAACTAATATATTGCTTCAGATTTACTCAGTCTCATTAATCCGCGGCTAATCAGTAAAAAAGCTATAGGAAACTACTTTCAAGACAATTTGGAAACAAATATGAAAGTTTCGAGATAAGTATCACTTAATAAATGATCTTGAAACATAACTTTTGACTGCAGCGAAATCTCCCCCAATACACCTTGAACGAAAAGCGTTTTATTTTCATAACTTTCTTGTAATGTTGATGAAATACTTGTAATTAGAATTATGATTAATCAATTTTAGTATCATTAGGTGACAAAAAATCAACAACCATGATAATGATGATGATAATTCATACGGAAATGATAGATACTAGGTATAAAATCGAAAAAAAAAAGAAATAATTTATCTATTTATTTATTTATTTATTTGTTCTTTTGTTTATTGTCTTGAACTTTAGTAAAAAAGAAAGATATACGCCTATATTCACATTGCAAATCCTAGTCTATATTTGTCACCTATTTTTCCACAGGCGTATTTTATTCCTAAAGAAGTTTGTCTGGCAAAATAATTTTCTTGCTAAGGAAAACATTATTGAAACAAAGGCAGGAATGTACTAAAAGGCAAGATAAGAGATTTGTTGGACCGGGTTTTCTGATGCGCTACCTATCTGAATCAAGGAAAGTTACTGACTTTGATCTACCATTGTCCAGGGTCAAATTGTTCTCATTCGAAAATAATACGCTTTTATCTAGTATAGCGAATATTACTTAGGCAAGGTGCTTTTGACATATTCACAATGTCTCAAATCGATATCGAACAATTGTTTCTGATTTTTAATTCTAATTACACATAATTTCTAATACAGTTAACAGAACACATATATACGTGCTCTTTTCTTGATAGTAAAAAAGGTATATTACATTTAACTCTGTATGAACTCTACCCGTCATCTTAACTTACCAGGAAGTAATATGGGAAGATGGACAATCACAAGGGCCACTAGATAAACATTTAGAAAGAAGATAATGCAAGGTGAAGGCAGTCTTATACATTCGACACTTATGGCTGGCAGTGTAATTCCCGTCTTCTCTGGCTCTAAAGGGCTACGTTGTCCGATTTGTCTCGATGTATATACAGCACCAAAGATTTTGCCATGCCTCCATACCTATTGCCAACATTGTTTACACAAATACGTTGTGAAGAATGTGCCCAAGGGAGAAATAGGTGCCACTTTCAATTGTCCGGAATGCAGAAAGGAAACATTTTCGCCACTTCCTAATGTTCCTGTGGATAAGTGGGCAGAACATTATCCATACAATACTGTGTTGTTGTCTGTGTTACCACCGGAAAAAAGAAAAGTAGATAAGAACTGTGATTCGTGTCTGTATGAAGGAAGCTCTGTTAGGGCTACAAGCTACTGTACAGTATGTAAAGAAGCTCTTTGTCCTACGTGCGAAAATGTGCATAAGAAAAACAAGGCATTGAGGGACCATGCTGTCGTAAATATGCAGGACCTTTTCACAGATCCCAAACTAGCTGTTATCTTGTCAGTGAGTGTCTTCTGTCCCGAGCATGTTGGCAAAGAGTTTGAGTTTTACTGCAAATCCCACAGTGGCATGTGCTGTTCAGAATGTTTTTACAAGAGCCATAGGGGCTGCATAGAGGTTCTTAAACTAAAGGACAATTCCAAAAGACTCCTGAAGGAAAAAGATACAAATAGATTTGTGGACCGATTGACACAACTTAGTGCCCACTTGGATCAATTTAAGAATGAAAATGAAGGATCATATAAAAAGATTGAAGCTGAAGTGGAGATCATGCCAGATGAAATCGAGGTGCTCAGGGAGAAAATAAACACTTTACTAGACAATGTTAAAGCCAAAATCACCATGGAAAAAACTACTTTCCTGAAAGAAGAGTCAATTGTCCGACACGTAGAAAATCAACAATGTGAATCTATCAGCTCTTCGATTACAAACTCCCTTCATCATCTTCATGTCTTGACCACTCTGCATAAAATTGAGGAACAACTTCATCACTATCAGTCGGCTGTAAATGAGAAATATTGCGAAGTTAGACACGTTGACGCCAAACTTAGCTTTTCTGATCTCCTCCCCTCTTTGATCGAAAGTAGTGTCACCAATATCGCTACAATTGACATTGTTGAAAAGACACAGTGTCTTACGCTTTCATTTTTGCCTCTCGCTATAGAGAAAACAATAAAGACAACGGAGGTAAGGCATAATGCCTCTCAAGCAAAGAAGAAAACTGTAGAAGAACATATTGAGACACAAAAATGGCTCAGCTCTAAGCCACTAAAGGACTGTTACCCGTATCGAACTGTACAGTTTAATGCAAATTATCCCAATGGCAAGAATCTTACGTATACTGGTATAATCTGTCTACCATATGGCAAAATCATGCTTGTGGATACCTATAATGCTACATGTAGACTGTGTGACTCATCACATCAGCATCTTGATGACTATACACTGACTTCAAGACCCTGGGATGTGTGTGTAGTGGGGAATTATCGGGTAGCAGTGACACTTTTTAATGAGAAAAAGATCCAACTTCTGAATGTGGCTAGCTCCATCCAACCGGAGAGGACAATCTACACGAGTCTGAGATGCACTGGGATAGCCGCCCTGTCTAAAGGTCAGCTGGTATTAAGTGGGAATTTGAATAATATTCTATATTGGGGTATTGAATATATGGATGGATTTCACACACTATTAGTTTCAGTTTGTACTACAAAATATTGTTCTCAATTGGCAGTGAATAATAGCAGGAGAAATATTTACGTCTCATATTACCAACCTGCTGCAGTGTACGCGTACAGTGCAGACGGCAGGCTAATATTCAGATATAAACACTGGGCACTGGGTGGTGCAAGTGGAGTGGCGGTGGACAGGGAAGACAATCTGTATGTTGTAGAGGATACAGAAACGTGGTGCAGACATTTAAACTGAAATAGTGACGATGAAATAAAACCATTATATATATATATATATATATATATATATATATATATATATATATATATATATACAATAGCTCACTGACAACGTAGATACAGCCATGAATATATATATATATATATATATATATATATATATATATATATATATATATATTCATATTCTTTGTTAATATATCCCCATGTGTATGATTATATCAGTAAACGTATTATAGGGTGAGTATACACATAATTTGTGTGCTTTTATCAATTATATGTAGCTTGTCCATGTTGTTCACACATTGATGAAACAAACAATCAAAGGCATCGTTTAATGGGATTTTAAGAGACATGCTTTTATTTCATAGATGTTTTACAGACAATATAGATATTACTGTTTTCTTATTGAAAAGCTGAGTGAGTAAACCTTCGAAATGGTTTGAAAGTCAGCATGCCTCTAAACTAGCCACAAATTGTAAGGACAGTTCAACCTGAAAATGTGGCGAATGCAGTTACTAATGTTGGTAATTTGTTAGAACTTTGAACTTAACTCATTAAATGTATTCTATCCCATGGTCAGAGTTGTATATGAGGCGCAGCAAGTTCGTCCGTATTTCCCGATGGTGGAGATACAGGGAACCGTTTCAGTCTAACTTTCGCACATCTTATAACCTATTTTCATTAAGAGTATTTAATAAAAACATTTTGATTTACGGCGCAAAGAAGGAAATTTGGTTAATGACAGTGATGCATACAATTTTACTGTAAATACATGTGCTCACATTTTTATGCTTCATATTGACTTTTATTTTTATGCCAATGGGTTTTAAATTAACCTAAATCCTAAGTTCGTTCCGACAATATTCAGGAGTGATCTCTTTACTATCTTTGATTTTTGAAATACTATTAAATATGTGTATAGTGCCCTATGCTGGATTTATTCTACTTTTGTCTGCTTAGCGCACGAGATACTCTCTCTCTCTCTCTCTCCTTACTCTGCTGAACAATGGTATATTTAAAGCCGCGCCTTATGAATTGCAAACCAAAGGTTTCACGAAAAAATAGCATTGGCGGCTCTGCCTAGGGGCTTTTGTGGGGTGGTGGTGGGGGTGAGTTCCGCTGATCCACGATTTTCCGGTTACTACGTTTGTTAAGCCAGATATGATAAAGTTTTTAACTTTAGGCAAAACAGACAACAACTTCTAAAAATCCTATCCTTGTTGATAAAACAAGTCCTGGATCTGCCCCTTGTCAGTTCATGCGAAAGAAGTATGTAAACAAATGTAATTATTATCATCATCATCATCATCAAACGAAATTGCTTCCGATTTTCGAGGTTTAAAGCAATGTTAGTTTACAAAAACACATAATCATCAACAACAGTATCATATGGTAGAGTCGACATCGTTGTCGGCGGCGTCCTTGTAGCATCAGTAGTAGAAGTTGTTGCTGTTGCTGAAGTTGTTATTTTTGTTCTTGTTTACTGCTACTGCCTATGTATGTAACAAATAAGACTTTTTACATTTATTATTATTATTATTGTTATCATTATTATTATTATTATTATTATTATTATTATTATTATTATTATTAAGTTAACAATGTCAATGGATCAAAAGTAAAAATGAATGATGATGTATATTTGAAACTAATTTTGAAGTAGGTGGACATAAGCAGAGACAGTTATTAATTAGCTATTAATTAATTAACATATTTTACAGAAAGAAAATAGAATTATTGTTTAAGGCAAATATGAATTGAGCATGTTAATAACATAATAATTAATACATAATAAAAATGTACAAAATATTGGTGTGATGTGAACTGCTTGTTTTTTTGTCGTCTGTACAGTTAAGTTCCCTTGTAATATCATATTCATGCTTTCCTTTTGTCTATCTATCTTGCTATCTATATATCTATCTGAGATTAGCGCGCCGGACTCGCAACTAGAGCTGTGTGGATTCGAATCCTGCCCAGACGTGGCAGGGTCAGCCGCCAAGGTTGTCCCTTCGCAAGGCACTTTTACTGGAATTGCCTCGGCAATATATAACATTTCATGTGTTGATGTATCATGAAACATCTTAAAAACAACAACAAACAAATAATCTTTCCACCTGTCGTGTCTATTTGTGGTCTTGTGTTTCTGAACATATAATAATTATAACATTATAAGTTATTAGTGTTTGCTACCAATAACCATAGTTATCAACAATATGGTTATCAACAGAATACTATGGCCTTCATACGGCTCCAGGGCATGCGATTAATTGACAGACCCTGCTGTCAATACAATACAATACAATGTTTATTCCGTCAGGTCACGAATGTGACAAATGAGCAGTACAAAGTAAATCAAAAGTAGATAAACATGCGCGTTACATTGATATCAAATTTTACAGGGGACTAATGATATAGTTATCACCGTAGTGTGATTAATAAGGTGTTCAAAGCAATAGAGTGAAATTGTTGTTAGAACATTATTCAACTAATAAAAACAGCTTTAAACATCATACCAAATTTGTTCATAGTTCGCATATTACTCAGAGCATTTCTCTTTTAGATTTTAAATGTTATATAAAACAAGATATAAGCATATCAACCATATGATATTGTATACAAGATATAAGCATATCAACCATATGATATTGTATACAAGATATAAGCATATCAACCATATGATATTGTTTACAAGATATAAGCATATCAACCATATGATATTGTATACATGGTATTTCGTTTAACATATGATTTTCATTGCATGATTTATTAATCATACAAGTGGAATTCAGCTTACACAAAAATTTACATTCCACTATTAATTGAATTTCGAATTGATAACTCTTATAAATTTACACGACTTAAAAGTTGAATACCTTTTGCATTAAACAAATCGTTAAAAGTAATATATTTCGCCTTCTATGATTGTTATTGTTTAGGCAGAGTTTTCTTTCAGTTTTGAAATAAAGACAATTAAATCTGTGATGAAATTCATCATGTAAATCATTTTCGTTGCATAATGTAGACAATCTTTCGTTCCTTGGAATATGTGACTATCTGCAAGTTTCAATTGGTAAACGGTGGTTTGAGGTTCTAAATTTAAAGTAAATAATGCACACGTTTTGGGGTAAAGATATTAAATAATCTTCAAACTGAAGTTTTGATTTAAAAAGTCAATAGGTACTTCCCTTGCTAGTAATTTTTTTTTTCGTTCCATGGCTGAAGATATATGCCCGTTAGTCTCTTCTTCATACTGTTGATGAGCCATTTGTTTATTAGGAAAATATTGCTAAAACCATATGTATCAAACTCCACATCCTTCGAAAACAGATTTTACGTAATCAAACCATCGATAGGTATAATTGTGTGCTTTTATATCGTTCAGTGTAATATTATATATGATCGTCGCATATTTTCCTGTTTGTCATCAATTAGTCTACACCAGTAGTTGATGGCATTCAATTTCACTTTAAGTGTAAGTGGTTGTCTTCCAGTTTCTCGATAAAGCATGTATAACGGGGTAATCTTTTTACATTTTAAAAATACATCTTAGAAAATCTGTATGAATTCTCTCAATGATGTTGCAATTTTCAAAGCCCCAAATTTCCGACCCTTATAGTAGAATAGGTACTATGGTACTATCCAATAGTTTTAGGTGGCACTCTATAGGCAGGTCAAGATTTCGTATACGGTTTTTAACAAGAATAATGCTTTCTTGGCTTTTGATACTGTTTGCGTTATAGCTTTGAGAAATCTTCCGGTCTTACTCAGAAGAATTCCAAGATAAATATATTCATTAACCTTTTCTGATATCGTTCCTTTATATGTAAAGTCAAACTTTTTCTTATAATCTCTACCGAAAATTAGCACTTTTGTTTTGTTCATATTCACTTTTAATTTTCAATCATGGCAATAATTACTAAAATTATTGATCAAAGATTGGAGATCTCTGGGGTTCTCTGCGAAGAGAACTGTATCATCTGCATAAAAAAGCAAAACTAATTTTAATTGTTGAGTGATTTCACCTTCTTAAGTTTTTAGTTTAATGCAATTGCAGTGTTTCGATTCTAGGTATTTTTCAAGGTAATTTATATAGATAGCAAGCAATACTAGTGATAGATTTTCACCCTGGCGAACTCCTTTCCTGCACGGAAAAAAAATATAAACACTGCCATTGATATTTATACTTGATTTAGTGTATTTATATATATTATATATAACATTAGAGATTTTCACGGAAACGCTGCTTTTTAAACGTTTTTCCATAATCCTGTTCTCCATATATTATTAAAATCTTTTTCAAAATCAACAAATAGACAATAAAATTTGTTTTTTGACAATTTCATATATTCTATGAGATTGTGCATTGCAAATATATGGTCAGTGGTAGAATAATCTGATCTAAATCCAGCCTGATATTCATTTAAAAATGACATATCAGAGTAAGAATCATTTAATCTACTGTTGATGATTACGGTAACAAGTTTTTCTAAGCAGCTAAGTAATATTATGGGTCTATAATTACTTGGTTACTTATGGTCTCCTTTTTGTATATTGGTTTTATTTCCCCGATAGTCCATGCGTATGGAATTATTCCTGTGTTCAGTACATTTAAGGTTTCCATTACATACTCCATCTAACCCTGGTGTTTTGTTATTCTTTAAATTTGAGAGTGTTTTCAGAATTTCATATTCAGTAATTGGATTATCCAAAGAAGATGGAATATTAATAACCTCTGTGAAATTAAACTCATCAGTTTTATCTATATAGATATGATAAATTTGAGAGTGTTTTCAGAATTTCATATTCAGTAATTGGATTATCCAAAGAAGATGGAATATTAATAACCTCTGTGAAATTAAACTCATCAGTTTTATCTATATCATCCGAGTTTAGATCATTAAAATGTTCTTTACAAATTATTTTTATCAGCTTGTATGGTATGATCAGCCTTATCTACAAAATTAATGAGATTCCAAAATCCTTGCGGGTTTTTAAAACTCATCTGTTTAATTTTGTCTTCATAGTCCTTTTATATTGCCTCCTGTAATGTCGAAGAGAGGACTTTTATATTCTCTTTTCATATGACTGAAGTTATGTTCGTTTTTATTCAAATAAAATATTTTTCTTGATATGTGGTATTTCTATCTGGCTGACGTACATTCGGTTTTAAACCAAGGTTTACTATTTTTATTCCTTTTGGGAAAGCTCTTTATTGGGAAATTGTTCTCCGCGCTCTCACCAAATATATTGATAATATTTTCTGTGACTTGATTTATTTAAATTGTGGTTACTTGATCAGTTTCAGAAATGTTTTTGATCTGCGTCAAAATTTATTGAATACCTTTAGTTTTAATATTGTCGATAGAAAATTGTTTCTTTTTTGTAACATTAAGCATATCCAACAATTCATTTTCTATTTTGATCAAAAGTATCATTTGAGGTGTAAGGTGATCCGTCAGGTGGAATGTAAACGACACCAACTATAATATCATCATCAATATCAAAAACTTTTTTTTCTAGTCTTATCCAATACAAAAACTCACAACTATTTTCAATCTCATGTACATACATTTATTTTTAGCTCTTTTCAGATACAGAATGCAGTCCCACCAGACGGAATGTTTGCCTTTGAAATTCGATTTTTAGTATACAAATAATGATTCTGTAAATTGATGTTATCTAACACAGTTAACTTTGTTTCTGCTAGTCCGAACAAATCAAAGTGATTAATAAAATCATGAACTTCTGAGGGAAATAAGCTTATCTTTCATAACCGCAAATATTTATAAACCCAAAGTTACGCTTCAAGGGTTTCATCTGAAATTGGCGATATATCATTCCATTTTTCAAGATCAGTAGGAAGAGTATTTCTTCTAGCAGAATCAATCGTAACAGCCTTGGAGAAAGTTTTTATTTGTTGCTGTTGCTCTTGTTACTGGCGTCCCCAGTGACTTCAGTAAGCGTCAGAATTGTGATCATCCATTTTGGCTTCAGTGATCGGATCATGATTAACTAGTGCGGAAAACCTATTGACACTCGTGAATGAAGGTGTGTATGACGGCGAGACATGAACACAAGCTTTCCGTGCGGTTTTGTCTCAGTCACTTTGATTAAGGTCATACTATCTGGAATGAGTTTGAGGGTCATATATGGGAGTGTTCAAACACTTCAGATGTACGGAGATGTTTCCGAAAATGTCGAACATAATCATCGGTATCTGTATTCGAGGTCAGAATGACATTAATGTAAAGTTTTTCTCTCACAAGCTTAAGGGCTATTGGTAATGAGAATAGGCTTAACAGGGTGGGTGGGTGTTATATAGCCATATATCACTTATAGTACGCAATAAGTGAAAAAATATGAATTATTAACTTAAAAAACTGTAATTTAAATGTGCAGGTACAATCTGTTTGCGGAAAAGATATTTTTAAGAGTTTAAATAGAAATTTTGATATTGCAATTTACTCACAATAGATCACGGCATTGAGATAGTATTAAGCTATTGCATTGTAATTATCGTGTTGCATGAAGACAAAGCAAGTTGTAACGAGCGTTACATTTTTCATATACACTGAGCCTTGCTTACAATGCATGCGGCAAACGTCACAATGATATGTAATGGGGGCTGCCATATTGGTTTTCGTCCAGTCAACCCGGTCTCATGACTGCCATTCATATTTTACGCATACCTGTAACCCGATGGCTATCAAACTTTCCATATTGACGTACATTTGTGGATGGTACTATTAATAGTGAAGAAAAATTCCTCAACATTCCTAAAATACATACTATGATATGACTTTTTTTCGTGTTTGCATTTTACTTCTTTTCCGCTCTTCTTTCACCGCGTGTGGTTCTGTAAATATTACTCCGATGATGTTTATATCTTGACGTGTTATCAGTCCTTCGTTCTTTATACCCGTCTTTATACTTGCCATTAGCTAATTATCCTAAATAAACTTTATATGTATGCATAAATGGGATATATACTGAATATGCTTGTAGTTGTTGCATACGTTTCTGCTAGCGTGTGAAAATGCACTTCACCTAATCCCAGTGTGTAGTTCAAACTAAGAAAAAGACAATTTTTGACAAAATTACACATTGATCAGATAAGATATATGAGCAGTTGCATGCTGTAGAAGAAGGTACTTCGTTCAAATCTGTTGGATGTTACGATTGTCAATAATCGTGAATGTTAAACTAAGTGTAGCGCAACATGCTTAGTGACGGTGAATATGACATGTACATACATATATATATATATATATATATATATATATATATATATATATATATATATATATATCCATGTGATTTTCTACCGTGGATTCTAAGGCCTGTCAAACAATCCACGGGTAAATATAGAAAGACGAGCGGAGAATATGGAACTATTCCAGACTGTTTATTTTGGGGATCATCATAATGTTTGGGACTCAAAATTGTGTCATTAATATTATTACCAAAATACATGTACAATTGTGTCATTATCTTAATCATAAAATGCTGCTTATGGCCAGTGCAGGCCTCCCTACCTTTTTTAGGAACTAGGGTCAACGTTGTTTAGGACCTTCAAAATTCCATTTTATTTTCAAACAGTATGTCCAGTTTCTGCAAGTTTTATACAAAATCCACTTTTCCTTGCCACTAAATGGATTATTCATAAGCGGTAGTGACATTTCTTTTTCACTGCATACAGACTCCATATTGCTGTAGACCGCATCAAAGTCTGGACAAAAACGTAAGGAATTGTTTTTATGATAGAGACGATATTTGCTTGCTCCGAGTGAATAACGGATATATTTCATCGAGTGGATGAAAAACTCAGTAAAAATGCTTATGTTTTTCACCCACTCGATGAAATATATCCGTTATTCACACGGAGCAAGCAAATATTCTTTTTATTTTATGCTCAAACGTATTGTCTAGCAATTTGTATAACACACTGAAGTACTGATTTCTTACTGCATCCCGCGCGATAATGTCAGCAGTTTACCGTTTATAGTCTGCTCTGTTTTGTGTATATTTGCACATACAATATCAGTAGTTACATAATTCTCCTTCCCAATTCAAGGTAAAACATCAGATAAAAAGAAAACGAAGAAACAAAAATTGTCATTGTTGGATTTGAACCCCGTTCACCTGGATGCGAAACGGCCATCTTTACCTTTACACAACGCAAGCGTCTTACGAAAAGTTTGAAATTTCTTACTTATAATGTTATCAATGTCTATTGACTGCCAGTGGAAAAATATGATATTTTTTCACCCCAATGAAAAAATGATATTTTTTCACTGCAGTGAAATATAAAAATTATTTCACTCGGAAAATCCAATAATTCACTACCTAGCATACAATAAAAGTTATTCTTTCACACACTCACTGCTAAATGTTACAGGATACTTATCTGAAAGAAATGAGACATCACTATTACCATAAATTTCATCCATTTCTTTACAATCAGGGTACCATCCCCCACCCACCTGTACTGAATTGTGCATTACCAATAGCCCTTAATTGTGTTATTAGGATTCCTTTTAGCTTCGCGAAACGGCGGTAATAATGCTTTCCTTCTATCATTAATTTCTTTTGGGTATTGTTCGTCTACGCTTAAACCTTTTTTCCCCCAGTTCTTATCAATTCCCTGTCTTTAAACCGCGAGAACTTCGCTACCATCAGCCTGGGTTTTCGTGTGCTATCCAGGTAATTTGGGGCCCTCGAATTGTATATTCGTCTGAGGCGATCGACCCTTTCAAATTCTATGTCAGCTTCAATTTTTAGTTCTTCTTTCATAAAATTCTTAAGGATCGTTTTTGTGGTTTTTGTGGAGTCAACTCTTGTTTCAGTTTTATGAATACCTGTGAAAATCAAGTTGTCCCGCATACTACGATTTTGTAATCTAAAACTTGCTCCTTCACGGCTTCCCAGTTTTCTTCAAGTATAGTTCATTTGTTTGATGAGTTTTTCAATATAGTGTTGGTTTCTCTACTCTCTTGCTGGAATTGGTCGTATGATTTACTCATAAATTAAAAACTATGTTCAAATGAAGATTGTTTGGATTTTATTTCTTTTATTTCTACATGAAGATCTTAAAATTTGGAATTGAACTCCATCATTTGAGCAAGAACGAGGTCAAGTTTACTGTTCAAGTTTATAAAATATAGTGGTTTCTATTCTTGTGTTTGATTCTGGTTTGCTCGGTCTTTATTATTCACATCACTTTTGGACCTTTCACTCGCTGGGATTGAGGGAGATGGTGTAGTCTGTATGTTGCTACGTGTAGCTATTATCGATCCAGGAGGGCACATTTGGTAGTAGCCTTGCATTTAATACATACGGGATATCATACTGATGGGGAAGACGACTCTGGAGAAACGCAGATGACAATTGCAAATGAAAGGGATATTGAGATGACAGTCGATAAGGTGTTCTATCATTTGCAGCATTAAGGGAGATGGATATACATTGAGGTAAGCTATTGCTCACATCGTTTGTGCTATACATAGCTGCGGCCATTTGGTTTCTAGAGCCATGGGTTTCGTCCTCGAGAACTGGTGACGATTCTTGATTTTGTTCCTTTCTGGCTTTGTTTGACGTGAGACTTCTTACCCATCTATCGCGGAGCTCCTTTAACATGTTCAAATTTTACCTGAATGCATGTAATTCTGGCGATCCAATATCTGAACAATATAAGTTTTGAAGTTTGTTTCTGCCGTGAAACCAGCTGGACGACAGATAAAAGGGTACATGGACTATGTCTATATACCAAAATTCAAGATTTTCGCTTAACAAAATATCCCACCTTTTTCGGTTTTAACATGCTGCCTTTCTGCTGGCTATTTTTAAATGAATTACTCTTTGCCTGCTAAGTAATTGTAGATATACTTAAATGGTGCGTCTACGACCAGTTTCTAAGTTAAGACCTAGTGGCAACCTCTGGGGAAGTGGCGAGAGACACAGGGACCAATTCTTATTGCATAATGTCATGGCCCGCTCATGCTAAGAAAGTGTAAATATAACTAGAGGGTGGGAGCTTCAATCTTTTCCAAGTTATAATCCGGGGCCCCGTGTGGCCGAGTGGTCTAAGGCGTCGCCTTTACAGATCACTCACATCTCACCTCTATCCGTGTGGGTTCAAGTCACGGACTCGGCCAACGTGGGTATGTGAGAAACCTATCATGTGCTGCAAAATGTCGATAAACCCACAACAACCAACCAAGTTATAAACCAGAGGCTGGGCTCCATGGAGTAGGAACATACTCATGAGCTAACACTGACTGCATAAGTTAACTACCCTTGCAATTCCAAGTAATCGTATTTATATATCTTGGTTCTCTATGTGATAGACACAATACCCAGCTCGTTTATTATTATTATTATTATTATTATTATTATTATTGTTGTTGTTGTTGTTGTTGTTGTTGTTGCACAACTTGTTATTTTATCTCTTGTTGTAAATTCCCCCTAGTGATTTATAAACTGTCTTAAAACAGGTAAACTACATATCTATTTTATATTGCCATCAGCCCAACAAAGTTATGTAACAAAAATCAAAGAAGGGATTATCGTGCCTATCACGCAGAGAAACAAAATGTTTTGACCTAATTCCAGGCTGTGAATAAAGGACGGACACCATGCGTGGCTAAAAATCAACACCATTTACAAAATGTACAATAGAAATTATATCCCGGTAAAGTTGTACATTGAGGTACTAAGGAAATATGTCAAGAGCATGGTATAGCGATATAATGGACAAGAGTTATAATAATAATAATAATAATAATAATAATAATAATAATACATGAAAGCGTTTCGGAATATTTACTTGGGTAAATATTATCGAAAAGATTGCGTACGTCTGATAATCTGATGCCTGGCTGTAGTTCTGATAAGAGTGCATTAAGAAGGTTACACTTTTTCATTTAGGCCGAATTCCCTATGAGTTTTCAATTGTAGTATAGAGCTTCGTTTCTTAAGCGTGCGTTCTATATCGGTCCACCCCAGGTTAGATTCAAGCGGTAGCATCGAGAGACTCGACTGAAAGCCCAGTCGAGTTGTAGTGGTTGGCGAGTTTCGCGTTGACTTTGTTGCGAATGTGTCTCTTGTGGTTATTCATTCCTTTTCTGAAATCAAAGGTTTCGCTAACATGTTGAGTGACACAGATCTTGCATAATAGAAGATAGATTTTTATATTTTTGGTTCGACATCCTAACTTCTGATTGATAGTGAAGCTAACTTCTGTCGTCGAACTTCTGAACGATTCTTGATTGTTTCTTGATATATATATATATATATATATATATATATATATATATATATATATATATATATATATATTTTTAAGATCGGGCTATGAACAGTTTCTACGTTATGACCAAGTGGCAGGACTTCAGGGGTTAGGGAGAGACTTGAGGTCAGTGCTGGATGTAGAAACGACTGGGCTGCTTCGTACCAGGACAATGCATATCAGCCGCGACTAGAGAAAACGTCCCTTGAGTGAAACTGAATCTGAATCTAATGCTCTTCATTTTATTTTATGCCAGTGTCATTAATATTAAAAGGAATACATTGAAAATGCCATATATGACGTCAGTGTTCTGTTATGACATCATATTGTCCGATGGGACGTTTTATCGCTTCACGGCTCATATATGTTTAAAGGTTGTAACCTGGTCCCAGGCACGTTTATTGCTACCGCTACATAAGCCAAGAGAACGACAGAGGACCAGTTTATATAGGTTGTGAATCTCAGTGGTTTTTAAGTTCTAACTCAGAGACTGTGCCGTAGAGGGTGAGGACATACGCATGATCCGATCTTGACTGCATCAGTTATTGACCCTTGAAATGCCATGTAGATGTAGATATACATTTAGGTTTGGGTTATAACGGTTTCTAAGTTGAAACCCCGTTGTATTACTAACCTGGAGTGTTCATGCCTAGAACGTGTATATTTGGTCATACGGCGAGAATGTTAATGGTTTTCTCGTTATGACGCAGTGAGAAATCAACAATTCAAGCGTAATATCCACAACTTCTGACATTTTGGAATTTAACACAAAAAAATTCACACTTGCATGGTTTTTCTTGTCTCACATTTGCATGGTTCACCAGTAAGCTTTTTGTAGCCGAATATTAGTACTTTCATGCCATGCAATTCAAAACACGACCCAAACACCCAATACAAGAATTATTCATATCTCAAATTACTAAACACATATTCCTAGCAATATCCAGAAAATTCCCTATGTTAAGATATTAGGGAGGGTCCATTTTACGAAACTAATCAACGCTGTCATAAAGTCTCGTGAATACTGTATGACGTCTGCTCCTAGAAATTGGCTAATTACTCGGGCTGAGGAATATCTTCCCAACACCGACTCCCCATAATGAAACAAGTAATCACTAAAATCTAACAAAGCTATATACGCAGATGTAAATACAAATAGCACATACCCTAGGTTTATTACAATATTATGGCGATCTTTGTGTCTCATGACACGAATAATCAGTGACAAGGGCATAATGACGGCCGCCATTTTTCCCGATGGCATACCGATCTAAGATAGTTTGTCAGGTACATTCTGAATCGTATCAGATCTTGTACATATTGTGATATATTCCGAAAGATTAGACGCTGCTGAACCTAAAATTGTATTCCTGTCGTCCACTTTTGCGATATTTATTTTCCGGATGCTTCCCGACTGTTCTCATCCCCGACTATGAACTGCCATAAGAGCATGACAGTATAGTAAATTGTAAATTTAAAAAATAACTTTATTGTAAAATGACAAATAAATGACAAGTAACAAGAGATATTTAATGTAAAACGCTAGTATCGTTGGATCTGTTAGAAAATGGTTATACCACGCTTTCTAATGAAATCACAGCCATTAAACAACAAATACGAAGTCTCCTTCATCCGAAAACTGTTAGGATTATTTAGAATAATGTACTTTGTCATTGTGAACATTGATCACAAGTCTCAAAAGTTATTCTCAAAAAATAAAAATCTTCGTGAATCCTGCCAATTTAACAGCATATGTGTAAAATTGTGATCAGTTTACAACAAATCCCTGAGGTATTCTTTAGTATGGAAATTACAAGTCAAAATATGAATCTTTTAGAATCTTTCTATGTGACCATTACGACTAGCAGAACTGTTACGTGTATATGAATGAAACAGAGAAATCGATCACACATCCTTTCCATGGTTTCCGTTCCGCATTTTTTTTCTTCGCCGATGCCTTGGAAAATCGTTACCTATGCCTTGTCATCGTTGCCGGTGCGCTATGATTGACTACTGTAATAAGGCAAAGTGATCTTATGGTTTGGCACTGCATCCGTTGTGCGCCTTTAGTCAATATTATGTATTTTAAACTTCTTCGCAAACACCGCTTGACCAGTTTCAACCAAATTTAGCAGAAAGCATCCTGGCATGAAGAGGTTTCAAGTTTGTACAAAATCGTGCCGGTCCGCAATTAAATATGGCCGCCGTAACTTAAAAATTATAATAATAAAATAAACGACATATTCTCATAAACCGATTAACATAATTTGACCAAGCTTGACACAGAAAGCATCCTGTCATAAATGGTTTTAAATTGTATGCAGATGACGCCGATCTGCCAGCAAATGTGACTCCCGTTATTAAAAATAGAAGAAGAAAAAAAAAAAAAAAAAAAAAACAACAACAAAAAAAACAACAACATGTAAATGACTTCTCAACAAACTGTTTAACTGAATTTGACCACAAAAAAAGACATTCTGACATAGAGGGTTTTCAAGTTTTCTACTAATGAAACCGACCGGCCATCAAATATGGCCACTGTTACTAAACAAACAAAAAGAAAAGGAAAACTTTAAATAGCTCCTCCACAACCGTTCAAGAGAATTTGAACAAATGTGACAGAGATCATTCTGGCATGAAGACTTATCACAGTTTTACAAATCATGCCGATCTGCCAAATATAAGCCTGCCGTAACTAAAAGTTTTTTAAAGTAAAAAAATAAAAATTAAAAAATTAAAAAACAGTTTACACAACTTTATCTCGAAAAGCTGTTCAACAAAATTTGACCAGCTTTGACAGAAAGGATCCTGACATAGAGGCCTTTCATTATTGGAAAATTTGATGCTGATGTGATTAAACATGGATGAAGATAGAAAAACTATAGAAATTGTGAAACAATTGTTTTCTTAAGATATGCAATCAACATCATTGGAAGGCGTTCACACAGAGAGCATCCTACAGAATTGGTTTTCTTGGTCAACTGCTCTTGCATTTTGCTATATAGTAAATGTCAGTTAGGTGAATGATCTCACGCCCATTGGGGGCCTGTTGAATTGCGCTACTGACACAAAAGTGCCATCTGGGTTGAACCATAAAGCCTATGAAATTTTCGAAAGTGGAAACTTGTAGGTATATGGATGTATAGGGTTTCAAAGCACATCAACATAACCCTGGATATATATATATCGTGCCAAGTTAAACGTTAGGCCGTAAAATCCTGTATACGTATATATGCTGTATATTCTGACAAGAGAGAGAGAGAGAGAGAGAGAGAGAGAGAGAGAGAGAGAGAGAGAGAGAGAGAGAGAGAGAGAATACTAAAATAAACCATATTCTTCTTCTTCTCTGTTAGGCTGACAATTGTTCAGTTTTCGATTCTGCCGTGACGTGCAGGGCCATTGTTTTATTGTTTCTTTAACAGAAGAATGGATTATTAGGCAAAACAATTATATATGCGTGATGTCTGTTTCCTATTGCACTGGTTTTAAAATTAGGGTAGAAAGGATTTTTTTTTAAACATTATATATAAATTAAATAATATTTCAAGCTGTTCAAAATACTGGGAAAACCCGGATCAATTAGAGGCACATATCAATTTCGTCAATTGTTTTTTTTTTAACAATGGGAGAAAAAAGTGCTAGGGTCGGCAATGAGAAACAGGGACGGTCGGCCGACCGGAAACATATTTTTTGGTTTGTGTCCTAAGACAAACACATTTTACTATATTTTAAAGACTATTTTCTTAGTACGTTTAATTGTTATTGAAATACATTACTGGAAAGTATTTCATATCTCTCTTCAAACATATCTGTTCTTTTTATTATCTAATATTAATTATGAACTATAATGTTTTACAGATTGCGTAAATTTTATTAGAAATGTATATGTATTCTAATGGTAGTATTGAATTATTGTTAAAACGACTTGCTGCCAACGTCATGCTTTATGATAATTAATTTAGAAATAAAATACCTTTAAGTGACAAATCATGATATTTTGGTATTTATGGTCCAGTCATTTAATAATTTGTCTTTAGGATAAAACGATTTCTGTATTTGTTCGAAATATTGAATTATTACTATATTCTAAATATAGTTTGGCTATATTTTGTTCATTCAATATTGAATTAGTTACATCATAGTTTAAGAGACAGAAATTAGAGAATCATATGAAGTTGTTAAGTTTTAAATAAGTAATTGTATGTGTATTTCTATATCTAGAATATATAACTTCAGGTGTAATTTCTATATTGAGTGTTGTTTGCTTTTAATAGAAGTTGATACGCCTTTGCATCTTAGAGTCCTGACTTCCTCTTTGCAGTTGAACCCGGTACCCCTCTTGCGCCCCAGCGATGTGAATATAACACATCGCGAGGAGTGACACCTCCACAAAGGGGGGTCAGAAGGAATTATTTCTGTCTCTATCTGTCTATCCAAGAGTAACCATTAATAAATGGGGACAAAATAAAAGGGAAGCTACCCAACAAGTGGTGACGACGAGAAACATTCATTATAAATGAAAAATCCTCACCATAATAAGTGGTGACAACATCCTTGTCATAATATTTTCACTAAACTTTTACTTTCATTATCAACCAATCCTGGCCAGCCAAACCCATATATACTCTATTTTAACTTCATCCATTTCTAGACTGGTTCCCCTTCTTCCATATACAGTAATTAGTACCGTGAGTCCTTCACCACAGGTTTCACTTTTTAATCTCTTATCTGTAAAGAGCTTCAGACCCAGATATAGTTTACTGGCCCAAGGATATAGTTTCTTCTTTTAGCAGTGAAAAATCTTTCTTTTTCCAAATTTGTATATGAGCATGCCAGATGATAAAACAAACACAGAGGTTTCTACTGATCATATACTTACATGGTTAGCACAGGGATTATTTGTGTTTTAAAGGTTATTATCGCGCGCGCGCGCGCGCGTGTGTGTGTGTGTGTGTGTGTGTGTGTGTGTGTGTGTGTGTGTGTGAATAGGTAAACTGTATTGATGTTTTTCAATACCAAATTGTTTGCGCAGAGCAATTTGCCGTGATATAATTAACAGAAGCATATAATTAACAGGGCTAGGAATTAACCCCTTTATGCTACTAACAATTTGTTGCTAGTTATATGGCTGTAAATTGTCTAACATGGTTTGTAGTACCACTGAGAGGTTAATACACCTTACAAGTTTCATGATCATACATACAAGAGTGTCAAATAAACAGCAATAATGTTTTTTTTTTGCAATAAAACATCGAATTTCTGCCAACATAAAACTCCTTTACTTCAGAAAAAAAACGTTATATATAGGTAATCGCCAATTTACCCCTAGGAGATATTTAATCATGAAAAGTTGGCCACTAGGAGATATTTAATCATGAAAAGTTGGCCACTGTGATCTACCTTTGCTGGAAGTGGGAAATATTCCTCAAGATGACACACGCGCATACATACAAACACGTGTTGAAATCAACATACACACAACTACATCCACTTGACCCAGAACCGAGATACCATTCCAAGGCTCAACTCTGTATTTCACAATATGCTCCCAAAGAAATACTTTTCTCCTATACACAAAGTAGGCGACAGTAACCCATAATTCATATGCCTTTGACCATGTTTAATATTTTGTGGGAAACTCTTTCATGAGACTGTGTTCTCAAAACGTAAACTTGCAGTGATTTTTTATGCCCCTGTGACTGCACAAAGTTTGAACAGAGTGCTGATACATTGTAATGTGCTCTCGCTTCCCAGGGAATACAACTGTACCATCACCAGAATCTAGAACTGTTTTATAAATTTAAGCTTCCAGTGACTTCTCATGCCCCTGTGACTGTGTAAAGTTTGAAGAGAGTGCTGTTACATTGTAATACGCTCCCCACTTCACAGGGAATACAACTGCGCCATCACTAGCGTCTACATTTCATGTGGCATACATACTCTACATTTTGGTGTTACCCGTGCACGTCATTCAGGAAGCCTAGTGTCTGCTTACAGTCTGAGACATCTATAAAGAAAAGTGAATCACTTGAACCTAGTTTTCATATTTTGTTTTTATATAAAGCTTCCTTTCTTGTTTGTTTTGTGGTCACTTTTCTCAATTAGGGTATGAAATATAATGTTTAAGCCTTCATCTTGAAATCAACATCACCATAATTCATGCAAGTTACTTTTAACAACTTGCACTGTTCAAACTGTTGTTTTAGATCATTGAGGAATTTTGGATGTATCTAAAGGAGGACACATCACCATGTCAAGAAAATTGTCACTGTGACATACTCTGCCCAGTTGCTAGTACAGTATTATGTTACGGAATTATGTATCATCTTTTAAATTATAATATAGTTTTCATTTGGTGTATGACATTTGTATTATAATTCTTTAATTCAGTAGCCGACGCTATTGTAAAGTATATGCATACGGAATGTCAACATGAGTCATTGCTTCTGTCCAAGGAAATCAATAATAATGAGTGTGGTCCATGCATACAAACAAGGTGAGTATGCATCTGATTGACTGAGCTTGTTACCACTCTCAAGACCACATTTCTGATCCAATTTAGATTACACTTGCAATATGTGCTTACATCATTAAGAACTTGGATGAGTTCGATAATGATCAAGATCCATGAAAAACTAAATAGTGACCTTGCATCTGATTGGCTGAGCTTGTTACGCTCTGGAAGTCACATTTCGGATCTGATTTTGATCATATACCTAATACGCAGAAAAAAAGAGATTGTTAACATGAAAAAATCACGTAGTAAAGCAGCACGTGGAATTTCTATATTTGAGTACAATTAAGGTCACAAAAACGCGAAACGCCGAATCCATCGGGACCACCCTGATCATCTACAAAAGCACCTTGCGAAAATGATATCCGCTCTAAAATATCAAGGGCTTGGCATCAGTACAATTCAAACATTTACAGTTTGTTCACTCGGACAATTCATCCACAAGTCGATTCATCTCTGGACAATGCATTCTTTTGTCAGATTTTGACAAATTATGTAAATAATGATTGTAATTTTCCTATATGTATGTATTAAAGAGCTTTACAATTTTGTGCTGCGTTGATTGTAGTATAGCTGTCAATTACTTCATCACTCATCTAATTACGAACTAGTTCACTTCTGTTATGCAAGTGGACGATGTAGCATAAGAATATAATCTCGTTCAGAATGTTTTTTCTTATCTTAGGATTCCACAGTGTATTTGGCGGATCAATTTCCTAAATGAACACTGCCAGCTATGCTGACAGTCTCCAAATTACAAGTTAAATAAATAAAATTGAAGAAATATGCATTTACGTAGGTAAAGAAATATAACTTTTTTTAAACCATGAAGCTAATTTTCTTTACTGGGACACTTTACACATCGGACGTGAGCTGTGTTTTCGGAAATTCACGCGTGATAATATCCTTTCTGGGCCTGCCTGGATTGATCCGAATCTTGGGACAAGTCAGCGTCAATCATAATTCTGGTCAAAGTTTTCACACACAGCTAAAAATATTGAGAGAGTTCGTAGCGTTTGCACCAAGTGTCCATGACTTCATAAAACTTGCAGTGTGCCAAATTCAGATTTAACGAAGTAACATGTAGCCCGAAAATGCGTTCATAACACCTTTGGTGGGATTAGCTGACATGGGAGAAGCGAGAAGTTTTGTTTACATATTTTTAAAAACATTGATTTCAAGTATGCATGAAAGGACAAATTCACAAGTTTGGATCACAAAATACTATGGCTGCCAAGTTTTTTGTATTTATTGCGGTTAGCTGCTCTCGCGATTGTATAAGACAGTTTATGCAGACATTTTAACAGCTGATCGTGGTTGTCTGATGGTGTTTTGACCAATGAAAGGAGATGATGGGATAAGTGCTATTTTATGCTCCATTGGCGATATTCCTAATATTCAATTAAATGAAAGTTAGTCATACTAGAGTAAATTAAATTTATCAATTAAAGTTGTCCTGAATTTAGTGACGGAGCTAAATCCCTGCTTCAGATTATTCTAACAGGGGGATTAGAAGATATGACTTTTGATCAGTTTTAGCCCAATTCTGACATTTTGTATAAATTATTTCCTGAACTTGACTACAAATACAAAGAATACTTATGTAACATCATCACAATATTCATATGTATTGTTTTATGCATGAAGCGGTGTTTTAACTTGTTTTTTTTTTCTGAAAGGTATTCCAGCCACAAAACCATTTAGTAACGAATCAAATAATTTTATGTAACTAAAAGATAATACAAAAATAAAGTATTAATACAGTTTATATCATTCATTGAAAAAGAATAAGCCAAACTATTCATAAATGATTATTTATTGAGTTTCTACTTTTATAATGAACCATGAATGTGACAAATCATATTGTATTAAACGATACAATTCATAAGGCTACTCAACAATGAATGTGACAAATTATATTGTATTAAACGATACAGTTCATAAGGCTACTCAACCATGAATGTGACAAATTATATTGTATTAAACGATACAGTTCATAAGCCTACTCAACCATGAATGTGACAAATTATATTGTATTAAACGATACAGTTCATAAGGCTACTCAACCATGAATGTGACAAATTATATTGTATTAAACGATACAGTTCATAAGGCTACTCAACCATGAATGTGACAAATTATATTGTATTAAACGATACAGTTCATAAGCCTACTCAACCATGAATGTGACAAATTATATTGTATTAAACGATACAGTTCATAAGCCTACTCAACCATGAATGTGACAAATTATATTGTATTAAACGATACAGTTCATAAGCCTACTCAACCATGAATGTGACAAATCATATTGTATTAAACGATACAGTTCATAAGCCTACTCAACTAAAAAATATATTTGAATAGTAACATGAATCATGCTACAAATAATCTCATTTCAATTGTTTAACCTCCAACTAAATATACCGTACATTTCACTGGAATAAATATACCATACATTTCACTGGAATAAATATACCGTACATTTCACTGGAATAAATATACCATACATTTCACTGGAATAAATATACCATACATTTCACTGGAATAAATATACCGTACATTTCACTGGAATAAATATACCATACATTTCACTGGAATAAATATACCGTACATTTCACTAGATTAAATATACCATACATTTCACTGCATGCAAATTAAAAACAGCTAAAAATATGCCAGGAGTTAAGAACATCGTTTGTCTGTTTTTAGGAATCAACATTCATCCATGTAGCACATACAGTATCTATATAAAGCAGATCGGATCAATGGAGTGGTTAGACATGACATTAATACAACTCCTAATTTGTTACATTAGGGGTCATGATTTGTAAGCGACGGAGAAAAAGGGTGAGCGGGGATATGTGCTTTAAAAACTTTCTTTAGTTTCTGGGTCTGTCATTACACAATTTTAATTCTAGCCCCATCTAGATTGTGAACAAATTTACATCTATGTTGGTTTCATAAGGCAGATCTCGAAAAGTATAAGTTTAATACTGAGAGAGAGAGAGAGAGAAACTTCCTTGATAATGAAATACACAAAGTTTTATCTGTACTCCGTCAAGGTCACACAGGCTGCCTATAATCTTTGAAGAAGGTATGGTAGGATACACATCGCATTCCAATCGGTG
This sequence comes from Margaritifera margaritifera, assembly GCA_029931535.1. Lineage (NCBI taxonomy): Eukaryota > Metazoa > Mollusca > Bivalvia > Unionida > Margaritiferidae > Margaritifera > Margaritifera margaritifera. Next base: position 216,039 of record JAQPZY010000664.1, on the reverse strand, counting down.
GCTTAATTCGTTTCTCTGTTTGTTAGATCAAAAGAATATTAATATTTAGTTGACATTTTCTTCGGTAGCCATCATGAGTTATATAATTTTAGTAGAAAGCAAGTGAAACTTTGAAGACACTCATTCCTCAGTTATATCAAGTTGTCTTGACCGATCGATGACCAGTCAGGGACTTGCTTGTTGAATGATATAAATATAGAAGGTTGGATCTCCTGGAAAATGGATATATTTATTAATTGCTTAGCCTAGGCAGATTTAAGAAAGCAAAATATGGATATAGGATTGAGGATAGTCTTGCGTGGTCATTCAAATCAATAATAATAATATTAAGAATAATACAAATAATAAAAATAATAATAATAATAATATTAATAATAATAAAAATAATAATAATAATATATGATTGATATTAAAGATTATTGTATCTTAGAAAATATTAATAGTGATTGAGTTTTGAATATGAGGAACTATTTTCTAACATTTGAGAACCTACATTTTCACATCAGACTCTAATAGGCGCTCAGATGGTAGAGCGTCGGACTAGTAATCAAAAGGTCGCGGGTTCCTTACTCGCCCATATAATTTCAGGTCGGCTTCCCTGGTGTGTACTTGGGAAAGGTACTTAGCGCATATTTTCTCGAAGTGATAAATAGGCAGGTAGCTTGGCGTCTTGACAAGATTCGTCAACATGGAGACCCTGTATTAACTAGAAATAAAAGTGATAATTGAAACAAACAAACCTAATATTCTTGATGAATCGGGTTTATATTCAGCAGAATTAGCATATTTTATCAGATATAGTCGATTTTTACGAAAGGCGAATAATTAGGGGCCGATTAATCCAATATGGTATCATATCATTATCCATTCCATGTAATAACCATATTAATTATATATTTCATAATGAGATGTTGAAATATATCAGTGGGAGAAAAATGATATCGACACAGTGGCGATACCACTTTTGTAGTAACAGTGGCGATATCACTTTTGAAACTACTTTCTTTTTCCATTTAGAAAGTATATCTGCCCTTATGTATGTCATTCAGACCTGTATTTCCATATTTACGCCTATTTCATTGTTTCTTCTTCATTTTATTATCTCTCTCTCTCTTTCCCTCCCTTTCTCTTTGCCGATATCCGTATCCATTCCATGTGATATTCATATTAACTGCAAATTGTGTGTCCTTGAGCGAAAGATGTGCTATGGCTATGTAGGCAGTATAGTCCTTTTATAAGTTGGAAATTATATGAGATAGGAAAATTAAAACAATACACTTTTTAAACAGGCTAATATCGCTGTATCTCTATGAATAATAATAATCAAGTTAATTAGTATGAACTAAATTTGTTAGATATATAAACATATTGATGACAACTAAAAAGCAAGTCTCCACTAATTTTTAAAACTCTCAGCATATCTGTATGTAATCTATTTATTTATATTTATTTAAAACTCACAGCATTATAATTTTTAAACAGGCTGTGTACAGTTGTAAGGTCTCAAAATTTTAAATAGGTACGAATAGTGTAGGAACGAATATTGCTACGGACAAATGGTCCTAGTTGACGAATTGTCTCAAACTTACTGCCCTGGGCGAATCCACAAGAACCAGTCTTTTACAAGGGTGGATGGGGGTGCTCTAATGTATATTTTATGCTACATATGCTCGTTCTATTTAAAATAAGACTAAAACGGTTGGCCTAAGATCTATTCATATAATTGAGGAGTTAGGAAAATGCGGAGTAATATATTGATTGCATGAAAAATAATTTGTCATTTTTTTGTTCTGAAGTTAAATTTTAAGAGAATTCATTCCATCTATATTAGAAACCTACATTTTGGGGATGCTACAGAAGGGAAATGCTAGTAGATGTAATAGAATGGCTGAAATGAGATTTAGAATTTTATGCTAAAATCTTGACAAATATTTAGCTTAAAAAAATAAAAAAATTATTAAATCCTGAAATTAACTTGCTCTATTCCGAATGGGATTTTAATGCAAGAAATCCACAGTTATATATCAAACCTTAAAGAAGCAATAGCTGCATTTTCAATTTTACGCAATTAATGCAAAAATCATTTTATAATTCTTTAACATGTTTTTGGCTGAGCACGTCCAAAATAAATTAACATTTGCCAATAATTATCATCATCATCATCACCAGCATCTGGTATAATCGCCGTCGTCGTAGTAGTCAGGCGCGGATCCAGGAATATCGTTCAGGGGGTGGGTGCGTAGACATGTAAGCAAGGGGTCTGTGCGATGGAACCTTTAGTAAATGCCTAAGGGGCCAAACCTTCAGAAGCTCCTGCATTTTCAAGCATTTCCAGGGCATAATTGTAACTATCTAACTGTAAAGAAAACTTACTATATGAAACATCCGATTATCTCGCTCTCATTGTTTTTTTCGGGGAGGGGGCTTTCGCGCGCCGGATCAGCGCCTCCCCCCCCCCCATCCGCCCCTGTTATTAGTAGTCGATTTATTAGCACTTGTTGCTGTTGCTATTGATATTCATGTTTGCCTCTTTGTTGCTCTTGTTGTAGTTGTTTCTTCAGGGTAGAAAACTCCATTGCCCGGTAGCCTGAAACAAAAGTCAGGCAGTAACCTGAGTGAAAGTCAAAGCTTAGCCGGAAAATTAGCTTTTGATTACAGGGGTTTAAACTTAGTATTTTTACCGTGATTCAAGTTCAAGAAAGTAATCTGTTTACATGAAATGACAGATGAAATAAATATTTAAGTTCTCATTTTCACATAATTTGCAGGAAATTAAAGGCTAAATTTGGAATAAATGAGTGAATTGTTCTTTTAATTGCAATGAACTTAAAGATTTTAAATCAAATTATCCCATGTGTTTGCTCGACAACCAGTTTTGTTTTCTGCCTGATAGTCATATCATCAACCATGCTTTTAAAAAGACAATTATATTCCTGTTAAACAATTAAGATTTCTTGTCCGTCTGTTATGGTGGGGTTTTTTTTCGTTCTTGTTTGTGCTGCTGCTGCTGCAATGAACAATAAGACATTTCACATACTTTATAACCGTCCTACTTTCTTATTCGCCTCGCCCTCTTTGTTTACTTATTATTTTTATTATTAGTAGTATTATTAAATTAATTAAATCAATAGGTCATAGGTGTCAAAATAAACCATGTTGTGTATCTCGTACACTATTTTATTTTGGTGAATAAAAATGAAGAAAATATAAATTATCGTTTTAATTAGTTGATAGGATTATTCAAAATGCAAGTTATCGCTTAGTGTAGTTCCCTTGTAATATCCTAATCATGTTTTCCTTCTCTCTGTTTATCTATGTATCTCTCTATCAAACATATCTGTTTTATATTTTTTGATTGCACATGCAATAATTTAAAATTAAATGTCACCAGCTCTCAAAGAGTGCCTTCCAATAGCTATAGGTATCAACCGGAATATGCGGTCTTCATACCACCTCAAGACATGCCAAAGAAAGACCGTACTTCTGTTCACTTCTGAGGTGAACCGTGATAACGCGGCCTCTCTTATTTTCAAGATGGTTAATTTTAGAGTTATTATTATAAAAGATGTACTCGTACCTTTATCAAGATTTATGCAATATATTTGTATTGTCTTCAGAAGCACGCTGTACAATCGCCACTAAGAAAGCGTCTATGCTATCTGTCGATTTACCATCTAAATTTGGATATGACCAGATGGCGGACAGGTATGTACGTTAAGAGTCTAACGAAATAGTTGCAAACACTTGGTCTCTTTACGTTTGTTGTTCTTATGATTTCCTAATGTTAGTCTAATAAATGTCTTGATTATAATTTAAACTCAGAAAAATTCTTCGTAAAAGGTGTTACTATTGTGTTTTTTAAAAACGTAAAATTGTCCATGCTCACTGGAGCACTGCCATTGTGAAATCTTCAGTTTCAGAGGTGCGTAGTTTTTGCCCGTTGTCAAGCTCTTGAATTTCGGAGGTCAGTAAATTTTGCATGTTGTCTGAAATCCCATTATTCCTAAATGGAAGTGATCGGTTTTGAAAACACCTGAACTTACGAAGTATAGCTATGAAGTTACGACTCAATATACATCATTATGTATCTGACGTCACCATATCATGTCTAAAACAGGGAAAACAATCCAACTTTCGCGGTATAAGTATATTGAGCACATAGAAACAATTGTCGACATTTTTGCTAAGTTTAGTAAATTAAATCTGGATAAATGGGAACATGTGCAAATTACCCGCATATTTCATTTATTTAATAATTAAATTAGGTTAATGAATCAACTTAAAATGATATACAATGTAAATGGATTTAAATACTGTCCACGAAATGTATTACCATAAAACGTGATTTCTTTCTCAATCTTCTGGGGTATTTTCTTCAACTTGAAAATTAATTGTTCTATTTAAAATTATTTTTTAAATTTATACCAGGTATATTATGTGTGAGAATGTGCTCATTTTATCCTCTGATGCATCTTCAGCATCCAATGTTATTGCTCCCTACGTTTGTAAATTCACCATGTACCTGGGTGGATATTGTCATCAAATTTCTAAAATTTTCAAGATATATATATATATATATATATATATATATATATATATATATATATATATATATATATATATATATATATATATATATACATATATGGACACAAAAAATTATAACGGCGCAAATTCAAAACGGTTTCCCAACGTTTCGAACTAAATAAGCTCTGCGTCAGGGGAATAAACATCTTACATACACAAAACAAACACTAAACACAAAATCTAAGAAACTTTCTGAACTCCTACATGTTAGAATCACTAGGGGGAATTTACAGCAAGAGATATAAAATAAAAAGTTGTGTACAAATAATAAACGAGCGGGTTACTGTGTCTATCACTGAGAGAACCTGTTTTTACTTATTTCCAGGTTGTGGGCAAAGGACAGAAACACAGCGTGACGAACAATCAACACCATCTACAAGATTTGTAGAGAAATTATATCACGGTAGATTTAATCATATAGGTTTTAAAGGAAAGATGCCAAGAGAATTGTGTAGCGGGATAATGGACGAGAATGTAATACTCAGAACACCACAACTGAGATATCAGACTGTCAATGAAAATCTCTCTCTCGCTCTATCTCTCTCTCTCTCTCTCTCTCTCTCTCTCTCTCTCTCTCTCTCTCTCTCATACATAAAATCTCTCTCTCGCTCTCTCTCTCTCTCTCTCTCTCTCTCTCTCTCTATCTCTCTCTCTCTCTCTGATACATATATATATATATATATATATATATATATATATATATATATATATATATATATATATATATACATACATACATACATCTCTCTCTCTCTCTCTCTCTCTGATACATACAGCTGGCAAAGTTACTTCAACAGTTTTATTTAGAGCTGTGTGTATAATTTCATGCATGTAAATCTTTTATCTAAAGATCTACGCAGAGTAAAGTTTACACCCGAATTGTGCTTGAAGCTCACTTTTACCAAGATTCGGGTTATATTTTCGTATATTTTCGAAAGCACTGCTGACGTATCATGCGTAAAGCTTGCTACCATGGAAATTAGCTTATGGTTTAAGGAAATGAAACATTTCTTCACCCATGTAAAGACCGATTTCTTCCAGTTTCTAATTTAAATTGCAGTTTGGAGACTTTGAATGTAGCTTGAATTGTTCATTCAGGAAAATGTATTGGCCAAAGAGCCTGTGGGAATTCTTTGATGATAAAAACAGCTGATTATAATAGGGAGACTATAACTGCGCGGCAATGGTGTTAAAGTCATAAAAACGACACTGTTGTCAAGTCATAAAAACGACCATGGTGTTAAAGTCATCAAAACGACAATGTTGTTACAATCATCAAGACGACAATGTTGTTAAAATCATCAAGACGACAATGTTGTTAAAGTCATCAATTCTGTCTCCATAAGGATGTTTTGACTGTCACTGTTGTGTGTAGGCTTTATGGCGACGCAGTATTAAGGCGAGAAATGTGTGTTTGTGTTTAAAAATCAGATTTGTTGTTTCATCCATTAATATTTCATCTTGATAATAGAAATTATAGTTTATTTTCATGGATTAAAATACAAATACAAATATGTTCTACAGTTTCAGAACACAACATAATGTCATTCTGTCACCTAAGGATGCTCTGTGACATATGTCACACTGATGCTACTTAATTACTCATGTGTGTGTGTGTGTGTGTGTGTGTGTGTGTGTGTGTGTGTGAGGCTAATGCCGTTTTCAAGTTTGCGTTTGGGCAAAAGAAATGAATAACATACATATAAGCTATATAAAAGTCGAAGCGTTATACCTTAGTTCCTGGACGTGATTTTGTTTTAAATCCCCAACACAAGTCATACTTCCATATGTTCAGAATCTGAATCCTTGAGCAAGAATGACCTTCGATTTACATTTTGGTGAAATAATATAAAAAGGTGAGATAGATTAATCTTCTTCCGCAAGACGTGTGCCAAAAATATCATGGTAGCCCGACAAGGGGAGGAGGTGGGAGGGAGGGACACTCACTACAAAAGTGGTTTGTTTGTTTGTTTGATGCTTTATGGCACAGCAACACAAGTAGGTTATTTAGTGCCGAGGCAATTGGAGTAAAGTGCCTTGCCCAAGGACACACAACGGTAGCTGAACCAGGCTGGTCCGTTGGTAGGATTCGAACCCGCACCCTTTCGGTTGTGAGTCCGGCACGCTAACCACTGAGCCACTACGGCTCCGACTTTATAAGTGGTAATATGGCTGTTAGCAAACATCTGGACATTCTAATTCGAATACCTTTTTGCTCATATTCGAACAGAAAATTGGTATTCGAATATTCATTTGTTTACTCATAGGGGTTGACTGCATTTTGTAATAGAAACAAACAAGACGAAATGTAAACTATGACTCTGAATTCAATTCAATTCAAGGAAGCAACCTGAAACTTACTAAATCACCCGAAATTCATACTCCGACTTACAAGGTAATCATAATGTCAAAATTCGTCACATTGCTCACAACATTGCCATTGTTTTTTATTAACTTGTTGTAGCATAGACAGACTCTCAATTTAAAAAAATTACTTGATTTGACTTGAGTCTGCATAATTAGTTAGCTTTGATCAATAAACCGTGCATGAAATTATACTGCGTTAGCAAAGTGTACATAATCATATATGATGTAAGATTGAATTTTGCCCATACGACCCACTAATCAATTGCAATCTACCCTACCTCCATTCCTCTCCAAAATAATTTCCGTACCAAGTTTATTTTCATTTTGGTCATTCATTTTGGAATTATGTTGCCGTAACTAAAATGTGGATTGATGTACATACAGAGAGACGTATAGAGTTACTGCCATAACCTCGCTTCCCAGCCTTTTTCCCCGGGAATACGAACAGCTAGGAAATAAAAACTGCTGACATGTTGACAGTTGAAATGGCAAAATGTATATCTATGAAGCACTGAAGTGCAGTACCCATTATCGTGCACACATTATTTGTTTGAATTCGACACAAAATAATCCATATATAGCACATACAGCTGAGATTATCAAATCCAATTTTCTGCATGTCACAGTAAGTATACCAACTCAGAATGCAGCAAGTTTTCCTCTACCATTACGGGTGGAAGTGAAACCAGTAAAGATACAATGTATAATGCATGAATTGTCATTTCATTAGGGATTTCTACTGACATTCTAATTTTTCATATGTTTTACTTTATCTGTTGCAGTTGGATACAGGGGCTGACTGTTGATTATATATGTATTATTATACAATAAAAACAGAATAGATGTAAAACAGTAAATTGCAAAAAAAAAAAAAAATTCTGTATTTCCCTTTAAAATACAGGACAAAACATAACATGCCGCCAAAAATGTATTGACAGTAGCTTTCAGCTTTCTATTTCTCATTATCGTGATAACGGTAGCGGAGTTGGGACTTAAGGCCTTGTTCCTGTCGCTCGCTTTTCTGACATTCCTTTTTGAGTGATTTCCTACATTTTCTTAATTTCTACATGACCATTACATGATATAACACTGTCTTATGACGGTACTGTAGTAGGAAAAGCTAAAGACGAGGATAGTATTATTATTATTATTATTTGCCCATTTTTGGTCGTGATTATTATTTTGTTAGTACGTGTAGCTGTTTCTGATCTCATAGTTCCTGTGAACATAATAATTTTATCTTTGCTCATTCTCTATTCATTACATAACAAGAATGAGAATGATAATTATTTTCTGGTATTGTTTCTTTTGTTATCCAGATGATACGGCGAAACAGTGCGTATTTTCGTAAAACATGATATTCTCTAACCTCAAACTCACTGACGTTTCTGCTCCGAGGGGTCAATTAAAAATGAGATCAGAAAACTGATTCTATTCTCTGATTTCTGGGAACATACTTAGTGTTCTAGTTACATTTATTATTTCTCTGTTTCATAATAAGTATCATTTTCAAAAGGCATCGAAACGTTTGCAGCACCTTTCTTCTCTCTGTCAGTAAATTTGTCTTGTCCTAAATTGATGATCAAAAGTTCAACGCACCTGGAAGACTACTTGCTGATGTGATTGCTTTCTACTAGTAGGATATACTATTTGCTTTCTCTCCAAAAGGTCACATAACATATGTATTTTGACCCTGGTCGACGGTCAGGATGTTGGATTGGGACGGGACACAGGGTGTGGACAAAGGCAAAGGCATTAAGATTGCAAGTCATCCAAGTTGCTTTTGTTTACACTTTGAAACATAAGCACTCGTTTATCTTAGTATAGCTATTTTACCTATTGATGTGTCGGTATATGTTGTTTGATCTTCCGTCTCTTTAGCTCTCTAAATTTCCTTTTGATTTCAAGTAGAAACCTCTGTATCACATACAGAGTGACAAAATTATTATTTGTTTTCAGTAGAATTTAAAAAAAAGGAAACTGGAAATGATTTTATCTAACTATCATAAATACTTCATGAAGCGATTTCATCTATTTTCTTATTTAGTTCTTTCTAGGCATTCGTGCACGTATAATTCCTCAGAGTTAGAAACTTACCTTTGAAATTAATAATGGAAAACTCCTTCTACACAAAAAAACGTTAAATTAATATGGCAGTGAAATATCTGGGTCACAATTCCTTCTCACGTCGTTTGTACTAATTTGTCAAAATTGTATTATGATAGTTGGAGACGGCCGCCGGTAATAAATCAAAATAGTTAAAATACTGCATTCAGTTCAATATATGTCTTATCATAATGTAAAACAAGAAGGATTACACATCATTTTCTTTCATGCAGAGTTGACAGATGCATCTGATTTTGATAAAACGAAGCTGTTGAGGACTAAATCCATATTATTTTGCAATCTATGTAATGATCTAAATGACCAGTCACAAGACCATATTTTTTTTGTGTAGTGCGTGAAAGAAGTAATTCATGATCTTGTGGTGTCTATGAGAGAGAGAGAGAGAGAGAATTATATATTGGTTGTCGAAGGCACATGGTGGATAAAGCTCCCTACCACAAAAATCCATCTGTTTTTAATCGGTTTTTAAATTGACAATTTTTTTCTATGTATTAAGGGTTGTTTCTTAAATAATGAACATCCTGTACTTATTCTTTGCTTTAGAAAAAAAAATACTAATTTCGTTTTTCCTTTAAAAAATAATAGTTTTTCCTTTAAAATGCACTTTTATACTGTGGAGATATGTCAAAAATGTTAAGTGTTAAAGCTAAGCATCATTGTTCTTTTTATTATAAATTAGTATGTCAAAATCCTTAAGCATCATTGTTCTTTTTATTATAAATTAGTATGTCAAAATCCTTAAGCATCATTCAGACTACAATAGAGAAATACGAGTTCCACGTATGCAAGTATACTAAAATGCGAAGTAAGAGCTTGATTTTAATAAGAGAATATTAATGACACAGATCTTTTTGTAGCATTTCTCTAAATGTCATTATAAGAAAGCATATTCGCAAATTGTCTAGTAAGTACCTGTTTTGAGGGACAGACGAAATATACACCGAAAAAAGTCTTGTAAAAAAACTGAATCAATGTATAAGGTCGCAAACAGTAAAAAATGCAAACACTTCAAAGAGTATTGATCATTCTGCAAAACAAACTAAATATTGTAAAACAAATCATCAAGGGTGATAACTCAGGTGATAGGTATTAATTGAATTGCTTCAAAATGTAATATCTTTAGAGTTATGCAACATATAACTCTTTAACTAGAACGCTGAAGGTAAACACTTCTTGAATTAAAATGCATGTCAATAGGGGCGAATAGTCATTGAATACTGTAGGGAAGTTTCACTACATAATACACTTTTGCCCCGCGACTTAAGTTTTCCACTTTAATATCTCACTCATTTAGTAAGATATAACGGAGAAAGTTTCAGCAATGAAAAGAGTATTCCAAATGTCTCAAATCAGATATTTTCACATCTAAAGTCGATGTTACTTCCGAAACTTCACAACAACAACAACAACAACTAATAATAATAATAATAATAATAAATCAAGGGACTTCTTGCAAATACATTTTGATTTGTTGATTGGGGTATATCTTACCAATTTGTACAAATTCAATAATTATAACTGTGTCTTTAAAATTGTAGGTATTTCAATATACACTTTATTTAAATCAATGACAAAATTACATACAATTTGTTTGAGATAGCTCTTCAAATACTGATCAAACAGGCCCCATATTTTACTGGACACAATGTATACTAATGATACAGAAGCAATACAAGTTTCATGAAGACATCACAAAGGTTGCAGGAGATATTAGGTAAACAAAAGTGTGACGGACAGACGGACCTGATGACTTTAATATAATCCTCCCCCAAACATTTTGTTTGCGGACTGGATGAGTGAAACTTACTTCGGTACACATTCAACATGGAAATCTGTGGTAAGAAAGAATGGGTGGATGGACGAATAAATGATAGTGGATGGAAATGTTATTTACATATACAACTTTTCTACATGTGTCATACAACGTTTAAGTTTATTTAATGTATATTTCATGTGGCATTCATTCTCCCTTGTATATTGTTTAAATTAATTAAATCTTTCGGTAAATTGTCATGTGGTTCCCATGCTAATTTAATGACTTTGTAATCGTCCCAATGAACTAGTTAGTGAACATTGTTATTTCTTTTTTTTATTTACTTCCCAACGAGTTCCTTTACGGTGAACATTTGATTATGAACAACATCTGAAATGACAGGGAAATAATAAAATAAACAACACTTATTTCCCACTGTGAAAATAGACCATAAATAGCTTGTAATGCACCTATTTTGCATTAATGAATATTTAAAGGCCTAACATACTAGTAGTTAATTTATAAGATTTATATCGAAAAGTTATTACCCCACCTTCAAAAAGCATAAAGGATGTTGTGCGATTTAATATTATTTTCTGTCCTTCTTTTACATAAAATAGTAAGTGACCAGCAAATGCATAAAACTGAATTGTAACATATCGCTTACCATACACGTTGAGGGCAAATCATATTCAAAGGATACTGGTTTCTCAAATAATTCGATACATACCTATCTTAAACTCTGATCAGCAAATTAACAATCTGACAATTTAATTTTATGACCAGCTAAAGAACAGCTAATAGACTATAACTGATGACTACAGACGTAATAAGTCAGTCGTTTAACTCTACATGTTTTATGCGTTTTAATGTACCTGAGAGCAGCTCTGCTAAATATGGCATTCTCCTACACAGGGATTTCTTGTCTGTTTGGAATGAAATGTAAAACATCTATTAGAAAACTAAAATCTTCACATTAAAATAATGCAGTCAATATCTTTTCACATTTTCTTGATTATGAATACAGTTTATTAATTAAAGGGTGTTTTAATGTAGTTTACAAATCTGCATGTTCAGAATCAGCTCAAATGAACTAGAAATATGTCCCAAAGGACATACACTCTTCCTAGTAGGACTTGGTAAATGTAGGTACGCAAAAATGATGTCTAACCAAATTATTAAATCACAGTAGTTGTACAGTAATTGTAATTTTTGCTTTTTTTTTGTTATCTCCTAAACATGCTAGAGATAGATGAATGGAGGTAGTGCAGTAATGAGACTGCATGAAAAATAATCAGGTCTGTGGTCTATGCAAAAACAGATGTATAGACTCGCTGCAGAGCCGGTATTTTAAAAGCTCTTAGAGGGAAAACTGTTACATGATTGAAATACAAATCAGTAAAATATGGTATCAAGAAATGATGTTTCTCGGAGCTTTTAAACACATTTCATAGGCAGTTTCTAATATAAATTGAGATTTAAAAATATAAGTTTTGTAAGAAAACAGGGATAATAAGTCTACAGTTCAGAAACTATGTGAACGAAATATACTTTCTGTTACTAATTAATTTTTTGGAATCCAAAGGCGTCAAGACTAAAACTAAGTGCTGTGTAATAGTAATATCAGTGATGTTTGTGGAGTCTGGTTGGCTTCAATGATTATAGAGGTAAATAATCCAGATGAAAACACAAACATGACTTCCTTTAAAGAGATATACATCATTTGTCATGCAGTGCATAAGGTCCCAGGATGCCACAAAACCAAATACAACTGTATGGAGATCCCCGCGCTTTAAACATGAACCTCATTTTATGCGCTCATGACAAATGGATGAATTTTAAAATCATGTAAAAAGCATGAGGATCCAGGTAGATGTCAATAGTTCCAATTTACGACAAAGGAAGTAAATTTAATGCGGGTAGGAATGAACCGCAACGACACAGTTTGTTGCAACCATAAATTAGTCTTTTTATGAGTCCAGTGTATATATGGTAATGTGGTAGTAATCTCAATAGTTGTGTTTTTTATTAATTTTTTAAAAATATAATTAAAGTGTAACACAGGGGGAAAGTTGTGGCTGGTAGAGGAATACCTCGGGGTACCACCTTGGTTTCCCAGTCTGACTTGTGTTGAGACTTGGGTCATTGTTCATAGAAATTTATTCTAAGACATGTAAGACATACAACGCACTTCCTCACCCAAAGCTCTACAGCACGGTCGCGATTCTTATTCAGCACAATCTACACTCATACAACTATATTGGCCCAAGTTTCATGTGTCTAGCTCTAACCGTTCAGGAGGAGTTCAAATATATTACACACGTATGTACGAAGTGTACCACATGAACCCTGAGACACAATCTAAGTATGGGGGTAAATAAAGGGGGAAAATTAGAATATAATTATTAAAATTGAACAGTCATAAACGACTTCCAAGAGGCAAGAAAAACTAATTGGGAATGAAAAAAGTCAAGACTAAATGGATACAGCTTTGCTCAATCGTGATCAGGGTCCTGTCCTGGGGTATCTATTTGATCTGTAATGAGTAGTAAACATATAACCATAAACAAACATCATATAAAGGTAAAAACTAGTGGTGCTTATAGTTAATGACTATTGCAATAATTGACAACACATTGTGTGTTCATATTTCAATTCTTCTTAGAAAAGTGTTAATTTTTACATATTAATGCAGCAGAGTGTCATTAGAATGTGTCACATTTTATTAGCATCATACAATGCTTTTTACACAAATAAATTCCACAAAAGATTTAACTGTCTTTGACCATGAATTAACTATTGTTTCTGGGTCTACCTATGACCTACTTGTGCATTTTCTTAAGGTTCCCATAGTTTATTCGAATCCAAATTCCATGATATTTACCTAGCTTTTCCTCTGACCAGATGCAAATTTCCCTGACAACATGTTTTATGTCAGGACGTAACCCATGGGTCTCATTCATATCTTCACCTTGCATGTTTTGACATTTGTATCAATGATCACAATAATTCTCTGACATCGTAGCCTCATAAATTAAGAACTTTCAATTTAATGTAAAAATACCATCACTCTTTGACTCCACTCCATGAGGTCAAATCGAAATTCTAAATCCATTTTTGAGCAGTAAAAGGGCCCTATTATTACAGAAATACACCGTGTTATGTGAAGTGAATAAGTTAATAAATAACCAAATAGACGCTGGTGAAGTATTGAATAACTTGATTGTGCATTTAGCTAAAGCTAGTGGCAAAAGATCCGTTGAGGTAAATAATTCATTTCTAAATGCATCTGCTCTATTAGAAAGAACTTCAACAAAATAAGCGGAGTTTTATTCCAGTGCAAATATATAAGTTACTAATCACATATTATATTTTGTCCGTGGTCGCAAATTGTTTAAATATGCAGAAGATATCAGGCTTTTTCACATGTATGCACATATTGGTAATGTGATCAAAACTCTAGAAAAGGACAGTATCTCTCTAATCCAATGGTTTTACAAACAATCAGAAAAAGTCAGTCCAGACAAATTCGAAGCTCCTGTTCCCGAATATATAAAGACGATTTAAATTTTCCTTTTAATTTAAACGGTAAAATAAACATATATGCTGTAGAGGGTAAACTTTTGGTGTAACAGGAAACTAACAACTGAGGTTTAATATACATATATCCGCATGGTGGAAAATAGCGTCCAGGCAATTGAATGTATTAAAAAGAATAGGTAAAAACCTTAGCAGATGGGGGAAATAAACCATATAGTCTCCTTTTATTGTATCCAAATTCAACAGTAGTATAGAAAAAGAGAGCTGTTGTACAATGGTGGCATGTTTAAAAAATTTCAAAAACGGCACATATTGGCAACTCTAAACTACCTTTCAAAATTGAATTTAAAAATCAAACTTCTTTTGTCATCTATTCAGTAGTAATCTGTTTTGGTCTATGTATCTGATATATTTGTTTGTGAGAGACGATTTCTTTCTCATATATTGTTTGAATTAAAATGTGTCTCATTATCCTCCGTGGATACCATTGGCTTTGCATTCCCAGGTTTCAATTCTAGATAGTCTAGGTTTGCCATGTTACTCAAAGCATCATAAAAGACCCGAGTGCTGTCAGTACGTCTCAAAACAATTGGTTTGTCACTCATGTGGACTGACTTGAGATATATAAGGAATCCAGATGGAGCCTGCATTGCTGCTTTTGTGTGTGTTCAGTTACATCCCTTTTAGGCAACACACATTCAAAGTCGCAATAAGTAACGAAAGAAATCTTGGGTTGATGATGATAGTTCGTGAATTTAATAATATAAAACATTTCATGTATGTTATCTAGTGTATGACGTAACGTAATCGTTTGTGCTTACTTAATGTTTGAGATATATTATAAACACATTTTACAGATAAACGTTTGACCCTTACCTTTGTTTATTTGACCTGTTACCAATCTCGATATATGTTTTATCCCAACGTAATGATGCTCACCTTCATCTTGCCAAAATGCCTATATCTTCAATTTTACAAGATGTTGATCAAACCAATTACTGTATCGAACTTAATTGTATTTGGTTGGCCTTTTGGGACTTGTTTCGGCCATATTTAAAATCGATTTAATTGTATATTGAAAGCGTTTGCTATCATCATTTTGTATGTCAACATATGCTTTTTGTATTTTTATCCCTGTGGGTATTCCTGTGTATGAGCTTTGCTTGAGTGGCTCGTGTTTGTCTTAGGTATTCGATTTTGACAAGTACGCATTCTGCTATATCAGGGATAATTCGGTCAAATTGTGAATGATTTACATCCAATATATAGTCTATGATAGCATTTAATTCTAGTTTACTCATGATAATTTTGGAAAGAGTTACATAAAACTCGTTTGATAATGTTCGTTGAATACCTGATATAATTACAACAATCCTCACAGTATAACTGCCTGTAAACCATTAACTAGGACTAAATCAGATTTATTCGACTTTCTTCCAATTATTGTATTCCAGTGTAGTTCAACCTGACTGATGAATATATGTCTTGGTTATTTGCTCCGGAAATGTTCTCATTCATAAATTCTCTTACCAAATCATCCTTTCTTTCCAATAGTAATCAGATTTTGTCCTAATGCGTCTAAGAAGTTTGCTTCCTAGACATGCTAGGTTTTTTTCATTCTTTGAACTTTTTTCCTCAATATTGGTATTCCTAGTGCCTTCGTTGTGTTTATTACAAGGGTCTAATGCGACCTGCTTTGCTTTGCCGTCATGATCGAATAAATCTGCTTTGTTTCGCTGTCTTTTTCGTTGGACTTTAATCCGTTGCATAATTATTAGCATTCATTGATTTTCAGCCCCGTCAGAAACATGTACCACAATTTTGTGTTTGAGTTCCTCAATTTTTTCAGATTTTTTAAAAATTCAAAATGATCTTCTTGTCTTTGGAAATAGTGTTGTCTTCGCTGTCTTTTGATGAAGCGAACGATTTATTTACCATGAAATCTTTCAATGTTTTGTTCTGGAAGACACTGGAAGACATTGCCTAATCTAGCACGCAATCTTTTAATGTAAATGTTTCACGTTCAAATATATCGATTTAATTGGCATGAAATCTTTAAATACTTGGCACGAACTATTTCATGGAAGTAAAATTTCAATCATACTTTTGTCATAGAGTGTTGAGTTCAAGGAAGGCATCAAGCAAATCGAGAGGAAAGTATATGGCTTCTCAAAACAGGATGAAAGAGAAGACTAAAGTTAACAAGCTTTGCTTAGTTAAAATTGTATCGCACCGGCTATATCAATTACCCGAGACATGGACTAAGCCTGAATAAAATAAAGTTGGTCAAACTTCAACGTCAGAAACTCTTCATAGCGGAACTGGAAAGTCTATGCCTTCAACACGTGTAGCTCACAGTATAACGGCTAAGCATGTGTGCGTCACATTGGCAGATCAAATAGTATGTAATAGTTACTTACCAGAAATATTGTAGGTGTACCTAAACCAACGGCATTTTAAATGCATTTTATAGTACTTTCAATTATTTCCATTAGTTTTGCGCTTCTGTGGTGAGGTCTGAGGTATGTTTTCTATATATTTTACTGAAAAAATGCAAATATCTTCAGTCGATGATAGCATTTCGTTTCAATTTAGGACGTAACGCCAAGACGGGATTCCACTCAAAAGTCTCATAAAAATTGTGCGGAAAATAAGCATGTGTCCAGAGCAATAATTACATTAATACAGACATTTCCCGCGACACTGAGGTAGTATAATGACGTGATCTTCAGTGTTATTTAGTGTACGCATGAATGATAGACATTTCGACGTTATTTTCTCGCGTGGGCATACTGTATACCTTGTATAAGAAACGAGATAAATATGTCATTAATGTCAAAATGAATTATTTACACTACTGTATTGACCTACAATGGTAGAGAATTATTTCGTCCTTCATATCACATATGCTTTTATATTGTACCTTTGTTTATGAGTCACTGACATTGTTCAACGTCTTCCATCTGTGTATCATTGAAATTGATCAAAAGAGCGGCATTTGTTTAGCTCCCTGCATCAGTCTCTATATTCTGTCAATTTTTATTGAATGTTAGAATATTACGCATTTGAAAGAAATGGTTTTAAATCAATAAAGTCATATTATTTTTGAAACTGTACCAAAAGATCCGGATTTGGTATACAGACGTTAGGATTCTAGCGTCAATGGTAGCATCATTTATATGGCAGCTATTACAGATCACTGAAAACACCAGATTCAATAAATGGTTAGTTCAGCATATCAGTAGATAAATTGTTGGTTAATATTATTTAGGGCACACTGCTTCGGGTTTAAAATCTAGGTCCAATGAATGACTGAATGAGCACTACTGCAGCCGTTAGAGTATCGTTGTGCAAGGTGACACAATTATCTTGTTTGCAGATAGTACATATATACACTATATAATTGACCCTCCTACAGATTGTCTTTGAGTAAAGGGCCACATGTCCACTTGTACAAAGGTAAATGTCGATTTGGTGATAGGATTAGAAGGTATTTCCAAACTCATCAATGCTTTCAACACGATAGATGTGATCAGTTGTGATTAATCGCGATTATAAATCTTACGCTGACAAAGAGGAAAATGAGTGGGTTACGTTCATAATGGGCAGAATTTCTTTGAAGACGAAATGTAGCTCTTTGCTCTCCGGTAGACTTTTATGTTACGAGACGACAAATATCTGTAAATACTTCGGTGAAATATGCAGCAAAACTCAGTCACCTAAACCGTTATACAGATCTGAAATATTAAGTGATATGATTTAAGGACAGTTACAATCTTTCTCCCTCATTATTATGTAAAGTGTGGTACAATTTACACCAATTTACGAAATGAAACAAATGGGCGATTTAAAATTATTTTCAGCATAACAATCTGATGCGGTGTTACTGGGTAAATCATATCGGGAATGGTAACATATTGATCTTATTTCATGGAATATATTTCAGTGAGAAAAAAAATAGATATTCCATTAATACATATTCTTTTTAATTCCAGAATGTTGGATCAGATGGGAAACACCGATTCGAACATGGATTTTTTTGACGACTGAATTGCCCATACGCGAGATCTATCTAGCAGAAGAGCGAATGAAACATCTGTCTTCAGCTATTACATTTTGAGTAGAAGACTGTCTGCATAAGTTTTTATTATATCATACTCATCTGTGATTGTACCATCATAGTTGTTTGATGATAATAAGCTTTTTCAAATTATTCATTAATTTCATACAAACTTTTCCGATCATATCTTGTGGAGAATTTGAAACTGTCTGTGCATAACAATTATACATTGGGCATCCAAAAGATCTATGTCAAAGTCAGTATATCTAATATCTGACCAACTACCGTCATAAAGCATAAACCTTGTAACATATGAACACATATTAAAACTGAGGCATGAACAGGAAGCAGATCTGTCTTGTCATCTGTCTAGGAATATCTTTGCTATGCACTATTGTGTTAATGGTGATTGTCCACTTTCTTCCCTGGATATTTGCAACTCTTCAGTACGATATCGGGTCACTGGTTTCCAGGTGTGAACTTGGAAGATTGTTATGGCACAGAAGTGAGACATGTGACTCAAGTACACCACAAGGTAACTTGGCAAACAATATGTACATTACAATCCTAAGCGTTCTAAAAGGCGTCGGAATAATACTAAATGTTTTGAGATAACTACATAATCCACGGCATTTTTTCCGATTCAATACTATGTGTGTGCTATGTATTTACTAAAAAGTTATTAGAATTAGTTTGAAGATGTACATAAGCTAGTTAGATGTGTAGAGATTTGACGAAGCCGTTAGTTGGCCTAGAGTAGCTGGTGGGGGGCGGGGGACATTTGGGAGGAAATTAATGAATAAAAGCTCCTTGCTAAAGATCTATATCTTCATGCACTTTCCCACACATACTGATGATTCATTTTTGCATTGGAAGAAAAATCAAATCAAGATAATGGGGTTTCAAGTTTCCATTATACTCCGTTAAGATCGAGTCCCATTGAAAAGTAAATAACATTTCAATATTGTCTTGGTCACTCAAGGAATGAGTTGCGTTTTGCACTAATGTTTGTTTAAGTAGCAATGCGTTTGTAGAAGAAAGTATTGCAAAATGTCATTATGTTGACAAATGTACACAAATCACGAATAGATTTTTTTGATATCTTTCTTCATTTATTTTCATGCAACAACTTGACAACCAATGTTATAAATCTGAATACTCATCTTACTTATTAGAATATTATAAGTATGTTTTTAAAAAGGAGAGTCAAATAAATACATGTTTGAAAGACAATGTCCAAATTTGGAATATTTTCTTCCCTCTTGGCAATTTGATTGCGAGATATTTGTACTCGTCTCACCTTAGATTGATCAAGGCATTATACATAATTTTTCCTTCAAAGCCGAACTTGAGGTTATCGCCAACTCTCTGGGCCTGGTAGTTGTAAAGGTGGTTACAATTTACCCTTGGTTTAAATGGTGGGTTAAATTAACCTCAGATTCTTGTTTGATTTAAATGTTGTTTTAAAAAGTGGATAAATTAACCCTATCTTAATATTTAGATTATTTTAACAGGTGAATTTACAGGTACAAATTGTCTAAAAACAATATTGCCGCGTTTATCAGGGGTCAATGGACATTTAGGCCTATACGTGCACACTTCTCTGACAACGAAAAGAGAAGGTACCGTTTTACACCAGGCAGCATTATGACATTGGAAGAACACATAAGAGCGAGGTTAGAAAGCAGCAAATCCTAATTTCGTTTCGATATTACATGTCTGGGAATTTGTGTTGATGTAATTCAAGATGCCTTAGACATGTATAAGGGAACATTGTCAAAAGCAGTATCTGATGTAACCGACACGCTGCTCCATCTCAAAGACAAATTCATCACCTTTCCTTCGAGCCAAATGGACAGAGACGCAGTGAAACCTGCCTTTTCTATAACATGTATGGATGTCCATGCTTTATTGACTGTATCATTGTAAATCTGCGCGATGCGCAGGGTATCATCAGAAAGTAGCTTTTGGGGCGGCCCACCAGCTGGTTACTTAGATTCCGCCCGGTATTGTGTAAACTCATTCTTAGCCCTTACTTTGTTTCTCGCCATTTGACATTTTCGACAAAACGTTGGTTCGCGCCCAGTGAATTTAATTCCTAAAGGTATAAACCGTTTGATTTAATGAGAACAGCACCAAGTGTACCGACTATATTGATCTATTTTCTCCACCTTCTCCCATAAAATTGAAATTTCACTTGAACTAAATTTCTTCTTCCTTTTCCTCTTACTCCCTTGTGCATCCATAACAGCCGCTGCTGTTGGCATATATTATCTGTTGGCATATATTATATAGATAAACAGGAAGTTAAACAGAAGCAGTAGTGCCGCAGTAAAAAATTGTGGGATATGTTTGCAATATTAACCAGGTGCATAATGTAACAAAATGGGTTCAAGCTAACCCACATAGGTCACTATAACCCACAGGAAAGCAATAACCATTAAATTAATGTATCCTATGTACGAACAACCGGTACCTGGTGGTTAGAAAATACTTAGGTAGAGTTGGGCGATATTGATAGTATAACTTACCTTGTAACATTAGCTGAGGAACATGAATTTTGGAATAAAAGAAAACACATCTGCAGGAGAACAAGCTGGCGACTCCTTTTTCACCATATGCATTAAGTCCATCTTTCTTTTGCTCTAGACTTAACGGATGAAGTACTGAGCGAGGAATTGTTTGGCAGTAAGAATACATGGAAAGCGTTGCCTGTCAGCTGTACGCTGTCTACAGTGTTTGCATTTCTGGGATGTTATCCGGCCTTCTATCTGATCATGTATAAAAAATGCCTGCGTTACAGAAACATCTATGCAACGCTGGGATGTATCCTAATGCTGGCATCCAGTAAGTCGGGAATACAGTTTTTTAAGTACATACTCAACTCATAGTTTCCAAATATCTAACAGTGCTGCTGAAATAATGTGCTATTTATACTTTATAGAAAGAGTCGTCGCATTTTTAAAGTACAAAACGAGAACATTGATTTGAATTTTGATCTTATATTTGTTTACTTGAAAAATGTATCTTTAGACATTGTGCAAGGAAAAACAATACAAAAATAGGGTTGAAACATGGAGTAATCGTAATAAATTAAAATTACCATTCCATATTTATTGGTAATGCCCACGGGAAATTAGTAACTGTAAAGAGTGCAACAAACCGATTCAAGGAAAGCTGTGTTGTCAATAAAACTATGTTTTGGGCTGTGTTTTTCTACAACAATTTTCCCACTGTATTTAATAGATACAAAGAATATATAGCTCAACTCTCCGCAATGTTCGTCGCAAAATAATGATACGCATAAGAATGCACAAAATTAAGTCATAAATTTAAATAATTTAGCTTTTTAATCCATCAATCTTTTTGCATATAAAACTTACATATAAGCATGTATTTGTCTCCAAAGGAACGATTTTTGTCAGTCAGCTTTGTCCGCAAAGCACCAAATATTAGCGACCAGCTCTGTATCTAGCTACCCTAGGTACATTTCATCCTGTGCACAAGGTATCACGATTCGATTACCAATGATCGGGTCAACTATTATGATATGTATCCAATGATCGGGTCAACTATTATGATATGTATCCAATGATCGGGTCAACTATTATGATATGTATCCAATGATCGGGTCAACTATTATGATATGTATCCAATGATCGGGTCTAATGATATTTAAGTATCGCTGGTCATCTGAAACGTTTAGTCTCGTACGTAAAAGTATTTACAAATCACAGCCAGGAAAAGGAGCAATATACAACATATGTAGTTCTTATGCATGCAGAGTTTAATTATTGACAATGTCCACATTGTATGCTGGCCTTCAATTTGTTATGAACATATTAACGCTGCAAAAGCATCAATACAAGTTTCATATAGTTGATATTAGCCTGCAAATGACGATTAAATTTGTATTGTTCGTATGATTTCTACTGCTCAAATTACACATTCGAAGTTTTCAGATATTTAAGTCTTCTCATAATAGAAAGGAAAGTGTTAACTGCAAAACTGATATTTGTAACCAAGTGGTGATCCGAAATATATAAACAACAGCTTCTTCAGAAAGTCACAGCAGTAACCGTTATACACAGAACTTAAATATTACTCTGTTTCGAAAAACTACGTGCATGCATATAAAAGAATATCAGATCAAATAAACATACATTATAGGAGAAATTCAATATATTTGACAACTACTCTTTCTTCGAAAATGAAAGCTTTTCTACGTATTTTTTCGCAGGTGTTTGTATGCTGATTCCTATCTTTTTTATTACGAACAAGACCCAACACCTTGTGGACTCAACACAGCAGTATGAAGAAAATTTTAGAGATCTGCTCCAGATATCCCATACTAAGTTAGTCTTCAAGAACCCAAATGGCATTATTTTGGCTGTTGTGGGAGCATTCTTTGCAGCTATAAACGCCAATATCTTCATAATTTTCATCTGTAAAAAGAAACCGATGACGAACCACAGCAGGCATCTGAAAAACCGACGAGACGTAAAACGAAATGGTCTCGAACCTGCAGGTTATGATCGTTTTCGCCTCCCTGCAACTTCAACGGACGAGTGTGCACATCCTTGTTCGTCCATTTATTCGAGTAATTTTCCTAACATCGATAGAACAAGTACACAGAACCAGAACGACAGTGAACCAACATACCAATACATAGATATTTCCTAATCGTAGCATCTCAGCCAATACCAAGTATCTGGTAATGGCAGAGATTATGATGCGATTTATACATGTTTTATTTATGGTTTTGTTTAGCATTGTTTTCTTTTCTATTTATTATTATTATTTTTTTATGTTGTTCTGAAGTTTCTTTACTTAGCAGAATGAGAGGTTTGGTGATGGTGATGGCTAAACTGTGACATTTATCCAAACTGTTAATATAAAATAGGGCTGACACCATGCAGATGCATGTGTTGTAAAATAAAATGCAGGGATATTTATAACTGAGCAAACAATCCTTGTTCACAGACAAACAACAAGAATGGAGAAGAATTGGCGAACAGTCAATATCTGCCAGATAAATTAAACGATTTCGGAATATTAGAGACTTGCAGAAGAAAATATGCATATATACCCAATATTTCCATACCCCGAAACAAGTAAAATAAATAAAGGATTACAGTAAAACCGACAAGAGAGAGAGAGAGAGAGAGAGAGAGAGAGAGAGAGAGAGAGAGAGAGAGAGAGAGAATGCAGTAGCATTTCTGAGTAAAGGAGGTGTGCGGTAAAGGTATGTAACACAAGACGCGTGTCTTTTAAAAGTAAGTGAAAAATAAAAGTAAGATTACACGTACTAAACGTCATGAATGAGACTTTTAAATGACTATTTTATTCTTGTTGTACAGGTATAAAAAAATATTATACGTAAAACACATTTTTAAAATACTTCTGATATAAAGAACTTCAACCTTCATGGCATATAGATAATATAGTTTGGGATGAATTGCTTACATATGTGCAAATAGCTGTTTTTCCATACATCAAATAAATGGGTACTTTTGTCCTTCCAGAGCTTGTTTCGTCACTCACTGTAACACTTGCGTTATAACCCGAAAACCCTTTAGAAATGCTGTGTGTCATCCTGGTATGTATGTATGTATGTATGTATGTATGTATGTATGTATGTATGTATGTATGTATGTATGTATGTATGTATGTATGTGTGTATGCATGTATGTATGTACGTATGTATGTAAAGGGTTTAAAGGCACATCTGTACAGACTGGCTATAGAGCGCCGAGTAAGTTTAGGTATCCCCAAAAAGGCGTACAAACTAAAGATAAAGGAAAAAATGGATATAATCCCTTAAATACAAAATAATATTTTATATAAATCGCTCTCATAAAATGTCCAAGACCTTCTCAAATGAACATCATCACGGAAGGCATGCCAGGACAGAAAGAATGCATCCATTAGTCACCTCTACGACATGTAGGAAAGTTAAATAATCTATCTACCCTTCTCTGAAACCTGGAGTAGAATATCGCGTGCATCCTGTCAAGTGTCAGATGAAGAATGTGGCCAGACTTAGGTATAATCAAGTAGAGAACAATAATGCACTAATGGGGTTTGGCTTAAACATATTTTATTACAAACAATGCAAATAGGATTTGAAACCTGGCGCATCATATATCTCACTCCCTGTCAAAAGTAAAGTAAAGAATCTGTGTAGATTTTGGCATGGTCCAGTTCAGAACAATTAGACAGCAAGGGGATTTGAAACCTGGTGTGTCGTATCTCTCACACCCTGTCAAAAGTCAAGTGAAGAATCTGTTCAAACATAGGCTTAGTCCGGTTACAATTGCACTATTCAAGTACTTTTGTATTAAGGTGTAGGAAAACATGCTCATTGTGTGTGTGTGTGTGTACACGTAGTCAAACTGATACAGCACATTTAGAACAGAAACAAGTTACAAGAATTATAATAGAGTAGACAAGCAGTATTTTATTATGACGTGCAACTTCATAAGACCATTATTACTTTTGTCATTTCAAATATTAAATATGATTAGTATGACTGAATAGATAGATATATCGATGGAAAGGCGTGTCGATTTAAGAATGTTTCAAATGGATCAAAGCAAAAGTACCACGACTCTCTCCCTCTCTCTCTTTCTCTCTCTCTGATTCTATATTATTACAACTATAGATGTATTTACGCGAAAGTTAGGTCATGTCGAATTTATCAGAGATCATGGTTCTTTATTGACGTAAGCATATTGTTACAGCTGTAGGTCGTAAAACATGTAACATAATGAAAGTGAAACCAGCAAAATCAAGTAAAATCAATAAACAATTTATTTCCAGACATTTAAAGTGAAACTTCAAAAGACACTTACAATATTGTGAATTAAATTGAAAATAATCATAAGTGTCCTAATCACAAGTCCAAAATACAGAATGTTCCGAATGAACTCCAATAGCCTTGAGTGTCCTGATAGACCACAATGATGCAATCCAGAATGTCTTTGATTAAATTCATATAAATTCCAAAGTCATGTATTAATCCAAAAGGTCCATGAGTGAGCATTTTAGTTATTCCAATGTATCTTTAAATAAATAATTCCTCTCCAATTTTATCTAATTTCCACAACACAACTGTAAAATCTAATAACTAAAATAGATTCCTAAAGACTGATCTTTAGAACAGGAATTTTAGAACAGGAATGAAATTGTGTTTACCAAGTCCGTATATATACACATGCCTACCTGACCCATGTCATAATATAATATATGAGTAATTCTAATGGAAAACAACTTGCCTACCTGACCCATGTCACAACAGAACATGAAAATAACAGTCCAGTTGCGAAATACTATATAAATAAGTAAAAATCATGGGCAAAAGTTAAGTATTTATTTTCAAATAACCATCCAACTTACAATCATGGGCAAAAGTTAAGAATGTAAACATCATACATAACAATATACATGCTTTTTGTTATTACAAAATAAAATATTGTAGTAGAAAGGTGAATCCAACATATACGCAAGTCTAAATCAAAACACAGCTTGCATATATTAATACACAAAGCACTTTATTGGCGTACGATTATACGAATATCTACACGAGACTTAGGTCATGTCGAACTTATCAGAGTGCAGAGTTCTTTATTGATGTGCGATTATAAAGATATCTATATGAGATTTAGGTCATGTCGAACTTAACAGAGGTAACAGTTCTTTATTGACTTAAGCATATACATGATTCTTGTCATTACTAAATAAAGTATTGTAGCAAACAGGTGAATCAAACATATACACCTGTGTATTAAATTAATGCACAATAGTGTTATTACACAACAATCATGATGTCGTGCGTATAAATATACAGGTCGAAGAGAATGCAAATAACGTTACAATGATATGCTAATTAGTTAAAAGTGACACTGGGAAAGGAATTGGTATAACTATGGAGACAGGTTTGTGAAATAATTCAAAATTCAATTGATCAGAGATGGACATTCCATAATCAATGATTGCTAATTTTAAATGTTTCATATCAAAACTTGGATAATTATGAAAAGTAGAAAGATAGTATTTTATGTGATATAGCTTTATATGCATACTCAAAAGGTGCTTTGTTACTATTGACTTTTCATAAATTAAGTTCATAAAAAAGTGCAAAATAATATAAATTGCAAACATTTTATCGTTCAGGGAAAATTATTTTTATTGACAACAGAAGACCCAATAACTGCAAGTTGCTTAAATATCATGAATGTGTAATGTCATGCAATGAGAGGTACATTTAATGAAACAATTTTTTGCATGCTTAAATGTTCTAATTTACAATATGTTATAACAGTGTTAGTGAGGAGACACAAGCAGTAAGGGCTGTAAATAAATTACTTTCATTGGCATATAGTGGAATCAGTTTTGAACTGACTCGTATATACAGAACAAGCAATTCTTATACAAGTACACATCTACGACATAGTCTAACAAATGTCTCCGTTAAGCGCGTAAAACTAATTTAATAAAAGCATTGTTGATGTCTCATGCAGTTTGTTATCATCCGGTTCCGCTCTATATACGCCATGTCCCTGCTCATCGATGTAGTTCTTTCAACTTTTAGGAGAAACCCCAAATTGCAAACACAGTTATTGCGACGTCACAAAAAATACCGTTTAAACTCGTGCATAACACGCATCCAACTGAGAATTGAGCAGATCAAGATTACCGTTGGATTATGCGTGGGCAGAACAGGTGAACGTTCTTCTCTTTATATCATAAATACACTAATGTGATCTGCAATAAAATAATGTGTGTAACTAAGCGCGCATTATACACATATAAAGGGGAGGGTAGAAAACTTCATTTATTCTTCACTTCCACAACTGGAATCCTGCGCTTGTGATTAACATTTGTTGTTGTACGTCAACATCCTCATTGATCATAAGAAGCAGGTATTACAAACTGTGACAAAAATAAGTGGTGACAAACTGTGTTGCATTGTTTCTTTCTGGTGCATGTTTGCCAAGATTTATAACATTTTTTATTCTTCTAATATTTTCCAATTTGAAAGACACTTCCACTGTGAAATATCTGGTCGAATGAGAAATGCCGCAAAAAGCTTTATAACAAATATCGTATAGTTATGCTGTATTTATATAGAGATGAAATCCGACAGTGCACTTGTCAATACCTACATTGTGTCAATGTTGTTGTAACTTAAAGGAATCAGTAAAATCTACGTGTATACTGCAGACTTAGAGGACCACAGTAAGTGTAAAAACATGCTAGGTACATTTTTGAATACACAATTTATAGATGTTTTACATGTTCGCACAGCAGCAAAAGTAGGTTATTAGAGCCGAGGCTTGTGCTGCTGTGCTGTAAACACCAAATCGAACCAACTACTTCCATTGACCTATTTGACATCTTTGTTTGGTCAAAGATAGTAAATTGGAGTATAGTGCCATGCCCAACGTACGTTAACAATCGAACCACCGCGGCTCTTGTCTTCAGTAGTTGCCCATTCCGACAAATGCGGATGGGCGCATTTGGCCTATTCTCCATCATTAAACCGCAGGGAGGGAATGAAATAAGAAAGAAAAATGTCTTGATTCGAAACTTGAAATTGGAAAGAATGTAATGAGATTTTGAGTTTTGAGATTAAAACATGAACGTTGTTGTACAGTCATTTGTTATGTTTAATAGAACAAAATGAAATGAAAGAGATGGGTTGATGGATGTACGCTGGAACACATGCAGGTATAACATCAATGTATATGTATATATATATATATATATATATATATATATATATATATATATATATAGAGAGAGAGAGAGAGAGAGAGAGAGAGAGAGAGAGAGAGAGAGATAAATGCAATAAACTAACCACGAACAGTGCCAAACTAGTTTTCAATTAGCCTAAGCGCTTTCAACTCTCATGGAGTCCTTTTCAAAGGCAAACACAAAACAGAGACAAGACAAACAACAAACACAAAAAGCGTTGAAATTAAAAAAATTACATAATTATTTCTACGGGAATTACATCTTGAAAATGTCTCATGTATCGTCTAATTGACTTCAACTCGACTGCTGATGCTGCATCTTAATAGGATTTGACCTACAACTGAATGAGCCATATCGCCGTCTGTTATTTCATGTAAAGAATTACTTTATGAATATCGCTTATTGTATAATTGTATGGACGCAAAGAATTCTCCGTAAGCTTGTCAAAGAAAGGCATTTGTTTTATTTTATCTTTACGTTGAAAATATAAAACTTACAAATATTGCAACGAAAGAACAATCTAATACATAATTCAATTCCTTTTTATATGACTTTATTTACTCCGCATTTTCTAAAAAAAAGTAACTGCCCGGAACAATGTTTATTTGAATATTATTACTACTATAAATTATTTGCAAGTGTCATTTGTCTCTGTCTGTCTGTCTGTCTGTATATATCTCAATTCTTTATCAGCTACGGATACAATTAATGCACTATCTATCTATCTATCTATCTGTCTTCTATGATTTACTCCTACTTTTTAAAAACAATCATGTCAGTGTGAGTATCTTTTTTGTGTGTTTCTACTTTCATAAATATACACATACAGACACGCACATATACCTTTTCATGTTCTGTTTTGTTTGGTTTGGTTTTGCAATGAAGGATTCTTTCACTTTTGGACAATCTTGACTCCGTCGTGGTAGTGATGCATACGGATCGATCGATGTGCATGCAGCTATCTGTGGCAATCAACACAGAACGTCATCATCGTCTACGTGGCTTCAATTGTGTTTTTTCGATTGAGTTTTTTTCTGATGTTTTTACCATAACATTTGCTTTGATTTGCTTGCACTCTCTCACACTATACATGAAGCTCATACATCAGATGATATTGTTCCATTCCTCTTATACTTTCAACCCGTGTAGATGGAAGAACAACAAAAGATGATACTTCTGATAAAAGGTTTACAGAATGTGATTAAAAAACACATAATGTCCAACAAGACCTATTGTGAGACTGAACACCACTGACGAGATTAAAGGAAAGATACCTGTTATGTCGGTCAAAAAAAAAAATGGCACTGGGCCCCAAAATGTCCACAACGTGAAACCGCTATCTTAAGAACGGAGAAACTAGACCCCTAGACAAAAGCCATGACGAATATTTTGTATATCACGAGCCAGAACTTTGGTGCTCAGAGTGTCCTCCGCACGAAATGAACGCAAAGTAAGAGAAAAAAATAGGAGAACAAAACAGATATGTGAAGCAGAATAAGCCCCTACTCCCTGCTTATTGAAAACAAGACACCAAAAAGAACAAATTGACCTTTTGTGAAATGATTGAGGTTTCAATGTGATTCCTACTTCCTGAGAATATACCGAACATAAGTGAAAATAAAAATGTATTGATTTGTTCGTTGTTGTTGTTGTTATTAGTATTATTATTATTATTATTATTATTATTTGTAGTTGTTGTTGTGGTAGTAGTAGTAGTGATATGAGCGTTGATAAAAGAGGGCATACAGCTTCCACTGCAAAGAAAAGCTTACTTAACTGCCTGCAATATTTTTCGTTGTCCTTCTAAATTAATTTTTTACGGCTTAACGCACTTCTCCCATTTTGTGACCCATGTCTTGAATACGTGCAACAGCCTGTCACGTGACGGTATTTGTAGCCACCCGATGATTCTCTTAATTCCTCTCTTCTTTTGTAATGGTTTCCCCGTAACGAATCTTTTCATTTTGGAAAAGCCAGAAGTCGCAAGGAGCTAAATATGGGTTGTATGGAGAGCGATTTATGGTTTCAACACCAAGATTTTGTAAGGTGTGCATTACAAACTTGCATGTATGTGCGGTGACGTTATCCTGGTTCAAATTGAAGCCAACCCTCAGTAAGTATAGCCACACTTTTGGCTAATAGCCTTATCTAAATTATATCTGATTGCTGTGGCATTTTATTGTCCAGCCACTCTGATTTTTCTGGTACTCTGTGGTTCAAAAATATACCTGGTGTGTTGAAGAACATAATACATATACCTTTTCCAACAGATTTGGAAAGACATGCATTTATAGGCGATGGCGAACTTGTGTGCTTCGACACACTGCTTTGTGTTTTACTCTCTGGTTTAAAGTAGTGCATCCAGGTTACATCACGTATAATAATTCTTGCCTACAGATCTTTACCCTTAAGCACATTTGTTCTTTATCAGTCAATCTTGACACTCAACGGGTACAAACCCCGTGCCTTCCTAATTCTTTGGTCATTGTTTCCTCTGCACTTCCGAACGAAATATCAAAATTATCAGCTATCTCTCGGACAGTAACACGTCTGTCTTCCTTTACAAATACTTCCATAGAATCGAATATTTATTTGGAAAGAAATATCCTTTGCCTTTCTTTTCTTATATCATCTTTACTAGTTTCCTTACCAACGCTAATACGTTTCATCCATTTATTGATTCCAAATTTAGCAACTGCATTAGGTTCATAAACGGCGTTTAAGTCAGTTTTTATCCGTATAAAGGATTTTTGTAATTTTGTATATATATATATATATATATATATATATATATATATATATATATATATATATATATATATATATATATTATCACAGTAATGCGATTTTGATTGATGGATCACGTCGAGCTGTCAGCATTAGAAAATCCGGATCATTACGTGACGCAAAGTGTCGAGTCATGATCCGGATTTGTTATGCTGACAACGAGACGTGATCTAGCAATCAAAATCGAATTACTGTGATAATGATATTTTTGTTTTATGTCTATCAATTTTCAGATAATTTAATAAAATCACTATATGTAGCTGAAAAACACAAGAAATTGCTAAACATTTCAACCTCTTTAATACGAACTCCATATTAAAGCGTAAACCGAATTACTTTTTGAAAGGCTGACATGCACATGAATATTAGTTTTATGAATGAAGCTTGTGCAAAAAACGCTCACTCAGTTTGACCGCTATCACTGTCAATAACACGAATTCTTCTACGCTTGAGGGCAGCATACTCATATACGTGATTTGCAGTTATTGTGCAGTTCTCAAAATTTGCACCACGGAAGATTTCACCAGCTGAATGACTGGAAGTTTCTTTCCGAGGCCAGGTTGAATGCGGTTGAACTGTTTCTGGCGAAACATTGTGAGAGGCTCCGATGGGAACTTGACATGGGAATGACAACATTATTTTGACAATTATTTACAACGGGATAGGAGAAATTGTTGGAACTTGATGGTACAGATTTGTTGCAGAGAATGTTACTCATATATAATTTCAAATTCCTCCATTATGCTTGAAACTCATTAACGTTACCATTTATTAATTTCCGTAAATGGGTTGTACTGTACAACTGTAATGTTTTGGTACGCGATTTCCGAATATGATCTTGTTTCAGGCGAACATTTTGGCTATATTTTACTTTTTCAAAAGAAAGAAATAAATGTTTTTATGTTTTAGACTCTTCAGATATTTGACATATAACGCAAGGTTTCTTAACTAACGTCGCTGCGAGAGCTTTGTTTACTGCTAGTGTTTGCATTCCGTCGCTTGGGGCGCTGCTATTATCACCAGGAAACCTCGAGGATAAAGTAGTTCCAGCCTCGTTTGAGAGTATGGTGATACGGATTTAGAAATCGATAGTATCGTCTTCCTGCTTGTAGGAAATGATGGTAAAATTCTGGCTCTCTTTTGGGTAGAAAATTGGTAGTTATATAATGAAAACCTTTATTAACACTATCTGGTCGAAAACGGACACATCACCATTCTGCAACCTCGTCTACGTCTATGACGTAGAGAAATATGACGTCACTAAGCATGATATATCACGTCCTAAATTTTGACCTTTTCAATTATAGACGGGCGAATTTGTTTATGAATTTGGATTGCTTTGTTTAGAAAATATTGCGATTTTTCTAAAACTTTTCGATCAACCCTCAATATATATATATATATATATATATATATATATATATAGACACACACACACACACACACACACACACACACACACACACACCTATATACCGTCACAGGTAATATTAAAGAGTCCACGAGAAGGAGAGGTAGGAACCATTCCAATGTTTTGTTGTTGAATTGTGTACTTTTGATTGTTTTTCAATGTTTTAATATTCTTGTACAGTTGGTTCATTTTGTTTCCAACTTGTTCCTTTTTTGTGATATTGTTTATTTATTTCCAATTTTATATTTAAAAAACGTATTTAGCATTTTTTGCACAACTTTTGACGTTTATTTTCCAATTTTGCAAGTTTTTCTATACCTTTTAATTTCTTTTCGATGGTTTTAATTTTTTTCATACTATTGCACATTTTTTCTAGAATTTGTATATAATTTTCATACAATTTTAAAATTTGTGTATTTGATTACTTATTATTTAAACATAGTTTTAATTTCTTTCACAACTATTTAACCTTTTTGAATAAAATTTTAAATTATGTAAATATCCACGAATATTGTGTACAATTCTGTTATTTTTCATCTTTCTTTTACTATTAGTCTAATTTGTTTTTTTTCATAATTTATGAAACTCTTTCTAACAATTTTTCAACTTTAATTTTTTTTTTACAATCGCTACAACATTGTTTAAAGCTTCTAATTCTTTAAAATAATTTGTTCTCCATTTTATTGCATTGAGTGTCTAACTACTTCCATAATTTTTAAAAGCTAATCGTGGAATTTTATAAACTTTATATTTTTTCAATTTCTTGCGTATTTCCTTACAATTTATAAAATTACAAATCTTAGTATGTTACTTGTCATAATTGCACAGTTATTGAAGAAATTTGTTTGGAATTGGTCTTGGCTTTTTGGCATTTCTTTTCATTTTCAAAATTTGATTTAAACTATTTTATTGTAGTTTTTGCTTTAAATTTTGTAATTTCTATCTGTTCATTTTTTTTGTAGGGAACTTACTTTTTGTGTGAAATTATTTTCGTTGCAAGTTAGAATCCTTTGATATTGTTTTGAAATTGATTACTTTTTTGTACAATTTTTGTTTACTATTGTTGACAATTTTGATAATTATTTTAAATTTCATCATTTTGTGTAACATTTTCATTTTTTTGCAATTTTGATTACAACTGTTGAAGTCTTTACCTTTTTTATCGTTTGCTAGAATTTTCTTTTGTATGTTAGATATATTTTGGGGAATTTATTTCAGAATTTCTTGAATGTTTATCGAAGCTTGTGCAAATTATTCACTTTTTTGCAATTTTTAATTTTGGTTACAATATTACATATTTTCTGCATGCATATGCTTTCATTGTAGACTATTACAGGATATGATTTATTTATTTATTTATTATACATGCACACACACACACCCCGTTTAGTATTATTTTTAACAAGTCATCTCCACTTAATTTCTTTATCAAGTTATCTCCCTATTTTAGTGAGTCTTATCTTCCTGCTTGAAATTTTTAGCAACCGTTATCTACATTTCCAGGAAAAATGATCTGCCTTTTTATATTCTAAGAGTTATCTCCTTTTTTAAATAGCTTGTGGTAGAGCATCTCTCGTTTACTTTATTTTGGAAAATGTTACATCCATTTATTTTCTAAAGATTTAGTTCAGTGTTTTCTCTTTATTTTTAATATTTTCAGTAACATCTTTCTTCTATTGTAAGTGGAATGTTGCCTTTGTCTTGTGGCAAGTGTTAATATCCTTTATTTTTGCGTTTTTAGCACTGGTTTAGAAAAGGAAATATCCGTTTATTTTTTATCAAGAGTTATTTTTCCTTCATTTTTAAGATTGCATGCACAAACATTTTTAAGCGAGCATGCGCAAACTTTTTTCCATTTTTAAGTGTGCCTTTGGATTATTCTTTTTTTCATAATCATCTTTTCATAACTGTCACTATTTTTAACTTCAATTAGTCACAAGGTGTTTTATATCGTCAATGCGTTTGGCGCCTTTAGACCTTATATCCTTAGGGTAGTAAAGTGGATTCAGTGTTAAAATTCAAGTTGCATCCTATTGGCTCTTTCAACATTACATTTACCTTGCCATCAGAGCAGCCGGCAATGTTGTTTCTATGGACGTTTCTAAAATGAAATTCCCTTTGTCTCCACTAGCTTAAATCAAAATGGCGACGTAATGTTAAACTACCCTTGTCCCCATACCAGCCAAATCCAAAAAAGCCAGAGAGAGGACTTTTCCATTTATCCCCATACCAGCCAATTCACAGCTACAGAGAGAGGACTTTTCCATTTATCCCCATACCAGCCAAATCCAAAAAAGTCAGAGAGAGGACTTTTCCATTTATCCCCATACCAGCCAATTCACAGCTACAGAGAGAGGACTTTTCCATTTATCCCCATACCAGCCAAATCCAAAAAAGTCAGAGAGAGGACTTTTCCATTTATCCCCATACCAGCCAAATCCAAAAAAGTCAGAGAGAGGACTTTTCCATTTATCCCCATACCAGCCAATTCACAGCTACAGAGAGAGGACTTTTCCATTTATCCCCATACCAGCCAATTTACAGCTACAGAGAGAGGACTTTTCCATTTATCCCCATACCAGCCAATTTACAGCTACAGAGAGAGGACTTTTCCATTTATCCCCATACCAGCCAATTTACAGCTACAGAGAGAGGACTTTTCCATTTATCCCCATACCAGCCAATTCACAGCTACAGAGAGAGGACTTTTCCATTTATCCCCATACCAGCCAATTTACAGCTACAGAGAGAGGACTTTTCCATTTATCCCCATACCAGCCAAATCCAAAAAAGTCAGAGAGAGGACTTTTCCATTTATCCCCATACCAGCCAATTCACAGCTATTTTGGCCCCTTATACTACCAACAGAAATGAAGTCGTCAATGTAAGGTTAGTGGTTTAATCATGGTTCTTCGATAAACAGTACCTCAAAGACCTTTTCTCACAAATATCTAAGCCATCAAAACAGTCTCTCCACTTCGACTCTTGATTCTAGCTTACAAACCTTTAAACAGAATGCAAGTGAAAAAACTAATATGGATTTATTTAGGAAAGATGACATGAAAGTTATTTCAAAGGTATAAAACAAAGATTTCAAATGTGCTAGAAAATCTAATTTCTGTACATAGACACATTAATCTTTAGGATAATGATTAGAAACTATAAAAAGAAATGATTTTAAAAGCTCACATTCCGAGTGTATTGTAACAATATTCCGTAGAAGGAGTATTTTCTACGTGATCCCCTCTAGGTTTAAATGTCACAAATACAGAAGTTATAGGTAATGGACTGCTTAATTCAGAACAATCAGCCATTACATTTGTTCGATTATTAACAAATGCGAGAAATGCTTTTTCTTGACTAAAGACTAGTGACGAATCTTGCTAAAATTCAAATGATACCATAAACATATATTAATGCAAGCGAAAGCAACTTGGAACATAAGAAGATGACATGTTTGCGCATAATATAAATCAAAGATTAAGACTGGGCCCAGTGTAAATGTATCTCACATAATGCATCCGTTACACTTTACTGAAGAAAATAGGCGTGTATACGAGGTGCTGAATACATTGCAGTTCGTATCTCGTTAAATCTACCATGCGATATCCCTGTCTCTAAAATATGTAAATAAAATATCCCTATAAGTATTCCATAAAATATCCCAAGAATTGAAAATTATTTATTAGGACTATAATTTTCTACAGTCCTTAAATTAAGACATGGAATATACCGCATTCCTAGCAAGAAAAAAACAAAACAAAACAAAACAAAAATAAAAACAACCTAAATTCCCCATAAAAACGGCCAAATAAGCTGCTTGGCTTAATACCTTTAAATATGGGCTTCCATAGAAGCTTCACACATTTAATGGGAATAAGTCTTACCAGTTCCACTCTTCTATACAATTACGCAGATGAATGAAAGTTAAAGTCCAACCTGTCTACAATTATTATCAGGCGATCTTTATATGCAATTAATTGCATTTAATTGCATATAAAGATCGCCTGATAATAATTGTCTGTTCCTTCCTTTCATATGGGTGACCTTTATAGACAGGTTGGACTTTAACTTTCATTCATCTGCGTAATTGTATCAATATCATTAAGGAAGGACTATCGTCATGTAAGTGTAGCATGGTAATGTTTGTTTTTACACAGAATACGTTTTGTATAGCAAATTGTACGTTTTGAGTATGATGACTGTTATTATGATAGTATCGAGTTTTTACATTGGTCGGATGAAGAATCAGGATGCATACGCCTATGAAACTGTACTAAAGCAACTCAATTAGCAATGCAGAAACTCTGATTGTGATGCCAAGTGTCACTATTTGCACGTCGGTTGTTGTTATCGTTAATTGTATTTCCTCACTATCAAAGATTTCCCCAAGACATTGACTGCACCCGTGCTATTTTGTTTGGCCACTGTATTCCCGCATGGACAAATAAGATCAGAGCAGAGTTTAGAAGATTCTTGCTTGTTTTAAAAAAAATATCAGCACAAGGTGATACCCATTAATTTTCTTTTCATTCGATTCTTGTAATTGGTCTAAATACTTCAATGAATCTAGAAATTTTGTTAAAGATGTCCCACATTCAACTCCACAGTATACCGTCGTCAACAAATATTACAACTTTTATTTACCAGTGAATAAAATATTTGTGATATGTTTGTAATCGACATAATTTTAAAAGGAAGGCGACTCCACATACTGAGCTCGTAGCGAGAGATCCTATCACCAAGAGTCACACTGTGGCTTTATTGAATGTTCATTATGTCTTTGAAACATGTTTGCTTTATTGTATGGAACCAGAGAACCTAAGATACGCAGAATAAATGGAAACAAACAATATACTGAATGTTGACTGCTACAAATAATATTCGTTTTAGCACATCAATTTACAATGACCCGACTGCTTAAACATTGGACTTCATGAGTCTTGGATATATGGGAAGAAATACCCTGCACAAGCTAATAACTGCGTCAGTAGTATAGCGTGGCGCAATGTGGGATAAAGTATGGTCATAAACTGTAGCTTTATTTCACTAAAAAAACAATCTTTTAGTAGTGCTATTTTAAATTACACAGTTCATATCTTCCTTCACAAATCAATCCGCCAACTTCTTTATCCATCCACACGTACCTGAGTATATGCCGTACATGTGTAGTAGGCGAAGAAAAAAGCATAGCCGCCAATGAGTATCAAACCCGGCACTCGCTTAATTCACAGTCATGCACACATACCACGAGACTAAAGGATCCAGACTACGTAGACTAGATAGTATTTAGTAAGTGTCCTCGAAAAACTACACCACTACTCGACATACATACATACATACACGCACGCACGCACGCACGCCTACATACATACATACATGTATAGCAGGCGAAGAAAAACACAGTCGCCGTCAATTATCGAACCCGGAATCCGCTTGCTTCCGAGTCAGGAACACGTACCATGAGATTAGAGGCTATTAAGTATCTCGTATGTATCCTCACATTCCTCATAGAACCAGACCACTGCAGTCTACTCCACCCCTTTGGAGTGAATCTCACCCTCATATATCGCATCAGATTGGTTGAAACGCGTTACTCACAGCGTCAGCAGCTGCCGTGGACTTGTCAACGGCACCACATGTAGCAGGCGAATGGCATATCATTGCCGTCGTCGATTACCGAATCAGCAACTTCTGCTTCACATTCGGGCACACACACCACGAGACTCAAGAATATGTATCAGCTAGGATAGTTAGCAGGTATCTTCATATAATTCGACTACATACACACATACATACATACATACATACATACATACATACATACATACATACATACATACATACATACATACATACATACATACATGCATACATACATAGGAAGATATTTATTACAAGTACACTTTTCTCTGGTCAATAATTTTGGATTGTCTGAATCTTCCGTCTGTAGTTGTATTTTAAACATCAGTTTTGACAGGTGAAAACTTGAGAAGTCATGCATTACTCACTAGCAAAGTACAGCAGCAAATAAAACGGGGTTTTGAGTGTCATTCTAAACCTTGACTATGGTCACTTGACATTTCACAAAACTCTTTACCTTTCAATACACATGTATGGCATTAATTTCCCAAATCTGGAACA
Source organism: Margaritifera margaritifera (assembly GCA_029931535.1). Classification (NCBI taxonomy): domain Eukaryota; kingdom Metazoa; phylum Mollusca; class Bivalvia; order Unionida; family Margaritiferidae; genus Margaritifera; species Margaritifera margaritifera. The sequence continues at coordinate 177,504 of JAQPZY010000664.1, read as the reverse complement.
TATACAATAAAGATAAAGAGTTTATTTATGTAATCTACCTACCTATATATAAGATTTATCTTTGTACTTTGCTTCATCGAGTTCGAGTTGATAAAATAACGCATTGCGCTCTGGGAAAGATATTGCACAATCAGGAGGGGGTAAATCGTCGCAAAGCTGTTCAGAAACCTACAAGGTTTCTTTATTGTCAAGGGATTGTTTACTTTGATTGAAATGGCGACTGCAAATCCAGGACACAATCAGAATACAGAAAAACCCCGTTGTCCGATATGTTTGGGTAAATTTAAAACACCCCGACAGCTGCCTTGCCAACATTCGTTTTGCCAAAAATGTCTGGAGGATTATATTTCATCAAAGGCTGCAAAGGTGAAGGAACTGAAAGAGTGTGAATGTCCAATATGCAGAACTATGGTTCCCATTCCAAGTAAAGGTACAAGTTCAAAAATGTGGGCTTCCCTCTTTCCAATCGATTCAATTTTACAATCGATAGAATGCACAGAAAAAGAGGAATTGGAGAGACTTTGTGACTGTTGTCTGCATGATGGCATGTCCGTCACAGCTCATAAATTTTGTGTGGTGTGTGAGGAGGCAATGTGTGAAAACTGTCTAAAGGTTCACCAAAGACTAAAAGCAGCAAAAGACCACTCTATCGTAACTATAGAGGAGTTAACAAATAACCCGAAGATCCTACTCAGATTTGACAAGGGTTTTCGCTGTCAAGATCATGAGGATGAAGATTTACGATTTTATTGCAGAGACCATAAGACTGCTTGCTGTGCAAGTTGTTGCATCGTTCATCATAGAAGCTGTGGCCAAGTTTTGGACTTAAGGAAAAATGCTAACAGTCTTCTACAGGAAGTTAAACCTTTCCTTATCCAGGAAGAAATGAAAACACTTGAAAACCATCTTATGAACTTCGAGAAAAGAAATGATTCAGACATAGTTAGTCTTGAAACGCAAGTGCATGAAATGGCAAACAAAATAAAAGAAATCAGAACAAAAATAAATAACCTGCTTGATGATTTAGAAAGGAAGGTCAGGTCAGAAGGAAACCAACTATATAAACAAGAAACTATCCGAAAACAAGAGGAAAATCATGAATGCCAGGCCCTATTAAATGCCGTGCGAAACTCACGTGTGACTTTGGAGACTGTCATGAAACACGGTAGCGATACTCAGGTATGTTCATTTATATAAAAACAAAAACTACTTTATCATAAAGAAAAAGGTGAGCATGCTTTGTAATTAATAACTGCAAATTCTGATTTATTAAAAAAATATGAGAAGTGTTAACATAGTTGTATAACGAGGTTATTGTCGTCTTTTAATTATATTCATATAATAACCACTCCTTTAATCATATTTTAGGACAATAATGAGAGAACAGAAAGTGAAATGCTAAGCTGACTAAAAGAAAAATTATTCTGTCAGCCAATGTGCCAGAAATTGTTATTGTTGTTAGTAGTGGTACTAATCTACCTCGTTTTCTAGCTGTTGGCTGAGAATACATATTTTGCGATAGTACGAGAAGAAATGTATTGATATTTGGCAAATTAACGTAAAAGTTACGTAAATGTCAGATCTTGTTCAATGATGTGCAAACGCCATTTATGACGCTGGACCCGTGGGTATGGGATGGGGTAATACTTACTCTATGCTGATATCTAGGGAGGTCCCACTCAGTTGGGTGTCTTGTGATTAAACACATTCTTTGTAAAATAGAATAATTTCGATTGTACGAGCAGAAAATTATTACCCATTTCCAGCAAATGACTTAACAACGTTTTCTAAAATTTGTGAACCGGCAGCCTTATATTAGAAAGCATGATTTTTCTAAAACTTTAACTTTAAAGGGTTCTCTTTACTTTTCCTTCTCTTAACGAATTAGCAGGTCACTCATTTTATCAGTAATGTAATCAAGATATCCTTTTTATATTGCTGAAATTTGCAGATAATGTCTTTTTTTAGTCACCCATTCATGTTGTCAATATTTCCTGCATTATAACCGTAGGAAATAGCTGTGATATCAACGATGTCGATTTGTATGCTGTTGATACGCTCGGTTTGCGTTTACCATTCTGAAAATCAGTGTGCGTCAGTAGTATAGCCTGGCGCCATGTGGGATAAAGGTACTCTGTGGGGTGGCGAAATTGGACAGTAAAATTAGTCCATAGAATTAAAAACATCATGGGACTGTATTGGGCAGGTGTGGGAGAGCGGGGCTGGAGGATGGGGGGTTGAGAGAGAGAGAGAGAGAGAGAGAGAGAGAGAGAGAGAGAGAGAGAGAGAGAGAGAGAGAGAGAGAGAGAGAGAGAGAGGGAGGGAGAGAGAGAGAGAGAGGGAGCACCCACACACCTACTGTTGAACACACAGTTCAAATAGTTGTGATCAAGGGATCCACCTCATAATAACACTGAAATGGCGGTGACTAAAACTAATGCTAATGTGACGAAACTGCAAACGAATTAGTAGACACTACAAAAACCCGGAACAATAGATTAAAATGGATGAGACTGGAAGTAATATTAAAATTCCGGAACTAATACAGACTTTAGTAGACTAGAAAAAATTCGAAATATTATATTTAAAAATATGGGCAAGACTATAACTAATACAAAAATTCCAAAAATGTCATGGACTTCAGCAGAAGTTAAAGAAAAAATCCGAGAAGACAAAAAAATTCAAAATATGGTCGAAACTTAAAGTAATACTTAAACTATAAAACCGATATAGAATTTAGCAGAGACAAATAAAACAATTCGGAAAACTAAGAAAATGAGAAAACTTAAAAATTGTGAAAAATTCCTCAAACTAATTTTTACAAATTATAAAGAATGTAAGAAAAAAAAAAAAAAAAAAAAGAAAAAATAATCATTAAAATGTTTCATTTGTTTACAAAATTAATTTTAAGGAAAAATATATTATATAAAATTAGTAAATGCTTTTTAAGTTGGTAATTTTGAGTGGTATTTTTATTTCGAGAAACCTTGTGGTACCTAAAATAAAGCGTTGGAGTTAATAATGGTCTTGGCTATAACTTTTAGAGTGATAAGAACTAACACCTAATGATCATCCATCACCCATCTTGACTATCCAACACTCAAATAAATTAAAAGGAAGAAAACAAATGGGAGTTATATAGTGGTTGTTTATGCACATAATTACAATCCAACACCCACTCTTACAAACAAAATAGAGGACGGAATGGGATAATTGGGTGTAAATCACAACTACTAATGAACAAACAAACACACGCTCTTACAATCCAACACCACATAAGCATACAAAATAGAGATAAGAAAGGGGATAGATGAGTGTCACTCACACCTACTTGTGGACAAACAAACACATACCCTTAATCGAGAGCGCACAATGGTGACGCAAAATAGGGAGATATTGTTACACTGTCAATAAAGGTCAGACTTCAGCGTAAGGTAAGATTTTCACATACTTTAAGGTTGTGACATTTTCTGTTTAAGTTTGAAAATAGCATAAAACATCTGCTACTGAACCGACTGAGAGAGCAACTCATTTGGGTTCTCACTTTATTATAAATGTACTGGAGTGCTTGTACTTGTCAAGATTTGAATTTGCTAAGAAATAAAAAATGTATGGTCGTGTTTCGAAACTAATCTTAGTAGTACAAGAGAGAGAGAGAGAGAGAGAGAGAGAGAGAGAGAGAGAGAGAGAGAGAGAGAGAGAGAGAGAGAGAGAGGATTATTTTCAAGTTCATTTCGAGAAAATTTCGAACGACAGCACACACTTATACTTGCAATGTCAGATTTAAACGTAGAAAGTTAGAATCAAAAGGTTGTAAACGTATTTAGATTATTAGCTTCTTGAAAGAATGATCTCAAGGCTTAAATGGTCTAGTCAGCGATGCACGCCAAAGTGTGCACTTCCTTGTACCTTTTTCTCTTAACAAGATGTCTTCTTCCAAGAGTTTACAGTCATATCATCGACAACGTCCAAAGATGCCTTCGAAAAAAAGAATACTGTCCATTCCTCCTCGTTTAGCCAAACAATGAGATGTCTTGTCGGTGATCACCAAAACCAATGCTCCGATGCAGAAGCAGATCATTCGAAAAGCACGTAAAGAAATCATAGATACGGTCTGTGAATGTTGCTTAAATGTATTGACAGGAACGGTTCCCTTAACCAGGACACAGACGGAGACATAGCGATTAGTACGACACCGTCATGTTCTTCGAAAAATGGTGAAAAATAAAATTCCAGTCGACCAAAATGAAAAAAGTGCTCGTTCAACGAGGAGGATTTCTTCCCATGCTGATAGCTCCGTTGGTTGCCAATGTGGCTGCTCCACGGTTAACAAGAATAACTGGACCTCTTTTAGGTGGAGTGTTGAAATGAATATAAAAAGGACGATACTTTCTGGAACCATATCAAACCTGTACACCTGGACCTGATGGAAGGACGGAAATTAACTCAAGTCCCATACAAACGGTGGATGGAACATCAATCATGACGCACACTGCAGTTTCAAATTTAGCCAGCACCTCGACATCAACATTGAAAAATCACAACGATAACCTTAAACGGATTTTTTCTGACTCATCTGTTCATAATGGTATCTTCAATTTCATTGATGTATTGAGTCATTTTTCCTTATATCAATATTCCGTTGTGTTTCTTTGGATGCATGACATTTCATCCTCTTGAACATATTTAGTTTCGTTTCCCCCATGTACGCGCACACTTTGGTATCAGTAAATTAGCGTGTAAGTGCCGCGCGGTGTTCAGGTTTCATTCATAAAATGAACGACATCTAAAATGTTAAATGAAACGTTGAAATAATTTATTGTCTTAATTGTGTTATTCGTATAACATAACAGAATAATTATTACGCTTGTTTTTAAGTATACAATACAAAGATTATTGTCTGAGTATTGAAAATATTGGGCTCTAGTTCTCGCAAGCTAGGGCATCCTGCGCCACATAATCTCGGGCCGAATATTTTTAAATACACAGTTAATATCCTATACTTATTATATACTTTATAGACACAAACATTAGATTAACTTTGTTCCTACCTATCAATATCCAGCGGTATTGACCATATTTAAGTAAATATATTCCCCACTTCTTTATATGGTGAACACGTGCCTGCATTCGTTGAACTATTACTAGCTTCAGCTAAAGAATAATGGCGACAGAAACGTCGAACTCTGACCACGTTATAAGTCTGATGGTCACCAGAGACAAGGAATGACTATAATCTTTTCTACCTGACACCAGCGATGGAGAATTAGTAGATCTAGCTCTCATCCAAAGGAAAATATCTATCATGCAAATGAAAAAATGAACATCTGAATACATCCAAAGACTTACATTGCAAGGAAAAACCCCCAACTAAATATGATTTATAAACAATATTGAAAATGGACGGCTAGTGATAGCTAGTTGCTGTTGAAAGTACGAGAGAGGGAGAGAGAGAGAGAGAGAGAGAGAGAGAGAGAGAGAGAGAGAGAGAGAGAGAGAGAGAGTTGGTCAGACTGAACTTTGATACAATGTATCAGTTAAAAAGTCCTTCACGTAAACAGTGTACATTTATCCACTTTGAATAGTATCGTTTTATCCTGTTTTAGGAATTTAATGAAACAAAAGCTACTCCAAAATGAATATATATAAATTTTCCGAGGTATGATCCAAGACTATCTATCTATCTATCTAAATATCTATCCATCTGTCTATCGTTTCTGCTTTACTGGACGACTCTCTCTCTCTCTCTCAGAAAAAAAGGGTTTGATGTATGATAAATTTAGGTTACTAAAACTTATGGGATATATAATCAAGTAAATTAACATGCCTAAAGTGTGAAGAAAGAAAGTTGAGAAAGTCTGTATTTGTTTTATAATCCATATACGTATGTATGTCATTTTTCAGATGTTTCTCTTGGCTGACAGAATGATGTCACAGGTGACGTTATACTGCGAACAGATTAAAGGGAAGTTTGATGAAACAGGGACTGTCATATTAAATCTTGAAGTTGATCCACAAATCGAGTGCGTCCTGGCCCAGATATCTGGTATCGGGAGGGTAAAATGCAGAAAGGTACATGAAAGTTTTCCGATATCAAGAGGAAAAAAGCCTTTAATAGAATATCAGATTGAGATGGGGAATGTTGTGGAGATTAAAGGGCCTGATGATAAGTATCCCTCTTACACAGGGATTACATATTTACAAGGAGATCAAGTGATAGTGGCAGATCGGAGTAACACTAGAGTTTTTTTGTTGAACTCCTCGTACCAGTACATCGCCAGCTTAAAACTGCCAGACAAACCATGGGACACCTGTGTAGTTGATCATCAGGAGGTGGTCGTGTCTTTACCAACTAAGAAAACGCTTCAGTTTCTATCTGTAACAAGCGGGACTATCCATGCCACAAGGAATGTTCGAACCAGATATGAATGTTGGGGTGTCGCTTCAACAGGGAAAGGGAAGATAGTTGTATCTGGTCCCTGTAAAGATATATACTACTGGAGTCTGATCACCAGCGGAGGAGAGGAGGAAAAGTGTCACCAGTTTGACTGTCAGTGTGACCCTTCATCAACTTGTGTCGCTCTGAATTCATCCTGTACTTGTGTGTATATCACTGTGTTTTTGGCCAATTCCATGTACTGTTTTGACATGGATGGTAGGAGGATGTATGTCTACAGTCCTGACAGTTTTTGGTCTCCTACAGGTGTTGCTACAGACAGAGATGATAACGTGTATGTGATGGAGCGCTCAAATGCCAGCATCCACCAGCTGACTTCAGATGGTACTCCCATTAGAACCATCACTGCGGGTATTATTAAGAATCCAAGAGCCATTTGCTTCAACAACAGTCGTGACATATTTCTTATAACGCATGATAATTATCCAGATGCAGGAAAAATCTACCAGTTTAGATTTAAGTAATAATTAGGGCAATGGTGACTGTCATCTCCCATACTCGGTAGATGAAGATTTACATTATGTTGACATTCGCATTATTTAGTTGCATATGGTTGAGTACATATTTCACAAGAGCAAAAGAAAAAATAAATAGATTCCTTTAATGTTATTGGTTAAGAGATATTATGAAGTGTGTATAGAGAGTGCATATTGCTAGATGTACAAAATTATGAAGTGTGTATATAGACAGTATGCATTCTTAGGAGATGTACAATTTATGAAGTGTGTATACATATGGTTATGATGTAATTATTAAGAAATATATATAAACAGTACACATTGCTAGGACATGTAAAAATTATGAAATATGATATAAATAGTACTCATTTTAAAGAAATATACGAACTATGAAGTGTATATAGATAGTACATATTGTAGGCATCAAATATATGTCATACTGTTATATGTCTAATCTATAACTTGCTACACGAATTTGATATATTGTACTCGCATAGAAACCTACTACCAACCTAACTATCAATTGTGAAGTGAATAGCCCATAGTGTAGATTGTTGTGAAGTGAATAGATCATATTATAGATTGTTGTGAAGTGAATAGCTCATAGTGTAGATTGTTGTGAAGTGAATAACCCATATTATAGATTGTTGTGAAGTGAATAGCCCAAATTATAGATTGTTGTGAAGTGAATAGCCCATAGTGTAGATTGTTGTGAAGTGAATAGCCCATATTATAGATTGTTGTGAAGTGAATAGCCCATAGTGTAGATTGTTGTGAAGTAAATAGCCCATAGTGTAGATTGTTGAAGAAGCTTTACATACTTGATAACTGCTGACGTGTTTATTATATCCCTCATTTATGTCTAATTTTGAGCAACGTATTTGATAATAAACCTTGGACTTTCATGAAGGTTGATAAACCCCAGTTATTCCTGAGTATATATGACCCTATGCAGAGCTAACTGAATCCTAATGACTTGTATGACTGCACATTTTTCATTAAATAAGATTTTACTCTGATATTTTATCAAATGTATTTAATTTTTCATTTAAAAAAGAAATGTACAAATGCAACCTTTTGATTGCTCTGAATATTTCTGAGTACAGTTTGATGACGGATGGTGCATTAAACTTCATATGAAAATAAAGTTAGCCGCACACCATACAATTTTCGGACGGGGAAAGCGTGCTGCGATTTTCTCCGGAGTCGGTATAAGTTTTTCGTTCCCCGTGTAAGGCACGATTTGTTCATCACCAGCCGGGGGCCGCCAGTGGCCTAATGGTCTAAGACGCTCGCCTTTACAGATCACTCATACGTCTCACCACTGTCCACGTGAGTTGGAGTCTGGACTCGACCAGAGTGGATATGTGAGAAAGCTTGCCAGTCCCAATGGTCGGTAGTTCTTACCATGATCTTCCCGGGTTTTTCCTCCACCAAATATACCGGCCGCCGTGTATAGTATATCACGTGCTAAAGAATGGTGTTAAACCCAGCAACAACAACAACTAATCGTCGGCAAACATAGGACATATTGGTAAAATAGGCTATCCGATCAGAGCAATTTATATATATATATATATATATATATATATATATATATATATATATATATATATATATATATATATGCCATATGTTCAATCTATCACAGGTGTAACAAGTGACACAAATGACGTCATTACCTCTTACAATGCTAAAGCATAATGTCCGAAGCATCCGAAGGTATTTACAAGGTAACTGCACATCACTATATTGCGGTTTCATTGAATATCATCGGGGTATTGTTTGTCATGTCATAAATATAATGTTGTTTGTAAACAATTTAAACAGGAATTTTAGCTCGATGAATATGTCTATCTTTTGTACGCCTGTGTGGCAAATATATATAAATTATTAAACACCCTTTATTTCAAATGAGCACTAATTCAAAGTACTAGGTATGTATATATGTAAGTAGTAAGGGACGGCTCAATATAACTCCTATGCTAAACAGGATCAAAAGTTTATTGGCCCAAACGGGAATTAAACATGAGGCGGCACTATAGTCCCAAACGAGAATTTAGCATGGAGGGTAAATGGTAAAATTGTTATAAGTGGTTGAGCTACATTGGGTACAAGTTTATAGGACCAAACGGGAATTTAACATAGGGAAGTTTTATAGGACCAAAGGGGAATTTAACATGGGCACAATGATAACTTTACTATCCAGCACCCCATATATACTATCCAACGAAAAGGATAGGAATGTTTATAAACACGTTATACGTACATACATGCAAACACAGTAACACACAAACAGGGATAGGAGTGTTTATAGACAGACTATGCCCACACAAATATCCTGGGTAGAGGTGTTTATACACACGCTATACTTACATACATACAAACATACTATCACACAGGATACACTATACCCACACAAACATATCATCAAACACAAGCACGGGGTAAGGGATTTTAAGTTTGAGTTGAGCTGTAAACATTGATATAGACATACACAAACTTACAAAACATAAAACACATAGATTGGCAATAAGTTTGAGTCGTTTCTCTATTTTCGAGAGATCTGGATGACCCTGAAAAGGGCCGTTTGGTTTTATTCTGGATCGCAGATACGGAGGCACGACGTGTTGATTGGCTTCAGTATTGAACAAGTGTGGAAAATAATCTTTTGTCATTTCTGTCATTCCAAATGTTTTAGGCATTCTAGCTAAAAGCATGGCTAAATAACTCAAGGAATCTTTATATTGTACGTGTCATACTTTCATGTAAACGACTTTGGCTCCGTTCATGACGACTATTGGAAACTTTGTTCCTTGTTCTGAATAATGTTTCAAAAGAAATTGTCCATCGTAACCGGAGAAATTGCGAACCATGACTGTAGCGTATCGAGTGTTCATTCCAGAAATGGAAAACTTGAGGCCCAATGGCCCCTACCAGGTCGAAAAGACAGGTCATGTAAAAAAAAAAAACAGGAGCCGCAAATACCCTTACTGGCTTCTTGTTTATTCAAGAAATTCAAACATATATCAATATCACAGACATTTGTGTTCTGGATTACTTAATATCGGCAATAAAAATTAAATTGTCCAGAATTATATCCTTTGAATAAGTTTTTATGGAATCAGACTACAGCACAATATTCTACAATTTCCTTGTCCGCTAAAATAACCGTGTTCACTGTACATGTCCACTGTACGTGGTTATTTTAGTTGACAAAAAAGGTTTAGCAAACTGTGATGCAGTCTAACTCAGCAGCGACTGATACAAAATATAAAATGCTGGAAAACTGAATATTGATTGTAGAAATTAATAAATCCATGACTGGAGAACCAGTGATCATTATCAGACTCTCCAGGCATGATTATTTTGTACTGGGATTTGAATTCCGTATGCTTCATTCAATACGTTTGGGATGCACGTAGTTCAGTCTAACACCAACCATAATAATCGTTGGTTTTTATTTTCTTGGGTCTTTGTTAGGCGCCCTATGGGCGTCATATAGGGAACTTTCTTGTACTAAAGATGAAAAATAAGGGTCATTGGTTCAAGGGCGCAGTCTAGAATGAACCAGGTTTATCGATGGCAGTTCCCTAAAGCATCTTCTTCGCTCCAAGCATCGTCGGTGTGGTCTAAAATCGATTCGGCAATATCAGAAAGAGTACGATAGTCCTGAAAGATCTGTTCTCGTCCTCTTGGAATCACATTACAATTTGGACAGTGAAAAACAAAAAGGTTGTTGTATACATTTGTCACAAGCACGATGAACTACACTCAAATTAGGGATGTGAATTCCACTCTTTTGTGAACATTCCGAGTCAAAAAAAATAACATCTACACGATGGTGCTGTTTCATTTTCTTGTGTTGCTCGCCATTTAATACTTCCTCGAGTTAATTGTCATATCTTTAAATGTAACATTGACGACATCTTTTCTTTCTTGCACAAACGTGTGCCTTTTGGTTATTCTTTCGAATAAGATGTCCACAAGTGAAGCACACTCTCAATAATTCGCAAGCACTTTTTTGTTAATAGAATTGTTTCGTACAATGTTTATCTTAACAGGTTGGACTGACAAGGGTTTGCTTGCAAGCAGAGGAATGAATTATTTCTTTTCCTTCAGGAATGCAAGGCTAAACAGCCACGACATCTCTCTCAGCAAAGAATATGGCGCTCCTTATGGTTAAATCATTGGTCATATTGTTCGCAGCAGTAACTGCATCCAAGAAATGTTGTTATGATGCTCTTGATGATGATAAACATGAATAGTGTCCATCTGGGAAATCAGGTCCTCGAAACACGAGATCACCACAAACGACTTGAAGGTATATTTTCAACGTATAACGAGGTGCCAACACATCTTGAAGTTTTTGCATTTCAGGAGCGCCATACACAGTCTCTTTATAAATGCCGACTTGCTGTAAAATAATTTCTGCTTCTCTCTGTTGATGCGGTTTGTAATATCGTCTAATGCTGTTCCATAATCATTTCCATTCCGCTGTATCGTTCTTTTCGGCATTAGTTAGAGCCACTACGATGGTATGAGCTAAGCACATTTGATTTTGGTCGTTGTTAACTTCGACGATACTTCAATTGGTACTGAGAAGTTGTTCACCAATACAACTTTGTATCTTGGAAGTAAAACATGGGTTATGTGAAGAGTAGCTTTTCCAACAGTGAGGTTAATCTCAACGTTCGATCGTTGGACATGATGAATTTTGTTGATAATTTTGGAAGTTAATTCTGCCTGTAAATTCTATCCATACAGCAGATTTCAAGCTGTCGTGATGATGAATAGTCTCAAACGATCGTCATCTTTAGCTTGGCACTGTCATTTCAGTGTCTCTAATAATGATTCCTATAAATCTGTAATAAAATCCGTTGCTTTCTCTGGTGGAAATTGAGACTTGAACTCTTTAAATTGCACCGTGTACGTGTGAGCTGTCGTTCGAAATTTTCTTAAAGTCACTTTCTCTGTCTCTCGAATGTGAAACTAATCGTCTGGGGCTACTGAACGACTTTCTGTCTTGGTAGGTCTTTACTCTCTTGGTCTTGTAGTGGTGCTAGATGGTGTTGGCTCAGGCTAATTCATGTCATCTTCAAAATCACTAACATGAACTTGTGCTAGCACTTCAGTTAGTGTACGAGGCGTCACAGAAAGTCGCAGTCGTCTCTTGGCTTCTTCTGGTTTCTCCCCAGCAAGGTGTGATTGTTTGATCTTGTTCCAAAATTTTATTTTACTAGGGTACATACTCTCTTCCAATGTATAGAAAGACCCCCTCACCCTAAGAGAATATACTCATTCAGCTTTTAGCCTGTGAGTCAGAACAGATTGCACTTCTCGTGAGAGATTCATAGAAAGTCATTTGAAAGTATACTTCCAATAAGACTACAGACCACTTCATTAGAGATAAAAGGCACGATACTTGGCATGTCTGTCAATAGAAAGGACAACATTGGCTCCAGAATGTCCACAACATCAAAGAAAAGGAACTTCTAAAACAGGACAAAGGAGAGACACAAGTAAAGATACATATTATCAGTATCAAGAAAAGGGAATTGGTCCTCAGAGTGTCCCATGAAATAAACAGAACAAGGAGGAAGAGTGTTCATCAGAAGCAGCAGAAACAAAACACAGAATATCCCAATATACGCAAAGAAATTAAAAAAGGCAAGAAAAGCAGAAGAAACTGAATTAGAAGAGAAACCATGCCAGTAAAGAAATTCAAAAGAGAAAGACAATGAAAGAAAGAATAAAATGTACTTTTGTGCTGTGTTATGAATTTTCATTGTAATTCTGATTTTACAAGAATATACCATAAAGAAAAATTAAACGTCTTGTTTTCTTTAGTATGGATAGTATCTTCTCACTCACTCACTCTCTCTTTCTCTCTCTCTCTCTCACACACACCTTGCATCATAGAGGAATTTAAGTTTTATTTGATTTGGCAATCATTGAGTAGTATCTTTTTTCTAAGATATATAGGTGGCCCTGAACAAAACTGTTGTAGTTTTTTGGAATAACAAAAGCAAAAAAAAAAAAAAAAACATAAAAAAAACCCCAAAAACAATTGAACCTGAAATTATCAGCTGTAACTGTTTTAATCCTTTTCCACGACCAAATACAACTCCAGCGGCTGCTGCTGTGGTAGTGGTAGTAGTAATTGTTGCTGCTGGCGCCTAAGTTGTGTTGAGAGTTGATGTACTCATAGGAAGCTTAGAAGTGTTGGATCGTGAAAGTCTCTTTCTCTACTGTTGGGCTAAAGAAGTCTGATATATTTCTCTCAGATGTTTTAATTCTTCCAAATTATCTATCAAAGGACTAACCGTTTTGTTTTCACGCTCTCCCTTCCTTTCACTGTTCAAAGTTTTCATCTACTCATCTTTTTCTCGCTTTTTTCCTCTTGTTGTTGTTGTTCTTCTTCTTCTTCTTTCTGACGTTGCAAAAACGTCCAAACTCTTCATTCTGTTTCTTTCTGAAATCATCATACACTGGAAGTGATTGAGAAGGAGGTGAAGGTGGTTCTATCGCTGGCACAAATTCATGTGGAGACGATCGGAAATCACACAAACCAAACTGAAATCATCCTCTTCTGGAAGAAGAATGATTGCTACATCAGCAGTGGTAATAGTATTTGTACTATCATTCCGAGTATACGATGTATCCGCCGCAGGCGCACCCCAATACATCGTCTTCGTTTTATTAGCCATGGGTATTGTACTCGAACTGTTCCTCAATTGTAACTCGTAGGAACGCTGCTGTGTGTGTGTGTGTATATATATATATATATATATATATATATATATATATATATATATATATATATATATAGTGTTATGTACATAGAATCTATAATAATAACCTAAATTTTGGTCTATGACTGTACTTTAAAATACGGTCAAATAGTAAGTCGCACTTTAAGTTTGGTTAAGTTGTCAACAGGATGTTGACTACATTTAAATTCAAGGTCAGAGTTGTTGACCATTTCTTGAGGATATTTCACTCGAATGACGCATTTTGTATTGCACTCTGGGTCGTAAGATGACATGTTTCCTGTTGTGAAATAGGCCCTATGCAAAGTGTATATAAGACCTTGATATACGCATTATAATCATTCCAATTTTAAATCCTGTGTTAAAAACATTTCTGTTTTTATGATCAGTCTTTGGAATCATCAGACTGTTTGGAATCATAGTTGTGCTGTAATATTGTAGTACTGTAATGCCGTAATGCTGTATTGCTGTATACATAATTCGAAAGGAGTTATTTATTTGAACATTCCTTGGAGCTGCCTATAGTACTCATTAACCTTTTGGATATAAATATATAACTTTTGGATACTTGCAGACATTCTCAAAGATGATGTGGATTACATTAATGGGGTACATCAGTACATTCAAGACTATTGCTGGTACATCAGGACACTCCAGACTACCCATTCATTTGGAACATTCATTCATTCGGAACATTAATTCATTCGAAAGATTCATTCATTCGGAACATTCATTCACGTGGAATATTCATTCACTCGGAACATACATTCATTCGGAACGTTCTATATGTAGGACTTGTGATTAGGACACTTGGGATTAATGGATTATTTGGATTTTAATTAACGTTACTGTGTCTTTTAATTTTCATTTTAATTATCTAGAAATAAATTGCTTGTTGACTTTTACTTGTTTTGTTGGTTTCACTTTCTTTCTGTTAGATATGTCTTAGACCATAGAGTCGTAACTATATATATATATATATTGAAAGTGGCATCACGACTCCGCTTTCTTTTAATTGGAAGAAAGACGGGGAGACAGCACACCCCCGACTGAGTTATGTTACGCGCATTCTGATTGGTGGACCAGTCCAATTTGTTTCGATCCGGTCCCAGCACATATATATATATATATATATATATATATATATATATATATATATATATAGATAGATAGATAGGTCCACTGGCCAATTGTGTCACCTGTTCTCAAGACAACCCATCAAGATGTGGACAAGCGTGGAGTCGTCAACTATAGTTTCAAGCATACTCTTCAATCCTGACTTCCTTGTATATGTCAAGGCATCATGGGCCATTACAAGGATCACACAGACAGCTATAATCTATGTGGAGTGGCAACAGTACCTGCAAAGTGTCTTAGTCTGCGGACCGGCTGTAATGAGAAGAATGCGGAGAAGAACTGTGAAAAGGTGTGGTATGTTTTAATAATCTTCATTGGTAAACAAACCCCAGCGTTTCTTTTCAGTGTTATCCAGATCTCTCGAAAAGAGATATACTACTCAAAAATATTGCCACTCTATGTGTTTTATGTTTATTATGTTTGTGTATGTCTATGTCTATGTTTTCAACACAATTTAAACATAAAACCCCTTATCCCTTGATTGTGTGCATGTCTATAAACACTCCTACCCTTGTGTGATAGTATGTTTGTATTTATGTAAGTATACCATGTGTATAAACACCTCTACCCTTGTTAATATGTGACAGTATGTTTGAGTGGGTATAGTGTGCATATAAACACTCTTACCCTTGCTTGAGTGTGATAGTATGTTTGTATGTATGTAAGTATGGCATGTTTATAAACACTCCTACCTTTTCCACCTTTTCGTTGAATGGTATGTATGTTGGATAGTAATAAAAACGTGTGTTGGATAGTAATAAAAAGTTGGTGATGAATGGTATATCAAAACACGAGTGTTGGCTCGTATCTAAAAATGTTAACACTAGCATTCCCGTTTGGGGCCATACATTATTAGACACATATGTTTGCATTACATGGCACTATGGCCTCAAACATACTGTGCAAACTTAATTACCATATTGAGGTCAGTCACTTCTAACAATGATAGAATGTACCCTCAATGTTAAAGTCCACTTGATGTTATTGTGACATCTCCATATTAAATTTCCCTTTCGGCCAATTAAGTCAACCACTTCTAATAATGTTATCATTTACCCTCAACAGTACATGCTTGTGTGGGCCTATAGTGCCGCCCCATGTTATATTCCCTTTTGGGCCTGTAAAAATTTGCCCATGTTTAATATGGAGTCACTTGTGGGCCTATATTGGCGTCCTTTACTACTTAGGTGTGTGTCTGTGTGTGTGTATATATATATATATATATATATATATATATATATATATATATATATATATATATATATATATATATATATATATATATATTATTTATTGTATTTAAAACTTCTGCTAATGTTGTCAAGCATTCTCCTGTAGGATTCAGGGATAACACTTTCCGCTCTGTTTGGTGTATATTTGTAATTCTCTATAATAACTTCTATATACTTTGATTTCTGTAGTAGGAATCCAGATGGACTGTGTACTTAGATGAGAATTAATTACTGGGTCGACATGCGGATTTGTTTGCTACTCACGAATGCATATACCACCGACTTTGTAGCATCGTCTTTTTGTGATGTGTGCATGATCGAGATGGAATAGGGGTTGGTGCTTACAGGCAAGGCGATGGGTGCCGTAACCTGCGGATCCGGGTTCGAGTCTCCATAGAGTACGAATTAAAATTCTCTAACCTGTATGATATTATTTATTCGTATTTACATATAGGAGAGCGAAAGAGGAAGAGGACACAAATATTTAGTCCTTCAATGATTTCTTGTTTAAAAACAAATCATTTATCCATGGGAGATAACTCGTATTGACCCTAAGCTGCTCTTGTAATTTAGCTTGCAGACGATGTTACTTTTCTAGGTTTCCAACATATATTAACAGGAGCTGAATAATCGATGATAATAAAGTAACAATTATTAATTTATAATCTATTACATTATTTTCTGAGATGCTGGTTATTGTATATGAAAAGAAATCAAAATTTTAAAAAAATAGGAAACTAAGAGAACCTACTATATACTTTAGGCATGATTCTCATTCCCCTTTATTTGATCACAGATGAACCTGTCCAAAATATCACAGCTATTAAACTTCTACCTGCTCCAAGGCACGTTTGTTTTTCCTAAAGTCCCCTCTCTCAAAATACTGACAGAAATAAACCTGTATTAATTAGGGAATCATGTACCTCAAACATTTTCCTTTCACTTCCCAGCAGTGGCTGCATAAGACAGGTCTTGATTATGACACAAAGATAATTTCAAGTTAGTGTTTCATTGTTTCTTATATATGTAATCATCATTCAAGTGCATGTATGCATTGAATAGTTCAAATAAAACCAAACCAAAACCAAACCAAACCATATTAAACTAATTTAAACACCACACATGGGACGAATTTCGCGAAATAAAATGAAAAGAAGAAAATAATACAAATGATTCAAAATTTAAATACTGAACAGTTAACAATATTTTAGCATATTTATATGGACAGCATTGCAAGTGTTTTCATTATTGTCGAGGTTAAACTACAACAGAAGAACCTATTACACATTTTTTATAGCCGTCCTTCCTGTGTTTGAAAATCGGTGAGTGAAAGTTTTGAATGATTTTTAACACATAGTGTGTTTCTCTCTTTGTGTGTTTGAAAACAAAGAAAGAAAGGAAGAAAGAAAGAGAGAAAGGCTCAGTCTAATATATTTATAGGGATGTTTTAACGTGTGTCATGTGAAAATCATCACTAAATAACTGCGTTAAAAGTTAGATCTTGTAACTCAAGGCGTCTAAATATTTCCATCCAACATCCTAATATCTGAGTGTCGTTTAAATTACAAGGAAAATAGTTGCCGTTATTAACCGCAGTACAAAGTTTTCCAAGCCCGCTTTGTTGGCAGTATATTAAAATTGGTCGCGGAACTTTAGAAGATACGATGAACCGAATGAAAGGTGGCAATATTATTGAGAATGATGAAAGAAAGAGCTTATTAATGTTGGTGGGTTTTTTTTATATATTTTTTTTATACATCAACTGATGGAATATCAGCATCATGGATATGATAGATGACGCTCCATGACGTCTTTCGTCTACTCTTGTATTGGATTTCGACCTCTGGACTTCACCCAAATTCGGCAAACACAATACGATTATTCAGCGATTCTTTAAAGTATGGACTGGTTTCCAGTCATTGGTATTTACCGTACACTTTGGAGAATACACATCAATAGAGAATCAGACTTGCTTGAAATTTCAGTCATGATGCCATTTAATATAATTTTATTTTCTCTTGTCATTACTGATTTCTCAGATTTACTTGACCATATTTTCAGTACTTAGGAAAGACTGTAAACCAGTAAAGGTTAAATATAATATGCAATGGATACTTATTGTTGTTATATTATTATTATAGTACGACATCACCGCCAATCGAGAAACCATAATGGCATCAGCACAGTTACTTCAGTCCCGCTAAACTTATCGTCATCAACACTCACATATTTTGACCTCTGGACTTTGACCAAATTTTGCAAGAACAAATAAATTGTACAGCTATTGTTTAAATTACAGACTTGTTTCTTGTCATTGCTTTTTCAGCCTGAGTGCAAGCCGCAGGTCTATTAAATGTATTTGGTATCTACATGAAAAAGATCAACATTACAGCGATCAGAAAAAGATAAATTAGATTTTGCCAGATAAATGTAGTTGTCATGAAATATACCAAACAGAATCACATGATATGTTGCCCTTAGGATGCAAAGAAGCATGCTGATTTCATTGTAGCGAGAAAGGTCAATGTCAACCCAGGATAGGAAACAGTTTGTACAGGATAGCTAGTTCTACTGCACAGAATTTCACCAAACTTAACGTGTGGGTTGCCGTTCATAATATCATTAGTCTGCTGATTTTTGGATCGATAAGTATGGTCAAGATTACCACCAAAGAAAAATAAATGATAGAAACCGTGGACGTTTATACATCATTGGCAATATTCGTGTTACATTTGAGCCGGTATCTTTTGACGCTTCAGCCCGAGTGTGAGCGCAAACTTACTTTCTTGAAGTTAATGTTGAATTTTTTTTGGGTATTAGGAATCTTTTCGATTATGTCAAAGCAAGTAACATCTTGGACTTTTTAAAAGAACGTGGTTAAAAAAAAAAGTATACATCATGATGTGGAACAGTTATAGCTGTTCTTATTTAACTGAACATTAAAAAGGAAATTTATGAAATTTATAAACTACATGTCGTTGTTTACTCAAACTAATGAGCTTCATAAAAACATGCCAATGATAGGTGCATTGAAGTACATTTCCACTAAAAGCAAAAGGAGAACGAAGTGCCTCGTAAATCACAACCACTTTTCGAAGTACTTTTGTTAGAGGTTGGCCTTGATTTTAAACCGCAATGCATTTTATTGATCAGTAAACCCATACATAGTCTTTACATTTATATATGAATATAGCACAGCTGCTCAGGTATATTTCATGTGTGGCTCCCTTGAATAAGTTTTCATCGTTATTGGACACAATCCAAGGCGTGTCCACTTAAACACAAATAAATTGACACAGTGTACCAAAAATACTATTCCTATAAGCACACAAAGGTTAACTTACGCACCAGTTACGTGCGAGTCTCGTACAACTATTTACCTTCTTAAATAGACAGAACGTGTTGGTATTTTAATAGATGGAACGACAGGCAAGACTGAGACACCGATAATATTATTGAACATAAATTACGGTCAAGGCATGTAAAAAGTAAACGAATTGTATAGATTTAAAGAATAAAGGAAGGAGCTTGTGTTGGATGACTGAGACAGGAATGATGCAAGATAAAAAGTGAACAATGAAAGAATGTGTTGAGGTGTGTGGTTGTGTAAATGGAGAGACACAGAGACAAAGGCATTTATATATCAGAGAAATTACGGTGTGTGCACTGATAGGCTATACATGGTGGCCAGTATATTTTGGTGGTGGAAGAACCCGAGAAAACCCCGGGAAGAACCACCGACCCGCGGAAAGCTACTGGCAAGCTTTTTCACATATAAACTTTGGCCGAGCCCGAGACTCAAACCAACGCGAACAAAGGCAACATGTCAGTGGTCTATAAAGGCGAGCGCCTTAGACCCCTCGGCCACCCGGGTCCCCCTCAAAAGACAGGAGTGTGGTTGAAGAACCTTGTTCCTCCGTTGTATGTGTGATGCAAGAGAAAATGGTAGAATAGGGTATGCGGTAGGAACGGGATAGAGAAACCGTGATTTTCTAAAGGAGATATGGATTGACGAAAAGGAAAAATAAAAGCATGTAGAAAAGTAATAATTATTTGAAAAAGATGTTACCATATGTATGGAGAGAGAGAGAGAGAGAGAGAGAGAGAGAGAGAGAGAGAGAGAGAGAGAGAGAGGCAGGGATTTGGGATTAAGACCGTTCATTGTCTCCGTTGCCGCGACAACAAAAGAAAAACATGTTTTTAAATAGCTCTATTTTAAAAAGAACAAAATAGGAGTGAATATCAACAAAGAATGGATTTTGCAAGAACTTGTGTAGGTGTGTGCTCGTATGAATGGAGAGAGAGAGAGAGAGAGAGAACAGTGTTTCTAATAACTGGATGAATACGGTTGATACGAGTAATTAGAAGCGTGTTTTTAAAAACGTGTTGGAAGAATTAAAATATGAAGACATATACTATAGAAATGTGTATTAGAAAAATGGTTGTACCTAGTTTGTATGGTGCTTGTGCATGAGAGAGAGAGAGAGAGAATAAAATGTCCAATGACATCTAAGTACAAGTGAGAACCAAGAACAACATATGTGTAATGAGTTTAGTTTGCAAACCTCCAACCATTACAGTATGTAGAGAATATGTTGCGGAATGGCTATAATTTCATACACAAAATTTGTTTTCTTTACAAAACCTCTCAGTATCTAGAATTAATCGTTAAACAGCAGAGTGCTCACTTTTTTTTTTTTTTTTGGGGGGGGGGGGGGCCCACATACCTGAGCCTCTTCATCTCAGAAACATCTTTTCTCAAAATAATTACTAGTATAACCTCATGTATCTTGCACATGTATATTTCAGTAATTTCCAAATGGTTTAATAATGTGCATACAATGCAGGTTGATATTTGCTGTATACGTAAATCGACACAAAGATGCATATACATACTTATCATTACTTCCCTCTCCTTTATTTAGGAATTCTCTCTGTATCTGGTCATGGCATTTATCAAAGTTAGCACCGTACTAATAGAGTTGCAATAAAATACAATAAATCGAGTGTCCTTGAATGTTTTTCAAACAGTGATGGGTGCAACTTTATGTATTCAGCGGTGACTTCTTTCTCATAAATTATATATAAAATGAGTATATTATGTGGTATACTACTACTACTACTACTATTAATAATAATAATAATAATTTGTAAATTATAAGTTTCGATTATTATGAAGTACTTCCACAGTCAGTAATTCAAACTAACTCCTTTTCACTCTCTTTCTCGCTCTTTCTCACATAGAGGCAGATGCATATATGATTCTCTTGTTTCCCCTCAACAGAGATATACAGCTTTTACAAATAAAGACATAATGAATGCATAATGAAACTGTCATCCTAACATATACTAAATTATGTCCCGATACATCTGTGCACTTGTTCTCCGGCGATAACGTTGTATTTGCTTCTTGTTAAAAAATTTCCAGGGACAAAGTTGGTTGGTCTGTTTATGATGACAACTGCCAAATTTTCAACAAGGCTGCTTCATATTCGTTCACATTGGGGTTTCTTGGTATGACATATCCATTAGTCCTATCAAGGGAACTCGAACATTCTTAACTGATTTTGTTTTTAGCATAGTAGCTCGTTTAAGAATGAGACATAAGACTGAATTTTGTTTGTAACAGTGTTTAAGAATCTAATCCACATATTGTATACGTTGCGATGAGAAGAAAAGCTGATGTTGCTTTACAAAAATGTCCCCGAATAAATGCCTATCATATAATATGTTCTCAACTATTAGAAACAGTCAGGGAATACGAAGTGAGTAGGTAATAAACAAGTTGGCAAAGTCATGCATCAGCAATTTTGTAATAAGAATGTTCTCACTTGAAGAAATGTAATTAAAAAGAAAGAACACTTTGTTTTTAATTTATTTGACATGACGTACATGTAGTTAATACTGGTTGTTGTTTATTGACTTTGGTTTTCTGCGAAAATGTCCAAATGTGCAAAATTGTTCTCTACTCAGCGACATTAGTTTACAATCAATCAATATAGATCACATCTTTTAAGCAATAACCTGCTTTTAATCAAGGCTTTTTTGTAGTCCATTCCACCAAAATTACGTAGGCAGAAACTAATTAGCTTAAGAAATCCAATTTTCACTTGTCAGAGTTGCCTACTTAGGGACCAGTCATTTAAATCTCTGAGGAGGGCGAGGTGTGTGTGTGTGGATTTCTTTCTAACCAGAATATATTTTTTTCATTTATCTTAAGATGATTTTATATTTTTGCAACTGGTATAAAGGATATAATTAGTTCCTTTTTCTACAATTAAGACCCCCAAAAATTTTTTTCAAGCTATTTTGGGGCAGGAAATTTATTTTTTCACAAAAAAATCTCAGCCCCACCCGCACCCCGAAAAAAGGTTTGTCCTTTAAGACAAGCTTGACAGTAACTGAATATAACACATAACGATAATTTCAAGTTAATGTTTCATTATGCATTATGATATAATCATCATTCAAGTGAATGCATTCCATGAAGCAGTTAAAATAAAAACCTTGAACTTACGTGGGAAATAAAAGAAAAATCAAGACAAAAATATGAAATTATAGACAAGAATATTTAAAAATGCCTTAACATATTTACATTGATACAAATAAAAAATATTGTGTTATTGTTGAATTAAAGTACAACAAAGCTTCGTTTTACAAACTTTAAAGTATAATGGTCACAATTGGGCCTTTTGTGTTAGAAAAAGTGTATAAATCGACATTGGCTTAATAATAAAAGGTAATAAATAAGACTTCCTCTTCACGCTTTTTCTAGGCCTTCCAGCTGTTATGCGCCGCTTATTGTTTTCTGACGACCAGCTCAGTCAGAAAAAAATCACAATAAATATCAAAAACAAAAACTTGTTGATTTTAATCTTAATTTGTTGCATATCAAAGAATGTGTATCCTAAATTTGACAAATTTAACAATATACATCGAACATGACGTGGTGCACTTTTGATCACAACTGTGGAGTAAATAAATGTTTTGCTGCCAAAGAATTAAATAAGCAACTTGATAACCTGGTCTCATTTCACAAAGTGGCAGCTTTACACCTATGAAAGGGTTGATGCTCTGCATGGCGGCACACAACACGAAAACAGCAGGCATTCCTTACTGCATCATATCAAACTGAAAGAAGAAATGTTGCATAATGTAGGGAGATAGCCTATTTGTTTTTCTCTAAATAACTGCAAGAACATTATTGGCTGGCAAACAACATCCATAACAACTACTACTACTACTACAACCTACTGCTGCTTCTACTACAACTACTGCTGCTACTACTATGACTACTGTTGCTATTATTGCTGCTGCTACTGCTGTTATTCGTGCTGCTAATGTTGCTGCTACTGCTAGTGCTGTTGCTGCTAATAATACTAATGTTGTTGCTAATGCAACTGTTGCTGCTGATAATACTAATGTTGTTGCTATGGCAACTGTTGCTGCTTCAGCTGATATAATGACTACTACTCATACAACTACTACTGCCAATTGTAATACTACTACTGTTGCTACTACTGTTGCTAATATTACTTCTATTGCCACTGATACCACTAGCATATCTACAACAACTACAACAGTAATTACTACTGCTACTATTGCTACAGCATGGGGCCTCGGGTGGCCGAGTGGTCTAAGGCGCTCCCCTTTACTGATCACTGACATCTCACATCTGTCCGCTTGGGTTTGAATCACGGCTCGGCCAATGTGGGTATGTGAGAAAGTTTGCCAATAGCTTCCGTGGGTAGGTGGTTCTTCACAAGTTTTTCCAGGGTTCTTCCTCCACCAAATATACTGGCCACCATGAATAACCGA
Source organism: Margaritifera margaritifera (assembly GCA_029931535.1). Taxonomy (NCBI): domain Eukaryota; kingdom Metazoa; phylum Mollusca; class Bivalvia; order Unionida; family Margaritiferidae; genus Margaritifera; species Margaritifera margaritifera. The sequence continues at coordinate 153,629 of JAQPZY010000664.1, read as the reverse complement.
TCATGTGCTGAAAAATGGCATTAAACCCACCTAATACTACTACTACTACGGTTTTTGAGTATGTTAGAAGATTGGATATTAAAATATACCAATATTTCTTTTCCTGAAATCCAGGTTTATAAAGAAACTCAGCTAAGATACCCATGTTGAAAATCCGCACACTACTGGAGAACATGTTCTGCCATTTCTTGACTTGTTCATGCGATGGCCATTGCCAGCAAATATGAACAGATGCAGTGTTTTAACTATGCCATGTATCATTTTAAAGTAAGTAAAAAGCCATTTCTGGAATTTTGTTAAAAGTGTAACATACTGCTTTAAGAATCTGCATGTTTAATTTGTGCCCGAAATATTTAGTCACAAAAGCAAAACATGTACCATGCAATACTGTCAAACTAATTGCACCAAGCCACCTTTAGGTTATGCCTTTAGTAGGAGCTATGTGTTATGTGATACAAATTGTCTAGTTTGATTGTAATTTCTATTACTGAAGGATGCATTATAATTAAACCATATACCGTTGTGTTAACCTAAGTTTGTGATAAAGTACATTTACCTGATTTTTCATAACCATTGTCTTTAGATTACCTTTTATAATCTTCAGGTTCTTGCAGCAAGACCTCAAGTTCTTCATCAGTCCACGGTCTGAATTCTTCATTAGGTATGTTCCTCAAAAGCTCTGCCCGCTCCTTAAATGTTTTCAGCATCTCAACTCGCTTTTGCCATCCATATTTAGCTTCTCCTTTTTCCGCTTCGATGAGCATTTCTATGTATTCAACTTGGCTCAAAGGATTCTCTTTTAAAGCTTTCTGGTTTAGTTCATTGATGCAGTCTCGTGCGCGCTTGATCATTGTAAAAACTGTTTTGCCAACCTGATTTAGCCTCTCTTTCACTTTTTGCAAAATATCAGAATGCTCTCTTTCTTTGTCTCGTGCGATGTCATATTTAGTCTTCAAATCGTGAGATGTTTTCTTAACCTTTTGAAGGTAGAATTCAAAACGGTGTTGATTATTAACATGTTCTGACCAAACACATCCTTTGGGACAGCTGGTGCAATATCCCAGATTACTTATAGCCGCACAATGACGTTTTCCGTCGTCATCTGGAATGGTACAAGGGTAATGGCATGTTTTATTACAAGTCAAACAGTTGGTGACATATTCGCCCGGGGCTAAATCTACCTTCCTCTGATGAATTTCCTCAACTTCATACTCAAACTCTTTGTTTGCCAAGATGTCTGCCTGATGTTGTTCAACAACTCTTTTTTCCTGCTTGATTGTATTAATCGCGTTTAAACCTTCATGAATCTGTGGCAGCAGTCCTTGAATTGTTGCTTCAAGATGTTTTCGAGTTTGTAATACATCTGCAGTGAGTTGAAGACTTCTTGTCTCTGTTTTCCCCAGCTCAGAAAAGAAAAGTGTGAAGCTTTCTTTTCCCATCTTCCAGAACATCTGGCCAAAGCATCCTTCTTCTGAATCTTTTGTATTGACAAAGAGCGCCGAGTTGTTGAATTTAAATGATCTCTCAAAAGGTACTTTTGCAGTTTCTAATGCCTGTATTACGGGTGGTACATTACCATCTGCAAAGGTTACTAGTACGAGTATATTTTTGGATATATCTTTGCCAAAGATACAAAGTATTGAGTCAAAAATATACCTCTGATGTGGTGAAAGTCTTGCCAACGGTGCTTGTGTCACAAAACATACAGCATCCAGAGTCTGAATGCCCCTCGGAGGAGGAGTTGTGAACAGTTCCCTTATCTGATCAACAATTGCGTGGTCTCTTTCGATTCCCCGAGTATCTCCGAAACCAGGGGTGTCTATAATGTTTAGTGTATAATTGAGTTGGCTTCCTGGTCTGCTGTGGATTGTGTAGCATGTAATCCACTCAGTTTGGGACTTGGTCTGAAAGCATGAATAGTGTAATGAGATAGACAAGACATTAAAAGTTATATATATATATATATATATATATATATATATATATATATATATATATATGGTATGTATATATTATGGAAATGAATCGAATATCAATCTGAACTGAATGATGCATTAACAAGTTAATACACTGACGATAATTAACACTATTAGATTAATAACAAATACATGCTATTCCCAATATTTAAACATAATCCTCGTACTTCAAAACGTATCAGGTTGAACTTTATACATAACTACTATATACTATGTGATGTCGGATTTGGTGCAAATTCTTCTTCATGAACAAATATGAACATGAAGAAAAATGAACACACTATAAATGTATTATGTAAGCTGACAACAGAAAACAATCTAATCTGCAACTGTGGTGTAGTCAATAATATATACATAATATATACATTCTTTTCTATTATTGCTGGCAAAAATCAAGTAGACGCAAAAAAAGAAATTAGTACTTTGACCTCTAATTAACATGTTCACGCCAGTTTAATGTATCAGGCATTACTACAACTTCTTTCGTGTCGTATTACAACTTCATTTACTATGGTTAGGGTAGTTGCTTCGGTTTTTCAAGATCTGACCCCATACTGTTTTATATAGATTAAGGAAGAATCTTCTTTTGTCAGAGAAAGGGTAAATACAATGGAAATTCTCATAAATTGCACTGATTTTATAGTTTTAATATTTACGTTATCTTAAATATTTAACATATTTATAATATCAACCAGAAACACAATAACTTGTGTACTAATTTGCTTCTTTTCCAATTTTCTTTACTATATTTAGGAAATTAAGACAGATGAGCTCTGTATGCATATTTGAGTACAAGTACATTTTAGCTAGAATGAATGCCAGTGAACTGCAAGTGTGCAGTTACCTATATAATATTTTAAGATTTGTTTCAATATGCATCTATAATCATCCATGAACATGCATATGTACATGTTAGCAATTTCGTGAAAATTAATTCATTACGTGCGGGAGTGCATTTCTATTTCTGATGTATATTCACCAGTAGGTAAGAAAAAAGTTTATATACTTGCATGTCGGCACATATGTGTGATGGAAATAATATTTGTGCATTTATTACTTACAAATTTATTTATAGCATTTCGAATCTTACCAGTGTATACGAAGCGGAATCCGAATATATACATTTAATTTTCTCTGTATATGTCCATATCGGCCTAACAAACTTTAAGTGTACATGGACGTGCTGATGACTTTGACTGTATTCTCTTGGAAGTTATAAATATTCGGCTCAGTATATTCTTACTACATGTATACTTATGTTTGTGTATCTATTTACAAACATACACCTGCTGTCTTCTCTTTATTTCAATATATATTTCAGCATATTGTTTTGTTTACAATGGAAATATCCTGTATACATAAGTATGGTTGAAAGACGAGTATTCAAAGAAAAACTGAACTTAAACTTTAATATCCACCTAATATCTGTACATGTAACTAGAAAATAATATTGTACATATAGATAGAGAATAACATGTGTCTATATCTACTTGTAGTTGGAGAATAATAATGTGTACTTGTAGTCAGAAAATAACGTGTGTGTATATCTAGAGACTGTTGTGTGTATTTGTTGCTAGTTAATGTGCACTTGTAGCCAGTTCATAATACATGTACATGTAGCTAGATAATATGTACATGTAGCTAGTTAATAATGTGTACCTGTAGCAAGATAATATTTTCTGTACATGTAGCTAGATAATATGTACATGTAGCTAGTTAATATGTGTACATGTAGCTAGTTAATAATATGTGTACATGTAGTTAGTTAATGTGTACATGTAGCTAGTTAATAATGTGTACATGTAGCTAGTTAATAATGTGTACATGTAGCTAGATAATATTGTGTACATGTAGCAAAATATGTACATGTAGCTAGCTAATAATATGTGCACATGTAGATAGTTAATAATGTGTACATGTAGCTAGTTAATAATGTGTACATGTAGCTAGTTAATAATGTGTACCAGTAGCGAGATAATATTATGTGTACCTGTAGCTAGATAATATGTACATGTAGCTAGTTAATAATGTGTGTACATGCAGCTAGTTAACAATATGTGTACATGTAGCTAGCTAATAATATGTGTACATGTAGCTAGTTAATGTGTACATGTAGCTAGTTAATAATGTGTACATGAAGCTAGTTAATAATATGTGTACATGTAGCTAGTTAATAATATGCACATGTAGCTAGTTAATAATGTGTACATGTAGCTAGTTAATAATGTGTACCTGTAGCTAGATAATATTGTGTACATGTAGCTAGATAATATGTACATGTAGCTAGTTAATGTGTACATGTAGCTAGTTAATAATGTGTACATGTAGCTAGTTAATAATGTGTACATGTAGCTATATAATATGTGTACATGTAGCAAAATATGCACATGTAGCTAGTTAATAATATGTGCACATGTAGCTAGTTAATAATGTGTACATGTAGCTAGTTAATAATATGTGTACATGTAGCTAGTTAATAATATGTGTACCAGTAGCGAGATAATATTGTGTACCTGTAGCTAGATAATATGTACATGTAGCTAGTTAATAATGTGTGTACATGCAGCTAGTTAACAATGTGTACATGTAGCTAGCTAATAATATGTGTACATGTAGCTAGTTAATAATGTGTACATGTAGCTAGCTAATAATGTGTACATGTAGCTAGTTAATAATATGTACATGTAGCTAGTTAATACTGTGTACGTGTAGCTAGTTAATAACATGTGTACATGTAGCTAGTTATCAATGTGTACATGTAGCTACTTAATAATATATGTACATGTAGCTAGTTAATAGTATGTGTACATGTAGCTAGTTAATAATATGTGTACCTGTAGCTACTTAACAATATATGTACATGTAGCTAGTTAATAGTAGGTGTACCTGTAGCTACTTAATAATATATGTACATGTAGCTAGTTAATAATATGTGTACATGTAGCTAGTTAATAATATGTGTACATGTAGCTAGTTAATAATGTGTACATGTTGCTAGTTAATAGTATGTGTACCTGTAGCTACTTAATAATATGTGTACATGTAGCTAGTTAATAATGTGTACATGTAGCTAGTTAATAATGTGTACCTGTAGCTACTTAATAATATATGTACATGTAGCTAGTTAATAATATGTGTACATGTAGCTACTTAATAATATATGTACATGTAGCTAGTTAATAGTATGCGTACATGTAGCTAGTTAATAATCTAGTTAATAATATGTGTACATGTAGCTAGTTAATAATATCTGTACCTTTAGCTAGATAATATGCACATGTAGCTAGTTAATAATATGTGTACATGTAGCTGGATAATGTGTACATGAAGCTAGATAATAATGTGTACATGTAGCTAGTTAATAATATGTGTACATGTAGCTAGATAATATGTGTACATGAAGCTAGATAATACTATGTGTACATATAGCTAGATAATAATATGGGTACATATAGCTAGATAATAATATGTGTACTTGAAGCTAGATAATGTGTACATGTCGCTAGTTAATAATGTGTACTTGCAGCTAATTAATAATGTGTACATGTAGCTAGTTAAAAATATGTGTATATATAGCTAGATAATTTGTACATGTAGCCAGTTAATAATATGTGTACATGAATCTAGATAATAATAGGATACATGTAGCTAGATAATAAAATGTGTACATGTAGCTAGATAATAATATGTTTACATGTAGCTAGATAATGTGTACATGTAGGTAGATAATAAATATACATACTTGAAGCTAGATAATAATATGTGTACATGTAACTAGATAATAATATCTGTGCATTTAGCTAGATAATATGTGTGCATGTAACAAGAGAATAACATATGTTTACTTGTAGCTAGAAAATAATATGTGCACATGTAGATGGAGAATGATATGTAGACATTTAGCAAGATTACAAGATGTGCATATGTAGATAGAGAACAATTTGTTTGCCTATATGTAGGGAATAATGTGTACATGTATCTACATAGTATATATATATACATGAAGATAAAGAATAATATGTATACATGTAGCAAGAGAATACTATTTTCTGTGTATGTCAATACTGAGTATTTGAAGTGACATGTACGGATGTTGTTAATTCCAATATTTATTGTTGATTGATTCCTTTGTATATATATATAATATATATATATGAAATCAAGTCACTATAAAAAATGTTCTCTGTCTTTAATAGTTTTGATATGGGATTTTTAAAAGGAGCATTATTATCGTAAAAGATGTATGAAAAGATGTTTTGGCAAGTGGCAGACATGCATGAAGCGTTACAATTCAGCTTTAGAATATACAGCATAATAAGTTTTAAATACTGATTTGTTGTCCATTTTTATATATTATACATTAGTATCAGTTGCTTAAGAAGAAAAGATCACTAGATGAAGTTAGGTAGGTTTTGATGTTTTACCTCATCACCTTTCTTCTCTATTTCTTCCTCCATGAGGTCAATGATCGTAAATCTCCAGTTATCCTCCCAGTTGACACCCATAATGTAATTCACCATCCCGTCAATCAGCGTACTTTTTCCAGACCCAGTCGCACCCACAATCATGATTGTCTTCTCACTTATGCGATCACTAAGTTGCTCCCCTGCAAAATAATATAAATGAAACAAAATAATTATGAATTCTAGTATTCGTGCATTGTGAAATTCTATTTGTACAATTTATAGTGGTAAATAAGAATAAAAAAATATAATGTATATTTCAACCAAGTAAATAACGAATCAGAAAATTATGCGGAGATCACCAAACAGTAGAAGTTTCTAAACTATGAATTGCTTATCTTAGCAACAAACACACACACATAGATTATTATACACTGTGTTTCTCATATTTTGAGTAGAAGTAAATTACAAATTTGATACTAATAAAAAATTTGTATCAACATTTTCTATTATATGTTATCACTGTCTGATATTGTTTGGTACGAATCCATTACTAAAAAAGTGCTTGTATCTGGAGTGACCATAGATAACCTTACACCAGTTGTATTTGTCCATGATAATGTTGTTTATACATTAGCCATAATTTTTAAAAAAATTATTTCGAAATGCTTTTTTAAGAATGTAATCTGCTTCAACTTGTAGAATTGTTTTCCCCATTGACCTGCACATTGCAAAGCAAAGATATCTGCTTATACTTTGTTTATCGTGAGTGCGAAGGAAACCTACCAAAAGTACATTTCCTTGTTTTGGATTTTATATCGACTGATGTTTGAAGTTCTTTCAATGAAAGCTTGTATTTTGCCGGATGACCACTTTTAACTTCATGTGCTTCATCTTTGATAGTTTCTGATAGAGATTTCTTCGTCACAATGTCTCCGCCAATTTCACTGAATGGTCCTTCTTTGCCATCATCATATATTGCTCGCACTTTGAATTCATAGGATGTATTGCTTCTTAAACCTTTTACGAGAAAAGAATTGGAAGTATCCTGTGATGTTACACTAGACCATTGGTCTTCACCTTTTATTTTGTAATACAATTCGTAGTGCTGAATTGTATTTTTGACACATTTTGGCTCCTCCCACGTTAAAGTGATAGAATTTGATAGACATGTAGTGCACTGTGGAATGCCTGGTGGTTTAGGGTCAATTTTTGAAACTTTGATTTCATTCTCGGATTCTGAAAATAAAAATAAAATATACAATTGGTTGCAAAATATACTTGCAGAAGAGTATGGGCAACACTAAAGGGCTTTTTTCCCCAATCTGTGAGACCTTAGCTGCTTTACGATATAATGTTTGCAAAACCTAAATCAAAATCGTGTAAACATTGAGAAACAGCATGTATGTATGTACATGTATGTACATGTATGTATGTATGTATGTATGTATGTATGTATGTATGTATGTATGCATGCATGCATGCATGCATGCATGCATGCATGCATGTATGTATGTATGTATGTATCTATGTATCTATGTATGTATGTATGTAACAATATCTGATGAATCTTTATAAGCAGACACATAGGCAGGTAGATGGATAGGAAGGCAGACTTGGATTGAAGGGTGTTGAAGTGGTGAATTATCAGTTACCATTTTTTTTTCATTGCTAGATAAAAATTTAAGCTAGAGAAAGTTAGGTCTTCATTTTCAGTACATGTAAATTTAATTTAGTGGTGCGGAAAGATGACGTACATAATAATAAGTATATCAATTCGATATTTGATTGAGCATAACTAATACCAAATATACTGTTTGTTTAACAATAGCCCCTTCTTCATACAAAGAAATTAAGGAAGAATATTCAGCAGACAACCTGTCATATAGAGAAGGGTTCCACTGATATGCGATGCTATCATAAAGGACACGGGATGAAGATGAATATAAGAAGAGAAAAAGAAAAATAGGTTGTATTTTGAAAATCAGTTTTATTTCATTAGCATGTATTATCTTATACAACATTTTTCCCTGATATTTTGTCCATGCAAAATTTCTAAAATTCCAACCAATTAGTGTAAAACTTGACGCCTTTATATATCTAATGAACAGTTATAGTTCATCTTTTGTAAGTGGAACATGTACTGTACATGTACACACAATGTTTATGTCTGTTTGTCTCCTGTTGCCACATATACACTATAACATTTTATTTCTTTCCTGCATCGTTTCTTTTTTCTCCTTTAAAATGACTCCGTATCAAAACGCAGTAAGCTGGGATGCAATAACTTCTTTATTATTGCATGTAACTTGTAAAAGGTTTTTCAACCCTGGCCTTCGAAATGTTGCTAAAAATGAGCACTATTTCTATTTAGTTAAAAAATAAAATATCTCCTTGGTATTATTTACTTGATGGACTTGTTACATTGGATGTATTCATTACTGACATACGATTGTTAAAGGAAGATGATTTACGAAGCATTGAACAATTTTAACACCTTTTGGCAAATAGTTTTAAAAAGTAATTACCTAAGATCAAACATAAAAGCAAATACAAAATTGTTATCAGGGACGAAATACATTTGACTATAACTAATATTTGTACGCTTTACATTCCTCTGTGACATTAGTATACTTTAGAACTGACAGATGCGTAAATTTACAAAGTTGATAGAGAAGAATGCAAAATAGTACATTTCATGATAACTTGCATTTTTCAGTAATTTAGTTTATCTTCTCTTCTTGTTAAAGAAATTATAGAATTTATAGTTTGTTGTTTTTAGTGAAAATTATGGTTTTGAGATGAATCTTATTTTCACATCAAATACGCACAATATTTATACTGACATGTGTCATGTCGGTTCAGACATTATAGCTAGCTTATTGATAAATATATATATTGCCCACATTAAAAGAGTTTGTATAGTTGTTGCTAAAACTATCATAAAATATATTCCAGACTGGTATTCAACAATGTCAGCCGAGTGACGTCAATAAAGCAGTCAGTAATATTTCACTCAGTTGCATTATATTACACTCCAAGGTTTATGATATTGGTCACATGCCGAAGTGGAAGGTGCCACCAATTCGATATCTAGCATAGCTCAATGTTTTGAGTGGATGGAGGCTTTCCTCCTCAAACTCCAATCAACACTCCCCCCACACACACACATTGTTTTAACAAGCACTGCATAGTTGCAAAATGTAAAACAAGGATAATTTTAAAATGTATATTTCAAACTACTTACGAGGGCTTTGGGTTTTTCTTTTTCCTCCAGTTAGATAATTCCATAATTTCATGTTGTAGCGTCTTCAAACACTGAAACAATGGAAACAGGTCAAACGCCCCACTGAAAAATCGCCCCTGACAAAAACTCCCCCACTCTTCACCAAATCGCCCCCATTCCAGTCAATAACGCCCCATGCGCTTCATTGTGTGCATTTATTATAACCCGAGAACCTCAGAAACATAAGCAGTAATATGTGCAGATTTTACCAGGGGAATAGGCTAATGTTGTGGTTAAATATATATATATTTTTTTATAAAAAAAAATGAATATATAATATTAAACAAACACTTGTAGCTTCTTTATTTACATATTTATTTTTTTAGTGTAACTAGATTCAATATTAATAAAAAAAAATTGAAGTTATATTCTTTTAGCATTCGACAGGATAAAAGTTACACGAATCTAAACGATGGTGTACGCACGTCATTAATTACACCTATTTAACTCAACTGAATGAATGTATGTACATGTATGTAAGGCTGGGGGTTGGGGGTATTTTTATAGGAATTGATTTAGGCCTGATAGCTGACCACTGCCCGCAGGCACACATGTGATCTACAGCTAATTATCGTATTCGATGTATGAATTCGTGCAAAGAATCTCTTTGATCCGCTGTTTTGTTTTTAAATCCAGATAAAAAAGAGAACAACATACATCTGTTCACTTTTGTTGAAACAAAAAGTTGTTTCATGCACATGTAGATCAAAAATATGCCACGGCTCACGTGGTTTTCTTAACAGCTTGCATCAAGGATGGGTCTATACTGATAAATATAGGTCTGATCATGAGCACTTAGAAATTTAAATTTATAGAATTTTAAATATCATGGTTTACTATGGGAGTTGAATTAGACCGCGAGTCCAGAAGCACGTATTATCTGAAGAGCGCCCCCTAAGATAAATCCAAATGGATATTAATTTTTATTATTGAATATTTTGGTAAAGATGTGAAGATAATTTACTAATAATATCATACAATTTGATTAATATTTTTCGAAAGAAGTTTGTTTGTGATCTTTTCTTATGATGTCTCATACCAGCGAGGAGATAAACGAGAATACAATCATGATTCTGTAAGCAGTCAATGAAACGCGACCGAAAATAAAATAAAGAATCTCTCTCTCGGTTTTTCGGCGTTTTCTGGTCTATCTATGCACCGTCTAAAGGACACTACTCCCGATTTTTATGTATAATATTATCGCCTTTTTTTTAAAAAAGGCAAGAACAAAATCATTCAAGGTTTAATTCAGCAATGAATTATAATAGTAAAAACAATAAATTCTAATTATCATTAATGATATGTAAGTATTAATTATCGGCAAGTGCATTATCGATGATTAAAAAGATGATTAAAAGAGTACATGATGCGATTTTGAAATGGGGCGATCTTGTGAAAAGTGGGGACGTTTTTGACGGGGGCGATTTTGTAATGGGACGAATTGATAAATATTCAAAACAATCATTGTCAATCATAAAATTTTGATATGCGCTTTAGCAATTGTTTGTTACACAGAAACATGATTTGTCTGTAAGAAAATAAAATATAAAAAAAACATGCACAGGATGCGAGCGGTCCAAAAGTTACAACAATCTCCAAAGAAGATCGCTTAACCTGAAAGAAATAGTATTTCCCTTGTTATTGCGATAAGACGTTCGAACAATAGCAGCTTTTGCGCTAACATTGACTCAGAAAGTATGTATCTGTTACAAAGGTTAATTCTTTGGAAACTGCCACAAAATTTGAAATTATTTTTTTGCAATTTATGTTGTTAAAGCAAAATAAATATTATTGTAATAATGTACCTAACACTTCGTTACATAAGTTTATCTTTCTTTAGCCTGGTACAACAACAAAAGATCAAAACTCTTATTAGTCCAATTCTAATAAAGTTCGTAAAACAATTATTTTTAAGATGTAAAATATTCACGTGTACTATAAATAACAAAGAGTGGACACAGCGTGTAGTGAAGGGACCGGAAGGTTTAAACGCACATGTTTGATTTACTATTTCAACATCTGCGCTTTATTGTTGATCTTTAAAAATGGTATTGCATATATATATATATATATATATATATATATATATATATATATATATATATATATATATATATATATATATATAGTTAGTTAGTTCACAAGACATATGAATTAAACTTCATTTAAATGACTTTCCTTCAGCAGTAGACAATGCACTGTTATGTCTGTCTATCAAAGACTTTTCTCTGCAGGTATAATTTTCTTTTTTGTTTGACAACGAATACTCGAAAAAGTAATGAATTTATAAAATGAATATTTCAAATAATGTAGAGTACGTTTGAGATCTGACATTGCATATATTTCTAGCTTTTGTTAAATGGGTAACCTATGACTGCTAGTGCAGAGTTTAATAATGGAAGTGTAGCAAATGAGGTAATGTACTAGTTAAAGCGAATGTTTATAAAGATTACATGTTAAGAAATGCTAAATACACTCATCGCCATAAGGGAGGTATTTGGAATGATTGATAAGGAGGAATGACTCATTTTTGTTTATGACCTGTTATTGTTATAATATAATCACTAGTTATCGATATTAAATAAATGCAATTTAGCGTTACATAATTCGCTTCAATAATCCCCAGTCTCTAACTTCACCTCAGAGAAATAATCACTGAAATTTAAGTGTAGATAGTATTCTAATTAGCAATTCAAAAGCAATACAAATCCTTGCTGATGTGCATCAGATCTTTTTTGAATCAGAAATAAAAAGCATATATTAAAAAAAAAACAAATAAAATATGTTAGGTTGCTTTTAATATGATTACTCACAGTGGTGAATATGAATTGATATGAGCCAAAGGTATTTTTTATGCGTTTCATGTGTATATGTATTTAAAAGTAAATATTACTTAAAACATGCAGAAAAAGTTTTAGATCCTGATATTTTAAATCAATAATTTACTACCAGACAAAGTGCTTGTACAGGAAGATATGTACGATCTCACAGTGGGTTTATTGAATGTGGTCGTCACAAAACAGAATGAACGTCGTCAACGTTTCTTTACAACTTACATTGACTATCCAGATGATTGCCTCATTTGTACAACAGAAGAGAAATCAACATGCACTACGATTCTGACAGAAACGAAATAAAACAATGACATTTTTAATTACATGTGTTGTTACGGAATCATACCTTTTTACCTTTTTATAATGATTTAATTTACTAATTTATGATCTCTGTTTTTATTCTGAATAGCGGTTAGCATATATGTATAGATACGACTACTGCTCGATCAATAAGTGGTCACATGATCAATTGCGCGCGAAAGGAGCTTTTAGCTGTGTACTTGGAAATTAACATTGTAAGGTTACACGCTGGAAATATCACGTGATTTTGTCTCGCGCAGATAACCTAGTACTTTTGTTTCATTATGAATAACAACTTGTTGACTGTTAATTCCAGTCTAAAATAGCATTCTTGAGAATTAAATTGTGTTTACTTGAAGTAAATACATTCTAAAGGCTTCTAATGCTGACAGGAACTGCGTTGTGGATTTATTTGATTCTGCGCACTAGTGGTGTATAAATAGCAGATAGTCCAGTGATAAGTCATTCTTTACAATTGCTCGAAGGAAGAGAGGTTATTGAAATTATTCAGTTCAGTGTGGAATTTATTTAATTAGTAATTCATCTGAATTACTATACAGCTCCGTGGAATTATCGGACATTATTCTAAAACTTGTGAGATTCCAGACTTGCAAGGATTATTTTGGATTTTATCAGAACCTATCTACTTCAACACAGTACAGGTTATTTTCATTCGGAATACTTCATCCGGATTAACCGGATTAACATCAGGAAGTGAACTTTAAAACATTTTAGGACTTTTAGGATATTCTATACTGTAAGTTATTTTAATCCTTTCACTTTGATTGTTTGTTGAATTATTTTAATTCTTTTAATATTTTAGGAAATTAAAGATTTGCATTTTAATCTTGAAAGCTTGTTTGTGTCTTTTATTCTGTTACATTACCCCTAGAGTCGTAACAGTGTAATGAGTCAATGAAAAAATGAACGAGTTGTCTCTATGCTCATTCAAAGTCATATGTCCAAAATACAATGTGTAATGACAAAAGTGTGGACATAAACCTTAATGGACAGTTATGGGGGTTTATATTTACACCTTTTTGAAATCTTATTATACATTTTTATTGCATTGTGCATTTATAACTATGACTCACAAAAAATTTGGCACAGATATTACCTGCCTCTGACATGTATACGTAAGTTGCACATCGCTAGAACAAAGATCTTGCTACCATAGAGAGCATAGTGCAGGGAGTCAAGATTATGAAGTGAACAGAGATTCAGTGGAAGTTTAAGAAATTCAAACGACTAATGTTGCCTTTGGTTAATATGGTTGTCAAAGATTGAGTGAAAAAGAAAACAAATGATGACAGTTATTGGAATAAATGACAAATATAATGTGCATTTAAACGCAGAAGAACGATCACAGCTTATTTTCCCACTTGTATTTTATAGAAGCCACACTGTGAAAGTAAATACATTCGATACATAGTTTTAATAAAACTTATCCACAATAAATCCTCGAAAATAAACTTTTTTTTTGTTTGTTTGTTTAAAGTACTGGATGTGTTGTGTAGATATATAGTGGCTATTACTTCAAGATTACTCAAAGAATGTTACTCCCGCAGGTTATATCTGGATTGTAAAAAATGCAAAATGATGATTCTGAAGCATATTGTATAACTAATAATTTGAAAATGTTGGCAAAATAAACTGGTGTTTATATCAACATTTGATAGCTCTTAGACTTTCAAATTTATAGAGAATGCTCTTTATAATTGTGTATGCTTGTATGCCCGTCTCATCTCACTTAACTAGCAGCTTTTTCTTTTAGTATAATTTGCAGATATTAGTTAACAAGTATTCATCATTTTTTTAAGCAAGTATTTTTATATTTCTACGCACCCGACCTCAAAAAAATAAGGTGTAGCTTGTTAATAGTTAATTTTCCCACACGTGCAATGGTGGAAAAAGGTATCCCTTTTTCGCTGAACAGAACAGTCATATTGGATGGCTACAATTTAACAGTTACCTCCAATACCACCTTTATCTATGTTGGACTTGCACCCCTTTGATAACATAAAGAGTGAAAATATCCACAGCTTTTATTTTCAACACTTCAATGAAAAATAGAAATCTAATACAAATTACCGTTGTTGCCATTTATGTGGTGCAGATATGTCAATGGAAAAAGGGTTTGTATTGCTCAACATTGATGTTGATGAACTTAGTGAAATGCCTACATAGTCTGTGAAGTAGCCGCATAATATACATAAAAAGCAGATATGGGGTTACATGTATTGAAGATTCCAAAATAAGTTTAAACAAAAACCTTTATATCTAACCTTTAAAAAAATTCCGAAAAATAAAACTTTGTATTAGCTTTTTAAAAAATGTTGACCACTGGAATTGGGAAACATAGATGTGTGAGTGTTTTTTAATTACCACCACTGATGTCTGTTTTTATTCATGTACCACAAAATACCAAAGGTATGGTAACTGTGTACAACACTTAACCAAAGTGAATTTGATAATACTACTGTCACCTGTCCCAAACACGCAATCCTCCGATATGATATTAGTATTGGTCTATAGACCTCCAGCCAATGTTACTTCAAAAGGGAATGTGATGAGGCCAATAAGGTTACTGAATAGTTCCCTGAAATATCAAAAATATGAGTTCAGATTCAGTTATTGTTAGTTCGAACCGCCCTCCCCGTTTTAAGCATATGCAATTAATAGGGTGTGGGCTGGTTCGCAACTTTATACATACATACATACATACATACATACATACATACATACATACATACATACATATATACATACATACATACATACATACTTTTACAAATTGCAATCACACCCTAGCATACAGGAAGAACTTCCGTGGCGATGACGGGCGCCTACTCATTTTCGAATACAACGGGATGGCACTTTTCCCTCCACAGGATGTCACTATTCCTGCACAGGGAACTGCCATTTAACGTCCTCATCCGACGAACTACACATTAATTAGGATCATATCAGCCAATAATGCTAATATGGGTGTTAGGAACAAAAGCTACTTACCACCACTTGGCAACCGCATCCATCCATCCATCCATCCATCCATCCATACATACATACAGGCATATATACATGCAAGACTCAATGGTATTGTCACTTAATTTATATACATGGCATATTAACGTTCAGAACTATACAAATAATAATCATTCATTAGAATAGAAACTGAGTAAATAAAAAAGAATACAATGTCCAAATAGATTTGGTGGAGTCAAGGTAGCTCAGCTGGTAGAATGTTATACTCGTAATCGAAGACTCGCACGTTTGATAATAGCCCAGGCCAACCCTGGTACGCTGCATCGTTGTATTCTCGGGAAAGGCACTTAACTCCCATTTCATCAGCATGATGCAGCTTAAAATGTGTATAAAGTGCCAGTAAAGACCAAACAATCAACCAACAACAGCCACATGGATCTGCTAAATTGCCTTCTATACTTGTAAAGAGCTTGCTAAGGGAGCAACATAAGACTATCCCTCCGTACCGGTCGATAATAGTTCAAGTACCACGCGACATGTATCATTTCGTACTATCAATTTATTTTAAAATCCACTTAGTTGCCCTTTCAATTCAAATGCGTACGTACAGTTGTAGACGGCACTGATGACATACCCAAGAGTTTTCCGTTTCAAAATTTTGAATAAACATCCTTAAAATATAATACCTATGACATGTTATATAAGCAAGACATAGGGTCGCATCCGAAAAATGAGTCACGTAATCATCGTACATTGTGCGTGAAAGGGATTACAAAATCTGTGGACACACTATCAACTCATCTGTGCGATTTCTCTTCTATGAATGATGCCACTACCTAATGATGGGTTTGCTGTTTTTAACTGACAACAAAATGTGTGTTTGTGTGTGTGTGTGTGAGAGAGAGAGAGAGAGAGAGCAATACAAATTTTTAAAAAAACTTTATATGCAAATGTGGTAGAACTGATATTTTTTTCTGAGGTAGGCTCTTTAAATAAAAAATGCAATATATTTTGGCCTGAACAGTCGGCTGGTCGAGTGTTTTATTAATATTCATATCACCCATCTAACGCTTTGTAAACTAATAACAGCAAAGAGCCAGGTAGTGCTACGAAACTCGTCCATGAAGTATTTGCTTATGCAAATTCGTTGTACCAAATACTCCCTGTATCGGCTACTAAACGGATAATAAGTCTTACAAACACATGTATTGCTTGCTAATAATTGGCATGAATAGAGACCACAATATAAACATGCCCAAATTAATCTAACAGTGACCGGTTCGCATCTAGATAACCTTGCGTGTATCGAATTTTTATACTTGCACAAAACTATTTTTAATTGCTTTCTCTACAATGCTTTGATTAATACAGTTGATTCTATCAGCATGCTGCTTAGATAAATCTATTTTATTTTCAAGCACTTCGACATCCTCAAATGCACGCAAAACTTTGCATTCTTTTCTTGTAGAATAAAGCCTGGTTTGCTATTTTACATGTTCAACTGTGTTCCATGTGTCGCAGTTATGTACTCAGCAGATTCAGGTCTAGCTTTTTCATTCGCAAGTTTTAACACATTATTATCGAGTAAATATTTAACTATTTCAATATACTTAAAAGAGTATGGCAAAGGTTTTCACGTGAAGTAAAAAGCATACTACCTACTTTTAAATGGTATATGTTTAGCTGCTATTCATCATCATGATATGACAAAGCTACCTTATTCAACATGATATTGTACATCTCATGACTGTATGATTTTAACAAATTTATTTTTTGGCAATTTTATCATCTTGATTGACTAAAGAGCTATGATACATCACAGATCTTAACTTTTGTTTGATCATACACCTTTTAATTGCTTTGCATACTTTATTTTCCTCGTAATCACTCTTAAAAGATATTTGATCCTAACCCATTAAACTATTTTATGGCTGTGTTGGTTAGCTCATCCTTGAATACACTTGCCACTCGTTTGTTTGCCTGGGATATACCGAACACATTGTTATTTTGAAGTAGCTTGAATGTTTTTCATTCAATCTTATTAGTCTATGTAGAAAGAACCACTGAACGGTTCGAACTTATCCATGTTCATCGTCAAGTATTCAATACTGTTAATTACCCACTTCGTGCTATATGTAATCTTCTGTTCGAAAAGGATGCGGAGTTCCTCGAAAGTGCATTTAACTGATTTAACTGTGTATCCATTAATTTTGTCAAATATTGATCTGAAATTAGTAGAATAAATAATTCTTTGTTCTTCCTTTTTCTTATCCCTGTATCATATGCAAACCAAACTTTTAGAGAAAGCTGAAAGATTGCTGTATCAAATGTTTGGAGCTTGTTGGTGGTGTTGTTTTCATGTGAGGTTCAACACGAGTCCCTTATCATTACCTCCATAGAATTTGTACATCTTTACACCAGCATTCAGTGCGATTTAGATTTAATGCCTTTTAGAACTTTCCTTTTGACTTGTTAAAATGGCTATCATGCCTAAGCAGCGTCCATGTTGTCCACACACTACAAGCAAATGTGAAATCAAACGAATCATGCAGAAAAAATAACTAAAACTATTTAGACCAAGTTAGCTCACTCAAACCTTCAAATTCTGCAATTATAAGAGCAGATAAAAGACAGAAAGATAATATACAGCAACTACAGCCAAACACATGTTGTTGAGGAAACTTTATCCAAAGCAGATACACGAATAACAACTGAACAAATACTATATTTGTTATCCAATGAATTAAAACTTCATAGTTAACACTTAGATATATTGTTTATCAAATCTGAAGAAAATAGATGCATTAATTATGATTTAATTAATTATGCATCAATGTACAAATGATTATGAAATTTCAGAGGGTATATAATAAATTGATGAAAATCTTGACAAAAATAAAACAAAAATAAAGAGGAGAAAGAACAAAATAAGAAATTGTATTTTTTTTATCATTGCCTATATACAGAATAATCTGTTAACTTGTGAATGAAACTTTTACTCGTGGAAAAACTTAACAGTTCTCCAACATTTGCATAGATAAACTTTGTATTACATAGTACTCTCTCTCTCTCTCTCTCTCTTTAAAAGAATATGCAGACATTGATGGTAATTAAGCACTCAGTCTATTACTTCAGCAAACCAAGGGGACTATTTTAAAATGACAAAACAAAAATTTATTTAATCAGTATTTTAATAGCAAGGTTCCCCAATATACATATTAGGCATTGTTTTCTCGTACATTTGGTTCATAAATGTATTGTCGATTTTGTTTCCTTTGTGAGAATTTCTGGGTCATTTGTGTAACGACACAGAATCTGTGATAACATTTGGAATAACAAACCACAGTTTATTACGTGATCCTGAATATTCAATCTTCATACTACTGAAGACGATAAACCAGACTAAAATAAAGGACAGAAAACAAATAATTTAAAATTTTTACTCATCACAAAACAGCCATCTGAAATCATTGTGAAAAAAGATGCGGCATCTTAATTAAAAGGCTATTTAAAATCATGGAATATATATCTTTAAATCAACGATGTGTATTGTACAGCTTAAAAGCATGGAATATATATTTAACAGTTCTCCAACATTTGCATTGATAAAATTAAGGGCAGAATATATATTTAAATCAATGATGTGTATTGTACAATTTTGTTTGTGTTAGAGTTATACCTTGCCGCTGTACTTTCTTTGGAGTTTATTCACAACGTGTGTAGTTTACAAAAATGGAATTGTATGGCGGGATTGGAGGTTGAGATATGATAAATAAATAAAATATATTTCACGACAAAATAGCAAAGTAATTAGAAATAGTTCAATCATAAGGTTTGCGTTGGATTTTCTTTAACATAAATATTAATGTTTTATAAGAAATACCAACACTGACTTAAGTAAGTACTTTACTTTCTAAGTAGATGCTGACAACAGTCATCCAGTCTCGATACATTTTCGTCCTGAATATTTTCCAATCTCCGTCAAAATTATGTTCAAAGTGTATGTATTTGTGTTGGATGATGGATAAAACCTACTGCATTTCATAAAAATATCAACGATATTAATTTCAGGTTAATTGTGAATACATTTACAAACCGCCGACATGAGTCACATATAGCAATCTAAAATACTCGTTAGGTTTGGTTTGCTGGTTTTAACAGCACTATTAACTCATTTTTGGCTATATTAAGCCAAGAACATGGGATCTATGTGTCTTTCTCAAGGTCACAAGTAGGCAGCCGATCCGGGCTGACCTAAACTCTAAAAATAACTCCGCTTGATAAAGCAGTTGCAGTGATGAGATTCCATTTCATATCAACACGTTTTATCTGTATTATCCTACAAATAGTTCATACTTTTAATACAAACTATTTGCACACTCACAACTTCGTGTCAAAAGTATAATTGCATTCTTTTCAGAAAGCGTAAGGTATTTACAAAATAAAGGTGACCTTCAAAACGGTGATCTCCTTTCCATTTGTTACTATGAGAAGCATTAATGTATTCAAACAAATTCGAAGTAATTAGTTGTTTGTTAGTACTTCATTATACTTGCAGTCTAAAAAGTGAAGGAGTCTTGCAGTTTCTAACTATTTTAGTATGGTCGTTTTGTAATGTGTAACTGTGTCATCCATTTAAACTCAAAACGTTGATCAATATTTCGGGTTTGGGTTTGTGGGTTTAACGTCATGTCTCAACACATGAGGGGCGATGCATGGCGACCAGTATACTTGGTGGAGGAAGAACCCGGGAAGAACAACCGACCCACAGGAAGCTACTGACGAGCTTTCTCACATACCCACGTTTCCCTAGCCGGGACTCGAACCCACGCGGACAGAGGTCAGATGTCAGTGATCTGTAAAGGCGAGCGCCTTAAACCACTCGGCCACCGGGGGCCCAATAATTAGGGTCGTGATCATTCAAATCTTGGATCCTTTCTGAAAAGGACGACAACAAAAAAATGAATTGCTAAGAATGGAGGAATTTTTTATGTTCCATAAAGAGGAAACGAGACCTGATACTAATAAACAAATAGGAAGTGCTGGTTCCGAACCGATACAAATACCCTCTGCCACACACCCACCCCACTCACTTCTTCCACCACCCCTCTCTCACCGTTTCATTTTCATGCGATCTACTCTGATTTTCTCCAGATCACAATAGATTGTATCAAGCAGAGTACCAGACTGTATCTAATATTAATAGAATGTTGCATCATTTTGATACATTTTAACGTAAGATTTTGGCCCTAATGCTTTACAGATCAGGGGCCCTGGGTGGCCGAGTGGTCTAAGGCGCTCACCTTTACCAATCACTGTCATCTCACCTCTGTCCGCATAGGTTCGTGTCTTGGGATCGGCCAATGTGGTTATGTGAGAAAGCTTGCCAGTAGCTTCCCGTGGGTCGGTGGTTCTTCCCGGGATTTTCCCCGAGTTCTTCCTCAACCAGATATACTGGCCGCCATGTATAGCCTATCATGTGCTGAAAAATGGCGTTAAACCCACAACAACAACAACAACATATTATTTTAGCGTCAGCATTAACAACTTTGCATGACCAATGGCTATTTTTAGTTTATGGTCCGTGTAATAAACATATGAAACAGTTAATTTCATTATCTTTGCTAAAATTGTAAGTTAGCGTATACTAACTCAAACATGTTGCGAGGTTTCAATATCAAATCCAATGACGTTGACAAATACTAGGCGTTTAAGAAATCAGGTGAAATACAGGGATAATTCCGATTATCAACACATAGCATATACAATTTAAAAAACAAAATAAAAACAAAAAAAACAAACAAACAAACAAAACAACAAGCAGATATATATCATATAATAGTAAATAGTACAAGTTATAAAAACCCCACATAAGAAAGGTACTTACACTGATGTTCAAATTCCACTGTGGTTTGAGGTCCTGTGTATTATTCAAGCCCACTTGCAATTTGAAATGTACATGTACATTACATGGAGTCCTTGACAAAATTTACACCTGTAAAATCATACTGTTGGACCATACATGGTAAGGTTTCTTCGCCTGTGTAATTCCTGGTAAGCCGCATTGATTATTCATGTAAGGTTACTCCCAGTTTGAATTAAACTAGGTCAACATGTTATTGCTCACTTAAACCGGAGTCTAGCGGAACGGGAAACTGAAACAGTGTTTAGTCGGTACTGAATTATATACAGAAGAAATGAGACAGTCATATGGTATCACAGTACCAATTGTTTTTCCATAAACCTTAATGTTAACATTTAGTGAAATAAATATACCTTCGCGGCTACTTTAGCATGCGTGTCACACACCGTCATATAGAGCAATGTTAGATTGTCAAGTTGACAAGGGCATAATCAGGTACGCCATTACATTTAAGAGAGATAACTCTGCTGGAACTAGACTGGGGTTAGAGTTATCCAGTCACAAGAGACATTTTTTTAAGTAATGTGTATCACATTTTAAAAAATAACAAAAAAAAAAAAAACAACATGATCTACATATGAATTAACATAAACTCACATGTTTCTAAGAGACTCAACTTTTTTTTAAAGCCTGACGGAAACTACAACTCTTACATAATACACCAATCATACCTCGTTTTGTTGTTTATTTCTGAATACGATGTTCTCTATACCTTAAGCTCCGCCTCCCCCCCCCCCCCCCCGGGCTTGCGCAATTGGTACCGTTATACCAAACATATGGTTACATGCGCGTTTAAAATATGAGAAAGAATATTGGCGGAAGATAAGCGGACGCGGTACTAAAAACAAACCACGGAAAATACAGTTGATGAATTTGCAGCTAATTTTTAAAGCATTAATATACCCGATGATCATTATTTTCGTGATGTTGATGGTACCATTGAGTTTTATAATGTATATGTAAGAGGTGATCTTCAAACTATTCTTGAACAATCGACATTATTAAAACGTGGAAAGAGCAGTGGACCCGAAAAACTAAAAAGTGCATTTTTTATTCATGGCAATGATGTATTGCACATACATACATACATACATACATACATACATACATACATACATACATACATACATACATACATACATACATACATACATACATACATACATACATACATACATACATATATATGTATATATACATACATACACACATACATATATATACATACATACATACACACAAAAACACACACATATACATACATACATACACACACACACACACACACACACATATATATATATATATATATATATATATATATATATATATATATATATATATATATATATATATAATTATTTATTTTTTTTTTACTATATAACTGCTTCCTGAAAGTTGGTCTGATGGAATCATTATCCCTATTCATGCAAAGCGTCAATTAATGTGGGTGAAAACCAGAGATCATCCTATTGTGTGAACAGTGAATATTTGTGAATAGTTTTTTCATCTTTAAACATACATAAGGCTTATAGCCTTAATGTGAACAGTGTTAGCATAATGTGATTATATAATAATTATATTGACAGTGTTAGCATAATGTGGTTATATAATAAATATATTTACAGTGTTAGCATAATGTGCTTATATAATAAATATATTGACAGTGTTAGCATAATGTGCTTATATAATAAATATATTGACATTGTTAGCATAATGTGCTTATATAATAAATATATTGACAGTGTTAGCATAATGTGCTTATATAATAAATATATTGACAAGGTATTGATATGTATACAAAAAGAATGTTCAAGGTGCAAGCAGCAAAGGCAGAAGTGATCAAGATATTATGATATCTCTTAAATTCATTGAAAAATAGATGTATTTAGCTAGTCTAATAATTGTATCTTTTGACTGAGAAGACATGAGGTATTCAAATTTACGTAATGTAGGACAAAATTGAAAGTAGATAAATACTTGTTTCGAGGGCCACGATACAAGGGACAAGCCAGGAGGAAGTGATACTCTCTTTGAATCATATCTTTTATTTAACTACACACAACCCCTTTTTTCTGCATATGTTTCTATTACAACCTAATTCCAATGAAAGATTATGTGATACTGTTCTAAAGTGAGTAAGAGATAATTCTAAATTTATCACTTGCAGTTGGTTCTAACTCAGAATTGTTGTTATATATATATATATATATATATATATATATATATATATATATATATATATATATATATATATATAAATGTAATAAGTCCATTTACCTGAAGCTGCTAGGGACTGCCTCCATGATCGTATAGTCTGGTCATATAAGCTTTGTTTAATTAGACTATGGGGTATCACAATTTTGTACTGATTCAGCCAGAAATATGACAGTACTAATTCATCCAGTAAACATTTAATTACGTGAGCTCAATTTTCACCATTATAAGTTATAGCAGAAACAACATCTTTGTTCAGCACTCAATATATATTAGACAGCAGTGAATTACGGTTTGATAAAATCACTGACCAAAATTGTATCATTCGTATCTTTTTGTATTATATGAAGTGGTACTCTGCCTAGCTCTTCATACAATGCATCCAAACTGGTTCATTTCTTAACTTTCTAGAAATGATCATAGAATGTAAAATGCGCATTTTATACACGCTGTGCATGGTGAAATCACCATACCTCAGCAGCATAATGAATTATAGAACCGACTTATGAACAGCTAAATTACATTTGTGTGTGCTTTTAGAGATACATCATATTAAATATACAACTTTTGCAAAGATATTAAACTGTATTCACTTAAATATATCTGTGTTCTGAACCATCCTCCATTCTTAAAAAAAGGAACTTAATTCTAAGAAGATTCAAGAATCGACTATCTCGAGTAGTTTGTCCCCATAATAAAGGGAAACGAGAAGTGCCGTTATACTCGCGTATAACTCGAGTCCAAATGCAAACAACATAGACCCTGATCTCTTGTAGCATAATGCGCCGGCAGATCAGGATCTATGTTGTTTGTTCTACTGATTAGGTCTTACAGACTGCATAGACCCAGATCTGCCGGCGCATTATGATCTGGGTCTATGCAGTTTGCAGTTGGTAGTAAATTATACGCGAGTATATAGGGTAGTTGTATGCGTTTTTTGTTTAAAGATCAATTATATTGCTCTTATCAGTAGATACATGTCAAAATAATCTGTAGCAGTAAACTTTCAGCTCATATAACATTGATTGAATAGCACATTTTTTATTTAGCAAATGCTACAGAATCACCTGCGTACAACAAAATTAAACGGCTTCATTTCATTCATTGTTAACACGCTGTGAAGTTCATCATTTATACTTTGAACAATGTCTTTAATAAAGGTATAAATAACAATGAAGATAAAGGATCATCTTGCTTAACGATAAATATATAATTCAAATGATTTTAGCTTTTGTTCATTATATTTAATACACGAATTTATTGATGAATATATATTTCTCATAGCCTTATCCATTTTAGTATTAATACCTTCCTTTATCAGTTTGAACTGCAAGAGAGATATATTAACTTTTTCAAAAGCTATTGCAAATTCAATAAAGGCAGAGTATAGGTTACCACCAGTTCTCAAAACCTTTGAAATAAAGGAATGAATTAAAGCTGCACAGTCAATAGTTGACTTGTTAGCTTAAAAAAACAAACGAAATAAACGAATTATCATCAATTTTATTTTCCCTTTCTGTTCCGTTTAAACGTCCTTTCATTCAGTAAATGAGAATGTACTATGACAAGTGTATTATTATGTGTTAAATATCTATAGCTAATTACTTAATTTATATCACCCTTTTATGCATTGGAACAATGCTACCATCGCACTAGATATGTAGATAAATTCCATTGCTAAAAATAACATTGAACAAATTTTATTTTAAACGTAGCAGTTACATCAAACGAACATTTTAAAATATATTGAATCCAAGGCCCCAGCTTTGTATTTGGACAATTATTCAACAAACTTATGATTCTCAACTAATGTAATATCAGAGTCAGGATCAAAATCTATAATACTTATATTATCAGAATTACTAGATATGGGATTGTCGGTTCTGGGATCACAGGAAACATAAACGTTCTTACAATGCTCGTATTTATTTTTATCTATATCGTCTTGTAAAATTTAAATTTCCTTTTCACGTTCGCCGGGTCTAACATAAACATACTCTCTTTATCACTCTCCCCATCTTTCTCATTGAAACCAAAGAACATCAGATTTCAACTAAAATCTTCCATTTTAGATTTAAAATTTCCCTTTTAATGCATTAAGTTTGATTATAGCCGATTAAATGTGTTCTTTGGATTTTCTCATATCACAAACAGTGGTCTTGATTCCTTCATCTGAGATTCTTTTCTACTTTTCATACGTGTCACTTGGAAAGAACAGTTGGATTTATTAGTTAATAAACTTGTATCGATGTCAGCTATTGTTATCTAAAGTAGTTGTAAAATAGAAGTTTACGACCTCAATTGCTATTCTGGATCCACCCCTTCCTTACCCCATGACTTTACCCCTTTTTGACACTCCAGTGCATTCTCATGGATGATAATTAAGGATCCGAAGTGGTGATCGTCCGCTGTAGACCTAGCGCGGGAAAACCCGCGTGGAACTAAAAATCGTCGGAGGCATCCACGACCATTTACTCGATCTTTATCTGCGCGCAAATCAATTGTCGGTGTCAGTTCTGTATCAACGCTAGCACCGCGGTTTCGTATCTGTGCACGAAGTGGACGAAAGTTTTCCATTTCCGCCAACACGATATAGAACTCTGCCGTGGTAATCGTTTTACCTTCTATGGTCACCGAGTAAAGCTTGGCAAATGTGCTGAGACTGCTTTGGGGGTCAGCGAGAATTTCCGAATAGACAAGTATTCGTTTGTGCAGCCGTAATTCAATTATTTTGCCAGCACCGCCAGCGGCACCGGTTGCTATCGATATAGCTCCGACGGCAAATCCGACTGGCGCACCTATAATGTTTGCAGTAGTTTCGATTCCCGCCGCGCATAGGACAACGGTGGTCGCGGCGGCGATTCCACAAATTGCATCCGCGACAACACACACGAGTTTGTATTTCGCTTGAATAACGGTCCTTTTGGTGATTTGATCTCGCAGCTGTTGTTTCGCTTCGATTAGTTGTTCGCGTCGGTATCTTTGAGGGCCCATCACAGTTCTTCCATTAATATTGTCACTGCAGAGTATGATTGTTCGACAGGCTGGCCCTGTTCGGGTGCAACGCGCACACGCACTTCCAAACTAGCATTTTTCGTCACTATTACAACTTCCATACAATCACAGAAAATATCTTCCCCGGTAAAATTTAGATTTCCGGTGAGTGTGTGTTCTGGGGATTTTGCACCACGTGTACCTAAAACAACATGGAGTATGCCGTTGATTTGTGGTCTTCAACGGTTTTCGTTTACGGCCCAAAACTCTGTTACATGGACAAACGCGTCTTTGGTTAATATCAGGCGAGGATTTTCTTTCCTGGTCGAGTCCATGTTGGTAGTTCGATATAATTGACGGAGAATATTATTGCGGTGGGTTTTTCAGTGAATTCCACACCATCGTTGTAGAAACAATCCTTGGATGTTTTCACGCATGACGGTAGCGTAGCTTCCAGTGACCGGGTGTTGTCGCGTGCTAATGCGATGATTCCAAGTTGCCCTCGAGTTGGTACTGGTACATCAGGTTGGTCGCAAATGTCGATTTCTATTTGACCCTCGTCGAGATTATATTTGGTTGTACATGAGGGTATGCTAACCCCGTTTTCACGCAGATATTCGTCGACGAATGGAACAAAATCATCATCAACGTTGGCACGCTCTCCCAACTGATCCAAAATCTCATCACTGTAAACTGCAGAGACTTTGTCTTCGTTATCACTGGGAAGCTCGACTTTTCAAGCGTCGGGTCAGCCATATATTCAAGATCAGCGGTCATTAGCACAACTACCAAATACGGTTCATAGCACCACCAGGATACATTTGTGCGTGTTAATTTAGCGTTGCCGGTCAGGACCTCAGTATAAGGCTCCCAATGTGGGCCAGTATGTGGATTATTTAGCAGGACATGATCCCAGTCAGCTTTTGGTAAGTAAAGTAGTTTCCGGGCGGATTTTCCATCCACGTATTGCTTCGTCGAAACATCAGTATCGTCGATGGGCTCTTGCGTCCGTTGGATTCGATTTCCGTTCATGATAAGGTGATCACCAAACTTTTTAACTTTTGAATCCGAATGCGCATCAACGTAGTTTTTGATGAAGGCAGCCGACACACCAGAGTCTCTGATTCCCTGCTTCTCGGTAATTTTGCTTAGGTATTTCGCGATGGCGACTCACGGCTTCAAAACAAAGTCGTTGATGTCTACGTTAGACGTTATAAGTCTTCCAGTTTGATCTTGGAAAATCACAAACTCACCCGGGTTGACACCAACAACAACCTGGCTCCTCAACTCCATCAAATCCGCTTTGGTGGCAAACCTGGTCATATCCACATCAGCGCTACATCGGATCTATGAGCTCTCTCGACCGAAAATGTCAGTAGGCATTTCGTACACTATCAGGCGTAGTGTTAACAAGCGCGCGTGGATTCGGTGAACGAAAGGGTGCACGCAGTACTTCAACACTGAGATGTCCACATGCTGGGCCAACGGTTCGGGTTTGCAACGGCAGCGTTGAATAAAACAGCGGTAGACGACTCTGTCGTCGAGGGGCGTCAGGGGCAAATCCGCCATGAAGATAATCAACATCTTTCCGCGGCAGTGCAAGCCCGTAAGAGTCAAAATATAAAATATGTTGTGGTGTCAAAGCGTATGCGATCCAATGAGTCCAGGTCCTTTTGACGAATCCAAGTTGTTGATGCCCTTTTCCCACTTGCGGGGGATCATCGACGCAAATTCATCCTGCACGAAGACGCCTCAAAAGCGCTTGATTGATTTAGTCATCGCGATTTAATCAAAATTGGTCAACGGAGAGGCCGCAACCGAAGACCTTGGCCCAAGGGCATTTTGCGAGTCGTCGCGGGCAGTCGAAAACCTTTTTTGTATTTTTGCGGGCGCAGCATGTCCGCCAAGCACATTTTTTGATTGATATCACTAATACGGTTCCCACGGCCCCTAACGCAGCTGCCTTTAAAGTCCCGGGAGCCGCAGCCGCTATCAGACCTGGAAAGGCCGCGAGCAATGGAAATATTCCAACGTCATGTTTCATCGCGTCGACCCCGGCCGCGGACAACTCGAGGGTTATCCCGCGGCGTTCACGTTTGGCTGCTTCAAACTATTGCACATGTGTTGGTGTCAACATCAGTGGAAAGTTTCCGGATAAATTGTCCGAGGAAAGTTTCAAATGAACCCCAATTCGTTTTTTTCATCGCAGGTGAGATCATTCCGAGTTGACACCGGCTCAACGTGACAGGTTTATGCTGGTATGACATTTTATTTGAAACGTTACAGATTCAATTACGAGTTTGTGAAAACCACTACGAGGTTTCCACGGGCGCATCAATAACCCTCATTCTCTTGACGGAGAGAATCTCGTCGATACATCTGGGTCTCCTAAGGCCCCTCCTACACGTGTTTTGAAGTACATGTCCACCGCGGACTGCTTAACCATGTCTAGATGCTCTTGAGAAAAAGTAATAAGTCGAGTACAACGTAGTGAAGTCTTTCTGAAAAATCTGCAAACATCTGTCAACGTTTGATACCCACGCGCGACATTATTGTTTTCGAAGTCAAGCAAAATATTTCGTGTGGGTATTTGGTGGCCTTTTAACCTCAGTGAGAACTGTCACTGCCAGTTTTAAAAATACCATCCGACTTTCCAGTTGGTTATTCATATTATCTACGACTTGAAATGCCACAAACACGTGCCGTTGTACGCTGATACCTTGCTGGGTACTTATTTCCATGAAAATTATCCTGGAACACAGCTTTGTACCGAGTCTACGGTCATCGCGAGGAAATAAATCGTAGTCACGCCAGACTCTATAAATAATGTCAAAAGTTCTTCTGCGGTCAGTGATGGACTCATTGAGGGCATCCAAACGATAAAAAAAAGCTAACGCAACTTTACCGTTGGGAAGGAGACTATCACGCCAAATTGCATCATTGTCGTCGTTTTTACGGGTTAACACGACTGCGTGTTTGGCCCCCAAAATAGTCTTACGAACGTCTCTGCAGAACCCGAACATGTCTGAGAGTGGAATCGTGTATGAAAATTCCTCGACGCGTTGCAAAGCCAAGTTTGAAATCGGGATTGTCTCCGGTTACGGCGTCACCTGTTGCGTTTAAGCGGTATTTGATATGATCAGCACATCCGCTTGAGTCTTTCACAAACATCATGGACGGTCTAGTGGATCTTGCATAATCGTCGTAGTAACGGACTAGTCCGAGAATCGTCGTGGCAATATCGACGTTGTCCAAACAGGCTTGAATTTCCTTTCCGTCGATGAGATGACGTGCGGTGTTGAACAAAGCCATGATACCGTAGTTGACAAATCCAAATTTGTCGTCGCCGTTTGCGTTGTTATTGTCGGCGCGTACAAGCTTCCATTGGACTTCCAGGAGTGCTTCATATGGAAGAAAATATCAAGATATGACCTGAGCCTGAAGTTATATTTGCCCGCGCTCGTCTGGCGCCCCAGCCTCGTATGCGAAATATTGGTAATGTCCGACGCTTCTATCTCGCAACATAGGCGTTTCCTATCCCACTCGGGATCGGGCACGTCTTTGAATTTTGATATCGTTTATAGACTGTTGGTTTCTTCTAATACCTTTTGCGTCCCGTCCACAACCGTTATCTGCTCCCTATTACCAGATTTGCAATCACCGAATCGATATTGACTTGCGCAAACTCAGCCAGACGTTATTGAGTAGCTTCATTGATGATTTTAGCAACCGGCGCGGAAATTATTGCTGGGTGTGTAGGGAGCGCAACCACCTTTGGTTGCCGAGCTAATTGTCGTAGTCGATCTCGAATCGATTAAAACGCTTGCGATCCCAGATTTTTCAACCGGTGCATCGCAGCACTTTTGATGATGTCCACGATTAGCATTCCAGTTTCTTTAGCAATCGGTGCCACGCGCGAGACCCGGCCGCGAGAACCTTTGGGGCTCCCGTGAACAACTCCCGGACAAGAAAGCCAAAGCCAATTTCGTAATATGTGGTGTTCACCGGTCTTCTCACGTTGATGACACGCACGAATGTGTCACATCAACGTACGATCGTCGTTGTACACACGCATAGTTGTGCTCCGGACCGATTAAAAAAAATCCGCGAGCAGCAGAACGTCGGTGAGTAGATACAAGTCTTAATAGTCACCGAGGCATTGGCAACCAAACGCTGTACGCGTGCGCGTAGTTGTCGGCGGAAATATCTGCGAGGACAGCGATATAGAAAAGACCTCGATCAATGGCAACTGAGTTTAGGAAAACTTTTTCCAGTCGATCATGTACTCGTAGAGATAGATTTCTTTGCGGGTGAGCAAGCTGAAGCTTCCAGGTTCATCGGGAGAAGTACCGCCGTATCGACGAATGATTTAAAAAGATCGATGTCTACCACCGCAAGGTTGTTATCGAGTTTGTCCAGGCTGGAATTAATAAACTGTAGCGAGTCCATTAACTAATTGCTGCCTTTGATGATGTTGCGATTGCTTGTATGATAAAGTAACCATCATCCCCGCGAAGATTTTGAACCACAACCGGAATTCCTGTTTTGTTGTGATAAATTCGAATCTGCAGGTTGCATGCAATGTGTGCGGCTCCTCTGTACGCGCCAGTGATGTGACAGTGATCGCGCACTTTGGTGCTTCCAGATCCAACGGATGTAACAGTGACGTTGTTCACAAAGGGGCCATCACAGATCGAACAATGAGTCGCAGCGGAAAACTCGCGGATGTCATCGCGGGTAATAATCATGTCGGCGTGAGAGGAAAGTTGTTGTCAAATCCATTTCGCTGTAACCTCGAGCGATTTAATAAAACACCCCAACTGTGCAATTGCCGCGGTACAACATTGGGGCTCAGTTGCTCCTTCGCATCGGACTATAATATATCAAAATCAGCATGGAACTTGTTCAGCAACTTGTGCCGTATTTGTTTCCCCGGACAACCTTTGGTCGTTCACGGGAACTTTCAAGTATTCAAAGTCTGCGTAAATGACATAGAGTTCTTTCATCTTCCGTTGTACCGCTGTGAATTTCATAACGTCCTTGCCGGGTTCTGGCATGATCGTGCGCTGCAGCTTTTCGCTGACTCCCCGCAGTAAAAGTCATGGTCGTCAAGCAGCTGTTTTGTGCTGAATACATTCATGCAGTCTCGAAGAGGAAACTTTCTCCCATAGTACTTAATGTGTCGATACACCATCCGGTAAAGAGTTTTTATCCACACGCAATGGTGCCTCACCTCTGAGCCATCCATGTTGCTCAACAGCAACTGATCATCATTGGCCCGCGCGCGAGAGGAAGCTTCGCTAACCCTGGTGGATAGTCGGATTGGCTGATGGCCGGAGTTCCAAGTGAACATATTAACAGTTATGTCAGGGTTAAGTTGTTCAAACTTGCCAATGTCAGTAAATTCTGCAGAAATCGGAGAGGTGAGTTGGTATCGTCCCGCTCTCTTATTGGGCACATACATCTGACTTAATGGATACCTCCTGATAGGTACGCCTCTTCTGTTTTGAAATTGGAGCACATTCTTCTCGAGTGTATCGACAAATTAGTTTCATGAGAACGCACATAAGAAGCTTTTTGATGTACCACCAGAGAAAATGGTCGACTTTTTGAAAGAATGCGGTTTATATAGCGAATTATTAGCCACATTTTTAGGTTTTTACATTTTTTTTATCTTTATCATTTTTTACATACCTTGTTACGGAATTGTAACATATTTAACTTTTATATTTCATCTTTTAGAACAGCGTGTAAATGTTCATCTTTACATTTGTTTAAACTTATGATTTAATAGGCATTGTGATGATGTGCCGTTAACGCACACGCACATAAATAAATACATACATACATACATACATACATACATACATACATACATACATACATACATACATACATACATACATACATACATACATACATACATACATACATACATACATACATACGTACATACATACATATATACATACATATATACATACATACATATATACATACATACTTATCCTGTGGGAACACTCGTTTGTTCTAGCAGAGGTTTCCAATAAGAAATCCCTACTTCCAACAAATGATCTGGAGTGTACGTAAGCCCAGTAAAGCTAGTTTGTCTGACAGGTAACATGGAAATGAAGAGATAATATAAGCTTCAAGGTGAATCGTACCACTTGACACGAATCATCAACATAAGTGCGGTTAGTGCAACTTCAGTATACCGTACATATTTACATAATTATATATCTACTAAAAGCCTGCTGTAAATGATCAAATTCAGGCATTTTTAATTACGTACATGACGAAATTCAAATTAAACAATTGTAGCATACCAACAAAACATTTCAATTAGAATAAAATTCAGAAACATAAATTACGTGACCAGGTACAACCCAAAGGAAGTATACGACGTAAGAAGAATATGCTGTACACACTGAATTGTATTAGAGAAGAATGGCTTCAATGCAGGCGTGTACATGTGATCGAGATCAAGACGATACCTAGCGTCTTACATATCTTTGTGTTAAAACCTTACCGACTGGTAAACTCACATGGCCTTAGACCAAAATTATTCTCCTTTTATGTTATGTATAATCATTCATTATTGTGCATTTGTTAATACAACTGAAAAAATGTGTTACTTTCAGCAATAACTCACCTTCGTCCATTAAATTCTGAATGTTTCATCAAGGGTTGACTGGTTCGCTTTCGTATATTAATAAGTAAGCACTAAACAGACTGCAGCCAGGAAAATACCCCCCCCCCCGAAACAAATGTGCTTGAATGACACGCAAATAGGTGTCACTTTACATATCACCGTGTTAATTGTAAAACAGACGAAACATTGAAGCCTGGCCTCTAATTAGCTTGCGACATTTTGAGATAAGTCAGCTGTGAAACACAATACCGAACCTGATAATATTTTTGTCAGAATATATTCCTGATTTTGGTCAATCTCGAGGGGAGGCAAAACGTAATTGAGTAGATACATCAAATTATGAATACTCCTTAATTATATAAAGCGTTTTGTCTTTAATATATGTTTGGAACGAGCTAAATAAGCGAATATTAACGTTCACTGTAACATCAGATGTCCGAATAACAAATTATTTATAGTCGCTGGTATATAGATGATTGTGGTCTGAGGTCGCATGCACTATGAATCTATATGTATACGGGTATTTCCAGCACATCGAGAAGTAACATTTCAGACCTGCTATAAAGACCTGATTACCTGTCAGCCTGCATACCTCTGTGTGTGTGTGTGTGTGTGAAGAGAGAGAGAGAGAGAGAGAGAGTAATGACATAACTCTTCTTAATATCAGCAGGTACCAATACTTTGTTATCGTTATAAATGAAGCTTTAAATTATGTTCAGAAATGGAGTCTTTCATACAATGGTAAATATCCCTACGTTGAAAGACTGCGACCTTTTCGTGCAGATATAGAAGATGAGTTTCACTATGCTATTAAAAATCTATGAAAGTTAGAGAGTCAGTATGTTAATCCTAGAATTGTTATGTTTCGTGGTTGTACCATATTTTTCGTACATGTATGTAATTTGGGCCGGATTATTATTGTTATTATTATTATTGTTGTTATTATTATTATTATTATTATTATACAACAAACAAAACACTATATGATCAATTAAACATGACATAAACCTTTCGAATTGTGATCATCATTGTCACGTGCCTTGTACGCTTTTTCTTTGTATATATCCCTCGACAAACATTGTCATAACAGAAATATCTTGGCTTATATATTTTATCTGTCACAAATATATATATATATATATATATATATATATATATATATATATATATATATATATATATATATATATATATATATACATAGATGGATAGATGGTGTCAGTCCTTTGTTCCCAGCCTGAAATTAGGTCAAAACACTTTGATCCTCTGCGTGATATGCACGATAAACACTTCTTTGAATTTTATTACACAATTTTGTTGGACTTATGGTAGCATAGCATAGATATGTAGTTTTCCCGTTTTAGACAGATTTTTTATTTTGTATTCTTTCCTTCCTCTATTGTTTACCCTTTGTTTGTTTATTTCCCCTTCATTGAACCATGTAGGAGTCAAGAATTCCTCTTGGCTTTTGTGTTTAATGTTTGTTTTGTGGATGTAAAATGTTTCTTCCCTGACAAAGAGCATCTTTAGCTACAAACGATGGGAAACTGGTTTTAGAGTTATAATTCGTTCCAAGCAGGAATCGAACCCATGCCGCGAATAACGGTAATTATCACCTCGCTCGCATTAACCAGCGCTGCATCTCGTACGGCAATGCACTTGTCGCCAAACAAAGGATGGAACAAAGTTGAATGAAAGAACTGGAAGTGAACGAGAACTGACTTTATAGGCAAATGAAACAGAACTCTCAGCTATAAACACAAACCCACTAGATTTCTATTAAGAAATGCCAGGTATATACATTCAATTATAACTGTAAATTGATACATATAAACCAAACACACACACACACACACACACACACACACACACACACACACACACTATATTGATCTTAACTAAATTTACGGTCAATCCATTCTTGCCACTGACCCCCGTTTTTTGTCCGATCTAGAAGAATATATCGATGATAAAATTATCAAAATGCCATAGCAGAGGTCATATTGGAGATCATTTAAGACGCCATACATCATAAGAAATCTTCTGGTGAAAACCCCATGTCGATATGACTTTCTGTTCAGGAGGAGCAGCAATAATAATATATTCAAAATGGCTGCCACGACGGCCATATTGGATGCCAGATCTTCACCATTTTCATTTCGGTCCAACCAGATATCATAAAAAGTCTTGTGATAAATATTACATGTTAATATGTCCATCCATTCAGGAGGAGTAGCAATATAAATATGTTCAACGTGGCTGCAATGTTGATAATATTGGATGTTAGATCAGCATCATTTTTATTGAAGGTCAACTAGACACTAAAAGAAGTCTTCTGGTGAAAACCCCATTTATATTTGACCATCCATCTAGGAGGAGTACTAATAACAAGATCACCACGAGGACGTCCATATTAAGGGTCAGCTCAGCACCATTTTCATTTAGTACGAACTAAACATCTTACAACGTCTTCTAATGAAAACTACATGTTGATATGACCATCCATTTAGGATGAGTAATGATAACACTATTTTCAAGATGGTCACTGTGGCCAAAATATTGGAATTCCGTCCGAGAGGCACACTTTTTATTTACGACGAGTTAGACCTTGGGATGAATGTGTGTGTGTGTGTGTGTGTGTAAAGGTTCATGACAATCCTCGAAGTAGATTAGGAGGAGTAGCGATAACAAACTTGTATGAAAGGATCGATAATAACAAATACTCTAAATAACAATACTAATACCACTAATAATAATTATAATAACTAGAGATGGTTTCCACCACACATATCTGCAGATTTAAATTTCTTCCCTTCCCTGGTCATACTAATCTCCAACCCCCACCCCTCGCATCCTGGGATGCATTCAGTGCTGTGACTATTTGAACAGACTATTCTACAGTATTTTGACACACGGTTTGAACCAGGTACAGTGCCTGTTAATTACTGATCTTCCTAAATGGAAATATTTAGGGAAGGTTTCTGGACAGTTTTGACATGTGAATCTGGCTGCTTCTTGACAACCTTTTACCTGGAAATATCTCATTGCTGAAGGAAAACTGTCATTATTTTATCTGCTGAAGACAATTTTACTTGGAAGTACAAAGTGCTGTAACAGTCTAACTCAGATTTTAAATGGAAATATTACATTGCTTTAATTTTGGAACATATTCATATTGTGCTAGAAAGGGTTTTGCGGGATTTATGCCTGGTAAATATTGCAAACAATATGTCAAATTGAATATACAGCTGACTTTACTATAGTATATCTCTGGGTTTTTATTTGTGGAGCAAAGATTAAGAATGATAGTGGTCCTTTCCTTTCTCGCGTTGATTCATTTTTGTCCATTACCAATTCGATGTTTTCTTTTATTGCTCATTTAGAAGATGGCACGATAAATACAATTACATGTAATTCGCAATGTCCATCTTTCATTTCATTCGCTGAATGGATTTCAACAATATGTCCTCCCTCTCACCTTGAAATCTACATCTTTCCTTACGTTGATTAAGTTTTGTATTTCCGTGATTGCATGTTTTCTTTCACTGCTCACATGCAAAATGGCAAGATAAATACCAGCAGTTTTTAATGTCTACGTTTGCATGGTACCTGTTAAGTTATTCGATTTGGAAAATGTAATACCCCCCCCTCTCTCTCTCTCTCTCTCTCTCTCTCTCTCTCTCTCTCTCTCTCTCTCTCTCTCTCTCTCTTTCCCTCTCTCTCTCTCTCAACGCAATCTAGATTTATTCCACTGGAGATTGTAGACAGCGTCTGAGGCTGTTAATGAAGACTGCACTTGGTAACACCGATCCGTAGAATACTGGTACACTTTGAGAACGGCCTAGCCATCTGTTACCAGAATCTTCAACACAGGATGACTAAGACGAGAAAGACAACGACATACTGTAAATATGAAAAAATTAATTTTGACTCCAAATACGTTCACTTCAAGCACCGCATCAAGGCAAGGTCCAATTAACTATGTATATTTACATTTGTTTACCAATGACAAGTGACTGACATGTCGCATATGATTGGCAGATTCAGAGATATAGTAGACACGTCCCTAGTTGCGAATAGCTAAACATGTTGCACTGGATGAATATTGATATTGGTAAAAAAAAAGAAAAGAATGAAATATTTTGAAGACTATATATTCGTTCCACTTCAGATACCTTTGCAGGGTTGGTAGTAGAAGGGGTTGGATCTTGAGTCAAGCCGTGCGAGCGTCGTCTTAATATACATCGTAACAAATATTGCAGATTATATAAAGTGATTACGTGTTTGTATTTTGCTCTTGTCTTATCTGTGTAATCGTTCAATAAAGTTGTGTTCCTTGAGGTAAGAATTGGTATATAATTTGTAGTTTGTCAGTGGTTCCTTTGATATATATATGACTTGTCCTGACCAACGTGCCTTTCTGATAAAGTGCAAGTTGGAAAAACTGCTATTTCACGTGTGATTTGGCATATATATATATATATATATATATATATATATATATATATATATATATATATATATATATATATAGATGCAAATATAGCTGGACAGATGGCTGCAATATAAGATGTACAGGTAAACAAAATGATAAAGATAGCAGACATACATACCGAGATGGAAATATCTTGTTAGATGTATGCAGATGAGAATTAATGGTGGCAAAATGTGAAAAGTCCACTGCTTATCACTGTTAGTACATTATTATATTCATGTTAGATCTATGAGGATTAGTCGCAACAAAGCACTTCTAGGGTAGATGCCACTCTTTACTTTAAATGTTTTCTTGGGGCCCAAAAGTGGGAACCAGGAAACTCCTTGAGTAAATATTAGAAACGTCAAAATAATCGTCAGAACTTACAGCTTGAGGATCTTGGAAAACACGATTTACTGTTTTCCTTTGAATTTTTTACTCTTCATAAATACATTAATACGTCAGTATTGCTTTAAGGGTAGTGTCGGAAAATATGAAAATGTTTCATGAACTTAATTACTTAATGTGACAAGTTCAATGGAAAAGGTTTTTTTTCCGGCTTAAATAAAGTATATCGTGACAGCCATGCAAAAAGTATTGTAAGAGCATATGGGAGATTGTAATGTTGAGATCAACTTCTGCACTTGGATAAGAGATTTATGGCGCCAATAAAGGGTTACGTTGATAATAAATATGCTAATGACAGAACGGTATAATGATAACTACTCCATCGTTTGGAAGCAAGTCCGTATTGTGCCATGTATTTTTTTAAAAAAAGAGACAGTTTTATTATAAACAAGCGACACTGAAACTTGAGGTGTGTCCCAAGAAATCGTAAAGGTACATAGAAATGTTCTCTTTTAACAAACATTTTACAGTTAAATGTTGCCCATATACACCAACGGTTAGTTTTCTTTGGCATAATTGTTATAGATTCCTAATAGTTTTTTTATATATTGTTCAAGGGTATTTCAGTTCAAAGGTTACCTAATCTAGCTTTAAAATATAACCTGTGTCAAAATCAGGGGATGAACAAGCGTACATTAAAATCGATGAATTATTAAAATAAAATAAAAGGTAAAGGAATAGATCAATATGCAAAAGTACATAAAAATAGCTCAATTTTGCAAACTCGACAATTCTGCAATAATTTAATTCTGTTGTTATTTTAACCATAAATGACTAGATTAGGATTACAAATTGTTCGTGTTTGTTTAATGGTGTCTGAAACTGCGTGTTTTGGAGGGAGAATGAGGATGGGGGAGAGAGGAAAAAAAAAACAACTCAAGGATCAATGGCAGGAAAGTGTACATATATGTGTCATGTTTATGGTACTTAAGTGTTCATTCCACATCTTAATTCTCAGCGTAGATTTTCAGAACGTTTATTTTTTGTAAGATCAACGTATTTTAAATTTGCCAAAAGCCCTTATCTAGCATACTAGAACAATTACTGACATCGGAATGGGCTTTAAAAAACCAGAGAATGTTTGGTGTAAAAATAAAGATCGTAAAGACAGCAAACTGTATTTTGGTTTTAAGGAGCAAAGAAGGCTGAAATTAGTATCTGATGTCTTGAGGTTTTGTTACGGATTAGATTACCATCCTACTCACAACATCATGGCTCGTTATAAATATTAATATCAAAGAGTGGAATATAATGACAAGTATAAATTATACAGGTGCCAAAACACAGGAATTTTCTGCAATATTCAGCCAAATATTTCGAGCAAGCAAAAGCAAAACAATCATATTTGTTGAAAACAATATCAGGCAAAACTTTATTTGAAAATGTTTGAGTAACTTTGTGGATCGTAATATAGACTTTGGTCCTGATACCGACAGTTTGGAGTCTCTTCTATGAGAAAACTGCTTTGCTGAAACTACAAGTTATATTTCTGCCAATAATATACAAGCATATACAAATGACTTTCAGATGCAAGCGAGTAGTGAATCTGTTCGTTAGTCACTCTTGATATCTACATCAAAATGCTTTCAGAAAGTTGATTTTCTCGATTTGTTTACGGGTTTTTTGTGTGTGCGCTGGAAATAGCAAAGTTCTAAAGTTTGCAATATCAGTAAAGACAGTGAGTTATATTGATAAAGAGATTCCATCTCAATATTTAAACTGAGAAATAGGAAGGATGCTCATTACTCAGGGTTATCATTTCACATAATTCTGAGCAGAATCAGTGCCTTGTATACTGCGTACAGTCCATCCGCAGTCATCATGTGGCTGGAACTAAACAATATCTAATCATGATAAAGACTCGCTGTATCAACTTCAATTACTTATAAGCACACTTTACAGTAATAATTATCGGGTTATGAATGATGTACAGATAGATATATAATGACGGAAATAGTGAGGCAACATCGAAGGTGGTATCTACCCCGACCATTCATGGTACTCTGTGAGTACTTGATCAAGCTAGGATGTCACGTTATGCTCGCAAATGTCAGTAAAATTAGTTTTTAAGCACATGACTGGCACATACTGATAATTGTATCGCGTAATGTTTTATGCGTTCACTTTATCTCCGTAAATCTTCGACATAAAGTCAAAATCTTTCAAGAACATCCAGTAACCATAAGTGTTTTCGCAGTAACATCAAAAAGGGTGAGATTTGCAAGGTGTATTATTCTTTAATTACTTCCTTCTACACAAAAAGATATATTTCTTTTGCATGATATTACAACTGCATCAGAGTCGGTTCTGTTCTTCTCTACGGTCTACTTTTATTTTCTATTAAATCTTTTTAACATTCATCGCGCTCCAGTGTCATTTGTGTACTCGAATTTTCCTTTTCAAACTGAGATTGTCTAACATTCATCTTATTGATTGGGTGGCAACAATAATTGTTTTTTCTCTTAATATTCAGTAGACATTAGGAATTAAATAAAGTCATAACATCTTCAATTCTTGGAAAAAATAGTCTTGTTGTATGTCTGCGGACAATATAAGGATTGCCTAAATATTTTGTTCAAGACGAAAACCATTCCTGTTGTGAAATGTATCATACTATTACATATTCTTATTACTGTCCCTACTTATGACACAAATTCCAAACTTGTTAGAAGTATTATAAACGAGGTAAGGTAAAATCTCAATTTCACGAAAATTGTGGAGAAATGTATTAAAACTGGGATCATGTCTCTCTTCTTTTCTGTAACATTAAGAAAGCAAAACATCGTGAAGCTACACGCTTTTCTTACAATTCTCAGATGTATTATTGCTTCCTACTCATTTCCTCCCACGTTCATTTTGCAGAACTTGGCGGTTGACAGTTTCTTTGGCCTCATTATGGGATTTTAATTACTTTTTAAGTTATTGTGGGTATGTAAATGCACATGGTTATCCAAGTATGATGTTTTGTAAGTATTGCCACATAACAA
The DNA here is from genome assembly GCA_029931535.1 of Margaritifera margaritifera. Taxonomy (NCBI): domain Eukaryota; kingdom Metazoa; phylum Mollusca; class Bivalvia; order Unionida; family Margaritiferidae; genus Margaritifera; species Margaritifera margaritifera. Next base: position 112,190 of record JAQPZY010000664.1, on the reverse strand, counting down.
TGGGGTTTGATTTTCAAGATATATCTCGAGGTTGCATCTAGCATTCGTTTTTACAATACTTAGAACTTAGGCAAATGTAGACGTAAAATTACACAGCTTTATATATTCCATTCTTAAAAAAGAGATAGTCAATAAATTTCTCAAATTTAACAAGGGCCGCAAATTTGCTTCAAAGCCAAAACAAGGTTTTCATTTTAGGAGAATCCAAGATATTATAGCTGTATCTTAATTCCTTCCGACTGATAAATTTTACGTGAAAAATTCATTTTATTTTTCTAACCAAGCTATATGAAAGCCTCACGTTGAGGAAGAAAATCTGAGATATGTAGTGAACCAGGGAACTTGTATCTAATGTGAAAAACACGAGAAACAGCTCTGGATTGGCTGTAGTGGTCGACATGCATGGAGGTCATATTCTGTTAACAGAACAATCCATGGTATTCTGGATGAAGGGCTATATTACAGATGCTTCATTCTACTCAGTGTATGCTCTGCCTTTTCAGTGGATCATTATGTTCCCAACAATCCCAGTTCTGTTCCCAACTATGGGACTACCGCCTCAAGACAAAAGCGTACGTTGCGTTATCGAATAGAACCTACCCCACAGCATTCTTCTTTGGTCGAGCGAAAATTCAATGGTACGTAAATAGCACTAACACCGAAAACGTTATTCGGAAGTCAATAAGTCGTCTGCCATAGTCTGTGACCCAGTACGCTCGTTATGCATTAATGTAAACGTTGCACTGATTGGATGCATGCAAAAATGTATTAATTTGTGAAGTAATAATATTTAACTATGAGACATACACCTAGCTTTAAATAGAGGCAAGCCTAGCAACAGACACCAATACAGCAGCAGTGGTCGACGTTAAATTAATTTAACGAAAATAATATTCAAACTTCGAACAATGAGAAAAAGATCCTCTCACAGCAATAAAGTGAAAATTGTGAAAGTAATCTGTTTTAAGCGGAATACATTTATAAGAAATTCCTTATTTAAAAAAAATAAAATAAAAAATCAACAAATCAAAAAGCCACTAAGGCGTAAGGGTCGTAATAGTCTCGTTACGTCTGCCAGAACAAGATATGTATTACAATTGACAAAATTCTGAGAACGTTGTGAGATTAAATATATATATATATATATATATATATATATATATATATATATATATATATATATATATATATATATATATATAAATTCAAACAAATTCTGAAGAAGATCTCCGTAGAAGCTTGGTGTTCATGTTCACCAGATCCTAGTAGGACCCGTAAAAAGAACCACTAGTCAGAGTTGTGGATCTGATAAATGAACTAAATCAGTCAGCTCCGATACAAGTATGCAAAAATATTGTTCTGAGGCGTTTGCATTTTGAGGGATATTTTAGTCCTGCTCTCTGGAGGAAGTATACAATATCCAGTGTGAACGGAATTCGGATGGTTGATCATGATAGCAGAATAAGTGTCCATAGAAAACACGACAAAATGTTACCTCAAAACAACGACCATACGTAAAAATGAATGTGATGCTGTGGGGATGATTTACATAGTTCGGATTGGAATCAATGGAGAAAATTAATGGCAATTTGAACAATGATAAATTTATTGAGATTCTGTACACAATCATTTGCGGCCTGTTCTTACAAAAGATTTCCAACAGGAGTTACGTATTTCGGGATGGTAGCTGCCTCTCCCATGAGTCTTTAAGGACTCGTGAGTTGAAGACAGATACAAGCATGAACTTTTTGGCATGGCCCTTACGGAACACAGCTATAAAATTCCCGAAATTGTTTTAATAACACCTTAAAAGCAAATCTTTCTTATTCGTAATATTTTCGATACAGAATGACAACGAAAAGAACTTGTTTTTATTCCGATAAGCTTATATTTTGATCATAAGATAATTATATATTCTGAGCTCTATAAATAATGTTGGTATTGAAACAAGCCAACAGACGGGTGATGCTTTACCATGGTATCTACACGGCAGAGCTGAGGAGAGCGTTTTGATTATCAGCTTGGTTCCTATTTCGTTCTGATTTTAAATTCCTGATGTAGTTTGCTCACGAAAGCCAGAACATTTTTATCACAAGAATATAAAGCTATTCAAGGTACACTCGCTAAATTGATGATTGATGGGCATATATACAAGGATGTGTTATCTAAGTGGCAGATGCTTAATCCCAGGGAGATGCCACAAATCAAACCCAATGCTATCAGTGATATCCCCATTGATGTTATGCATGACAACCCTGAAAATATTGTAACTAGCGAGCTGATCGTCATAATAAGTAAACAACCATAATTGCATATACGACATTAGAAAACATCGGTGTTAGAATCATGTCGCTAAGTTCTTATCGTGTTTTGTGTCCATAATTTCAAGAATATTTTTTGCTAATATTTTTGATCTACCTTGGTTGTTTATGTATGAAGTATACAGTAGGTTGTATGTGCTTATTTGTCTATATTTGTTTTGGAAATGTTGCTTTGTTATCTTCTTTGCGTTTTACAAAGTAACAATAGACACATAGATCCAAGGCTACCCATCCCTCTAAACTCAACATTTTAGAAGAAAAAAAGAAAACAAGATAACAAAATCTAGACCTCCCATCCACTTATCGTCTACTCTTTTATAAAAGAATCTAGACTTTACTATTCTCCGTTTAAAAAAGAGGCCTTACTATCAGCCGATTTGTTTTGGAAAGCACTAGGCCACCAACCCTCCTATCCACCAACATTTATTTTATCATCAAAAATGAAAATATCTGTTCGATGGATACTCGGGTCTCAAACTCAGGTAGACATCATGAGATTCTCCTAGTCACCCATTACTTTCCATTTTAATAATCTTTGATGAAGTACTTCAGTAATAACATTTCCTAATTACTACTAGATGCACACCTATCCAATTGTTTTTGTTTGAAAAACTCAACGCCACCAATCTCTATTGCTTTTTTATTTGTTTTTTTTAAATGCCAACTCCCCATCCCACACGATAATTTTTTTCTTTGAAAAGTCCAAGACCACCAACGCACCCAATTTAACCAACAAAAAAAAAAAAAAATAATAAAAAAAATAAAAAAATAAACAACTAGGCACCTTTACCTCCACAGTCTACCATTATTTTACTAAATAGCTCGTCAAATGCAGGAATAGGTTGCAGATGAACCTTACGTATCTTCTGATTGGATTTTCCTACCATTTGACAAGTTTGAAAAGATCTGCAGTATTTAGAAACTTCATTTTTAAGTTTCGGCCAATACAAATGATTCACGATCTTGTGATAAGTCTTATTAACTCCTAAATGACCAGCGAAAGGAGTTTCATGGGCTCGATTAAGAAATTCCTGTCGATACGACTTAAGAACGACAATTTGAAATCTTCCTGATCACTTGTCACCAGCGGGTACCTCGGGTGGTCTATATTTTCTCATAAGGACCTCATTTTTCTTCAAGTAACAAAATGGAACTTGTGTGGCTTCAGTTTCACGAATAGCCCTCTGAAACAAACAGGATATTTCAGTATCTTGTTCCTGTAAGATAATAGGTGATTGCCTTTTGTCATCATGATTTGAATAGAGCCAATGAGTTGTAAGTAGAGGATCAATGTGATCAATACCTTCTGATTGATCAATTTCAGGAGAAATAAATGTGTCAGCTAAAGGAATAATTTCCTGATCAACATCATCTTGCAAGTCTCTTCTTGTCATAGCTCTGGTAACTGCACAAGCAGGATACAAATCAGGGATTTCAACCTCAATGGGATCAACTTTTCGATTCAAATAAGACATGTCAGTTACAAGTGGATTGACCACGACCTTATCTCCAGCTAAGTTATTGGCTAGTAACAAATGTATACCTTATATAGGTAAAGAAGTCACTGCCCCAACAGTCACAGGTCCAGAAACTAAGTCTGATGCCACATTAACACAGTGGAGATAAACATTTTCAAAGCCGCACTCTACTCACTGAATAAGTACACTTTCAGCAGACGAAGACTTCTCAGACAAAGGCAAAGTACCTGATAACAAAAGACTCCTGTGTCCCTTAATATTTTAATAGGGATAGGCGTGGCAGAATCACCAATAAGGGATATAGAACCTTCTGACATGAATGGTTCATAAGTCTCCAAAATAGAATCAGACTGGGGTTTGTTTGACCCAACACATGTATTGCTTTCAATACAAGATCGTGACCTTGACCTCTTTGAAATAAGAGCATTTGGAATAGCTCTATCTCTCTTCTGTTGCTCATTTTTCAACCTGAAACAATCAGAAATGACCTGCCATTTCATTTTACAATAAGTTCACGTAGGAAGAGATAAGGACTTCTGATCAGTCTTATCAGATGGTTGCTTCCTAACAGTTGTACTGTTTTGAATTTTGAAGTACTCGTTTGAGATTGAAATGTTTTTTTTAACCAGAAAACTGCTGAGGGGAAGACTTATTGACAAATGAAATTTTGTGAGTCAAGGAAAAATCATCAGCCATACGAGCAGCATTTTCCAAAGTTTCCATTTTCTGCTCATCAAGATCGATCTTGACATTACCATGGATGCAGCTTTGCCAATAAGTACAGTTTGTAATAACAAAGGCCAATGCTCTCTTGGTCATTTCAAGTTTTCACCAATTTTCTCAAAGTGAATAAAGTATTTATTTACTTCTTTTTCCTTAAAAGGGGGTACTAACTTAATATAGCTGGTAACATCAAAACCTGAACTGGTGTGTAAAGGAGTGGTGGAGTGTGCTGCGATTGCCAGTTCTAACTCTTATAATCTATATTGCATTTCCCTCTACTCTTTCTGCAACTGCAGCTGCCTGTCATATTTTTCTCTTTGCAACTGCACCTGCATCTGCCTGTCCCTTTCTTTTTTCAGTATCTGTATCTGCCTTTCTAATACCCTCTCCTCTCTCAGGATTTCCTCTTTCTGAAGATGAACTTTGCTAATTCCAATTCTATCTGGGGGTTTTTATGACTGCTATTCCTTTAATTTCCAATCAAAACTAAATACAGACCTCCCAATTAAACCTAAAACACTTTCGTCCAAAATTTTTTTCTCCACCAAATGTGGAATTTAAATATTCTTTATCGCTTGCTTTCTGAAAGACGCTTTCGTTTCAGAAATATCATAATATCTGGCAAGCTCAAACAACTCATCCTTTTTCATAGACTTCAACCCTACCTGGGTAGGACTTGAAATAAAGTTATCAGCCTTAGATGACATTGTGAATGTTTGCTGGTTTCACTAAAGACTTCTTAAACCTGCGAAATACAAATCTTTACCAGGGACAATGACAATTCCCAAACAAAGTTAATTTAAATTGTAATTTAAAGAAATGCAGATACCAGAACGGCCCCCAATTTCTGTTACTACTCTAGGTCTTAGAATAATGTAACAGAAATAAAGGGAAACCAGTAATGTAAGTAAAATCAACAAGCAATTTATTTCTTGACAATTGAGTGAAAATTCAAAAGACACGTACAGTAACGTGAACTAAAGCCCAAATAATCCAATAATTCAAGGTTTTAATCCAATATTAGAATGAGCAGTTTTGGTAATTCCAATGAATATTTCAAATAAAAAATTCTCTCACTCTGAATTTGCTATGAATTTTAACAACACAACTATAAACATCTGATTATTAAACTGATTCTTCATAGACTGACCAGTAGAACAAGAATGAAATATTGTCTACTAAAATCTCTATATATAATGATAAGTCACGTGACAGAACGTTCTAGAATATGAGTAACTCTAATGGAAAATGTCCTTTGCGTACGTGACTTTTCTCAGAGAAGCCATGGAAAATTCCAAATCTTATTACTAAATGCTATGTAAACAAGTCTAACCTTGAACTAAAATGCAGTAAATACGTTGTTTACAAAATGACTAAAGAACAACTGACACAATTCAATATACACAAGAACATATTTGACAGTAATTTTTATTTTAGCTCTGGCTTTATTCAAAGTACTCATTTATGAGCACACTACAAACCTCTTCGCTTACAAAGATCAACAGTTTGAACGTTAAAGCACCGACGCTCATTTGCAGGAAAAGTAAAAATGTTTGTATGAAGTATGCATTGAAATTAGATTGGAACAAAATGTGTACAGTTACATTATCAAGTATATGCAACTCTTTGGCACCTTTTATACAATATAATTTAACTTTTTTTTATCAAAAATGTAAAGCAAACACACGTCATGGAATTTTGAAACTGGTTCAATAGCAAAATACAACCTTATATACTCTGCAATGGTGATCATAGCATAATGTATTAGCCCAATGATTTCTAAAATGTCATGTCGAATAGTCAACATAGAAAAATTATTTCTTTTTTCATGGCTGATTTCATCATTATTACCATAACTTGCAAAGTGTGGAAGGACAGATTGTTTGATGGTTTTGTTCCTTTTCAATCCAGATTTAAAATGTATTATCAAGTGTTAGGGTAAGTTGGATTACCTTTATTCATTTTCCGACATTTTCGTTTTCAATGATGAAAGCCTTGACTTACATTCAACCAGTTACAAAATACGTATATTGAGATAGTCTACATAAAAGAGAAGCAAAATTGAAGACACATATCAGTTACATTTGTTCCTAATAATTAAAGCGAGAAATCTTAACATCACAAATAATGAGGGGAAGCACTATACCATTTGCTTCACTCATATATTGGTGGTATCGAACTGAAGAAAGCACTTCTTCCTCGTCGAGCTGTCAGCTGCTCCTCGTCAAGTTCAAATCTGTAGGTTGTAGAGCGCCTATACGAAGTTACAGATATTGTCTTTCCTATCATGGGATTATCGAGGCCGAGCGCTCTGCAGTAGATATTGCATTGGTGATTTGCTAGTACCATCTCCATGCCGGTGACGCCCAAGTCAGTAGTCCCATAAATCTGGTTCAAGGAATGAATGGCCGGATTTGTCAGGAGATACCCGTGGGTAGTCGCAACTCCCTGAAGATCGCAAATCATGAACTTGTGGCCACTGATACTCCACGTCCAGTGGGAGAACGCCAAGAGGATCCCCCGAACATCATTCTCGTAACCTCCATTCGAGTTGAATTTCTCGTAGTTCCCCTCCAGGAACGGTTCAATTGTGACGTGCGCTTGTCGTCTTACGTATGTTTCGTCGTGGAATATGGGAATCAACCATAATACATTAAAATGAGCCACGTCGTCAACTTTGGAGATGAGAGGCAACTCAAATCTGATTTTCAGGTCACCTATGTTGTATTCACGCAACAGCGGAAGACAATCGGAATTAAACTTCTCAGCAAATCGCCTGGCCCTTTTGTTTGCTCCATTATAAGGAAGGTGCTGTGCATAACAGTTCTTTGGAACTTTTATAACACACCTGTGTCCATCCTTAGGACCTAGCCCATGCATGGTTCCACTAAATACACGTCGCCATCCTCCTTCCGAGAAAGGTTGTTTCTCAAAATGTACCCAGTATTTATCACCATTTTCATCAGGAATGTCGGAAATAAAGGTCTCGTGGGAAGTACTGGAACCCATGTATACAATTTCAAAGACTTAAACGTCCCTAGAGAAAAGTAACGTTTTGGAAATTAATATTGCTTTATCTTAATCTAACTTCATATTATCTGCTACGTGTCCAGATAAAACTCTGGATAACATTTTAAGTTTTTTTCTCACCTCATTTTGCTTTCTGTTCTTCGTGATCCTTGTACATCGTTTAGGGTTTATAAAAAGAGAAGTACCAGCAATAGCTGTGGAAAAAGTGACGTAGTTATAGTTGAAGTAGTTGCAGTAGAAATAGCAGTACTAATTGCTAATACTAATACTAATTGCTGATGTTGTTGTTCTTGTCACAGGGGTAGTATAAGTAGTAGCAGTAGCAATAATAATAAATACATCAGTAATGGAAGATCTAATTGTGTTGGTCAATAATGTAAATTCATTATAACAGCGCCAATTTTCAGGCAGATGAAACCTGGCGGAGTTGGAGTTTTGAAATATATGGCGCAGTTAAGCGTCGAGATAACATTATTGGCAGTAAACGCAATTGACGCACTAGGTAACCCTGCAATGGAAAATATTTATTCTCTTCAATTATTACCACTGAAACTAAAAGTGAATGTAATAGCTAAAATCTACCAGGTGTTACCGTTATTTGAATCCTTTGACTTTGAAATAAACAAATGATTTTCCTGTTATATTGATCATTATTTATTGTTATTGATATATATTCGTATCGTGTCCATACTTCAAATGATAATTTCATAAGCAATACAATATGAAAATTGGTAGCACTTACATTTGCAAAACACACAAACAAAAATACAAACAACGGAGAAATACAAATCATAAAGAAAGGTCACAGAGAGTGACTCCTCTTGTTTAAAACTATAGTGCAAGTAGACAAACTCAGAAAAATGTATCATATCAGAAATATATGTTGCCTTTTAAGTATTTGCCATGCATGTTTTCCACATTACGCAATTCATTTATACCTAAATCACATTGTGACCAACTTTATCGAATTCCTTTTTTTCGAGAAGAAATGGTATCTATAGTATTTGCAGTTGACATTTGGTTCTAAACAACACTTGTCATTATATATATATATATATATATATATATATATATATATATATATATATATATATATATATATATATATATATATATATATATATATATACGCTACTTAATACGAATTCGGTTAAAGCCAAATCCCGCTTAAGATGAACAGAATAATTGCCACCCCTGAAATCTTGTTTATAGTTTTGCTCGTTTAGTGCGAATCACTTAGTAGGAGAACTCGCTTAAGATGAAGATACTGTCCAGTCCCTTGCTCAAAAATTGAAATCCCCGGAAAGTACGAAAGGATTCAACGATCGTCTACCATGAATATTTGTAAAATCAATTACCGTTGACTTGCTGAACATATTGCTCCATAAGTTATTATAACGTTCATTGTATAATGAACCAAAAAATCATCTCATATTTCATTTAGTATGGGAACGCTAAAACAATATAAGAAATAATGCTCTATCGGATTTAAAGGTCAGTGTGTCTGTTTAAAATCTAACACTGCCAAAGCAAAGGGTTGCGGCCATTGTCAATGTGCACTGTTGAGAAGAACTTTATCTATGTGGCCAAAGGTAGCAACTGATAGTATGTACCTAAGAATTTGTTTCCTTTCTGTTCATACATCTTAAAAGTCTTTTCTAATTCTATTCAGTAAAATATTTCAAGGCATTAAATCAAAACCAAAAGATTTATTACACATTTGATATTCCAAAGTGACCTTGTGAGAGACAGAATCATGGACGCATAGATGTTGACAAAAAGTCACAACATCTTTATACCATGTAGTCACGACTATTGATAATGCTGTTATGTCTGTAACAAAATACAGTACAAAGATTAAGTGTGATTATAATAGTGCTTAATTAAATATAGCATATGATACATAAAGCGTTTGTACATTATGGTCGGTAAGTCGGCATAAGATCATTTCGAGAGAGAGAGAGATCGAGAGAGAGAGAGAGAGAGAGAGAGAGATGGATCCGCCAACGCGTATCACTTGCTGTGCCAATTCTGGCAGACAGCATACAATTTTACTAAGGGTTTTACAGCAAGAATATGTGAATAAACTCTACTTACTTTACATAATATTTTTGATATGTTGACATACTCTTGTGTCACAAGATACCTCTCCTGCTCCTGGATCATGGTTCTGCATAGAAAAATGGGTCAATAATTTGGACACATTTGCATATATTGTTTTTTGGTTTTTTTGTTTTGCTTTAAATATGTTAGTAACACGTTTCCCGAATTCGTATTATATTGGAGATAAACCATCATGTTCTCCACCTTGTTCCTCTGTTGTCTCTGGCTGGAGCTGGATTGTTGAGTGGGTGTATCGTTGTTGTATCTGGCTGGAGCTGGATTGTTGAGTGGGTGTACCGTTGTTGTATCTGCACATTTCCCGTTTCTTGAATTCCATTAATTTTGATTAAGTCATTTTCAGCTTAAAGTCTAATACTGTATCATTTGGTCTTTTGGTGTGTTTGAAACTCATTCCTTATCTAGTTTGTGTGCTCCCCTTAGGGTTAGTACAGTTTTTTATTTTATAAAATCCCTTAGAGTAGTTGAGTGGACCTTTTTTCAAATAAATGTTTAAATTTTTTTTCAACCAGATTTGTGTGATGATTTCAACAGTTATATTTTGCTTTACTCCTTTTTGTGAGGGGAAATGTCTATGAGCCATATACCGGGTGTGCATACCAACATGTCTTCCTCTGCATCTATCAGATACCGAAGTGAGTTGATGAGATGTTCTTTCCTCCATACTTTATTCAGTCATGGTCTTGTAGAGTACTATAGGATATGCTATAGTATCTGGCAACACGGTAGTTCTTTATTCTTAGGTTCAGTGAATACGTATCCTATAAATTATGTAGTGGGTGTTTGTACACAAATAAGTATGATATATGTGCAATTTATTGTCATCTTTACAAGTGCTTAAAGTGTGGTCGATAGTTACTCCTAAAACGTTATAATGAGTGACATATTCAAGCTTGCCATTGGCTCACACATAAATATATTTGCGCAGTCTGCGTTTCTTTTGTACTGTGCCAGTAAAACCCAAAACAACAACATTGTTTTTGGGAATATATACTGATTTTATTTAATATTTTATCTTAGAACAATATTTGCTCACTTTTAATCAAAAGACATTATCTTCCTAAATATCTGAGGAATCTTTATGCTTAATCACTTTTACTAAGTAACTTTACTCGGTACTATATAGCCAGAATTACGCTAATATGGCGTTAAACCCAATACATATATACTGAATGTGAAACATTTCCTTTTGAGTAATACTCGAGACCAATATTTCAACATGCGAATTTTCAAATTTCACAGAAGAAAAGGCATTTTACATTTCAGAGTGAAATTAATCCTCAATCCTCATGGAATTTAATTTCCTAACTACTCGTCCAAGAAGTTGCAATTTGTTCAAGATGATTTGATTACTGGGAACCGCATATTTTTGATATATAAAGAAGAATCAAAGCGTGCAGATTATGCTGGCCTTCAAGTTCCATCATTGTATGTACGTTCGCGGCCAATATTTCCAAACTTGTGAATGGTGATCAAAACGTGTCAAGAATATAAATGTAGTATTGGTAAAGTAACAACAGTGGTACCGAACAAATGAGATAACAGTGCATCCACAGTGTCATCATGCTTGTGAGCAAAGCACCACGACTTGAAAAAGGAACGATTATAAATTTAAAAATTGAAGAAATCCTATCTACATTAATTTATTGTTTAAGATGAACACGTATTCTTCATTTATATGGACTTTAATAAGATCTACACGTATCTATAGCTCGATCGTGTATGGATCAGTTACTGCATTACAGTTATGAATAGCGTTGATAAATGTAACACATTATCTCTTTTGGAAACACTGTTTCAGTGATTTCTGTCTAATTCCTGAGCCTAGTGAAAATTTGGCAAATCAAATGCTTTTGACGCTCTGTTCCTAACAGAGACAAACGTCTCGATATTAATAGAATTTGTTTTGTTTAAAGAACAAAATAATTATCACATTCTTTTAGTTTATATTTTATATTCAGTTTGTGGCTCAAATGGAAAAAGGGAAATACATATCGTTAATTTTGCATATGTCATTGAGTCTGTGCAGAATGTAAAACTGTAATTTCGAAGGATTTCAGCATTTGTATGTGTACACTATTTACAAGAACGTTATCCACGTCATCAAAAGGCAGTCAGTAATGGTAGATATAGCTCCGAGAAATTCCAGTCTCCGGACATATTGGATTGGGGAGGCATAGGCCCCTGTGGAAACATACATTTATTAAAAACATCCATAGGTTTAGCATTGTAGGTCGGTATGGAGCCAATTGGGAATTTAACATTGTGGGTCGCTTTGGGTCATATGCGAATTAAGAATGTGAGTCTGTTCGGGCACGTAACACACTAATGACCATCCAACTGAAGGCATAGTAGGCCCGTGAAAATTGAGACCATGAGGACAGAGGAGGTTTATATCAGAATGAATATATGGATCTTTTTAACATTAATTTTCATAGGACCCTATTCTGGTCCAATCTAAAGTGTCTGGAGAGTGGAAATCCTTGTAGGACTCATTGCCAAACAAAGCACATTGGCCCCCTACCGAGCTCTGTAACTAATTACTATGTTTATATATATATATATATATATATATATATATATATATATATATATATATATATATATATATATATATATATATATATATATATATAAGACCAAAGGAAGTTTCAAAGAAGGGTATCTTGTTTGCTATTTTCTATTGAAGTATATACACAAAATAAATTCTGTTTCGATAGGTTTCTTCTTAACTCAAAATGCCATAGTCATATTCTGTTGCACCCGAAATAAAACGTAAGAAGTAACATTTAGTTCTCTATGGACGTCACTCTCACACATTTTCATCAAGAGCTGTTAAGCTTTATTTGTCCAAAAAGCATTCACTTGTTCAAAAGCAATTATGTGTTGGTATACAAATAGTACTGTATTATCACATTTGTTTTCTACGGGTTTAAAGGTCAATATTTAATGCTGAAGGCACGTTTTAGGAAACAAAGTCTTAGTGATGCTCGAAAAATGTACACACAATAAAACACTTCTTGTTTTCGACACGACAATTCTCTTGTTGTCAGAACTCTTATATTTGAACGGTACCGTCATGAAAAGAGACAATAGGGATGATCATACTGGAATTAGTTCTTATTCACACCCTGCACTTAGGTTCCGTATGAAGTATATACACCATGTTATGAGTAACTCTTGTAATAAATGTAAGTATGTTCCATTTGTATTTACGTCTCCATTTATAGGTTCGTTAGAATTTATTGATTAGTGGTTTGATTATGGGAAGTCGGTGTTGGGAAAATATTTCCCAGCCCGAGCAATTAGCCAATTTCTAGGAACAGACGTCATACTTAGAGTTTTTAAGAGACTTTTCAATGGCGCGGGTTGGTTTCGTAGTTTGAGATGGGGTGAGACTTGCATAAGCGGACATGGAGCCAAGTAGTTCCTATTTTATTCAGAGGTGTTGATTCAGTGTGCCTTTCCGTGGGAGATATTCGTGACAGGAACTACTGTTTTGTGCCATGGAATAATTGGGAAGAGGTCATCCCTTTTGTTTGGAGATGCCTTCCGTTGTAGCAGTGGGATGGAAGTACACGTTCGAAACGCGGTTCAGACTGTTGTTTTAAGGACTCACGGTACTAATTATACGGAACAACTGTGAACCAGTCGAGAAATGGGTGAAGATACAATAGAGTATATACGGGTTTGGTGGTCCATAATTGGTTACTAAGGAAAAGTAAAATTTTAGTAAAAAAGTATTTTGAGAGCTTATCTTATCTGTACCTAAAAGAAAAAAATAAAGACAAGATTCTATTGATGCAATTTAGTATTTGTATAGTTCCCTGCATTGGGCGTTTGAATTGTGTTGCGTGCTTCATGCACGGCATGCTAACAAGGAAAATGTATGCAATTGTGAAGTTATAGTTGTGACATTGTGGTCATTTATTAATTGATTAGAGAAAAATTGTTTCTAGTCTTGGCGCGTTACGAGAACATCCAGTTGACAACGAATGTTGTCCAGAAGTCCTTGGAAATAGGGGAAAACAAGGGACTTCCAGCCCAACCTCTCGCAGTTGTTTGATTCGCTCGGTAAAGGAACCCCTGTGCATGTTACACTATTATATCATAGAGAGGCAAGAAAGAAATATCTGGTGTAATAATAATAATAATAATAATGAAAATAATAGTTTTCAGAATAATAATAACAATAATCATTATCATATTAATCATACTAATACTATGATGATATTGATGATGAGGAGGAATTATATTTGTATCATGTTCATTATCACAATACCAATACTCCTAATTATAATAATGTTACTACTACTACTACTACTACTACTACTAATAATAATAATAATAAAAATGTAATAATAATGATAAAATGATGATGGTGGTGATGAATGGTATCATTGTCATTTTAAACATCGGAATTAATAATAATAATAATCCCTATAACAATAATAGTACTCACGTTCAAATTAGAAACATATCGATATGGTGTAGCGTTACAATCGAAGTAAAGGAAGCTGACATACATATTGTAATTCCCGACCAAGTCCTGTGCTATTACTTTATGCTTTAGGAAACAAACAAAATTCCATGCTGATGTAATGGATAGGTTACTGATCAAAGTCTATATCGTGTCGTCGTATCTATCGATAACACAGGTATGAATGAGACAAAATAGAGTGCACATGATAATAGTACTTGCTTTATATCTAATATGTCATATATATGAGAGTGTTTGATAACGGTGAAAATATCTTTGAAAGCTTACGAAATGTATTTATCAATCAAGTTTTAAGCTGTTGGAGAAGAATTATACCGCTCTTATATATATATATATATATATATATATATATATATATATATATATATATCTATATAGATATATATATATATTTATTTATCTCAAGTTAACCTTTTGTACATTATCTCTATCCAGTGCAAGACACTGTTTCAACAAAGGATACAATAAGAAGACAAAAAGCAAAAAAAGTAATGCATGGAATATATTCTGTCGTTGCTTGAAATGTGCACCCAGATTGTCGTTTTTCAAATTTATCAGACACCGTACAATGACATAGAAAAGTGAAAAATACAAACATTTAAACTTTGTTTCCACATCGGAAAAATATGCCTACGTTATTGGTTTATATACTTGATTTAAAGTGTATTCACCAATATAACGTCACTCTATATCTTGTTGAAATTTTATTAGTAGTTTTTCCTCCTGTTTCAAACGTTTAAAATAGCATTATATCAAACGGTTCATAAAACTAAAGCATGTAGTGTTTTCTTTAGAGACTTAAGTACGGTTGATGAAAGATAAAAAAAACAGCTTTGGATTTTGAGACTGTCACTGCATTTGCGATAACATCTAAACAGTTTTTAGTGGATAGAAATAACGAAGACAACGGTAATCATCTAAAGCATTGCTATTTAATTACATTAAAAAAACGGGTTATTTCTTTGCGCCCGGTCCTCAAAAAGCTAAAAGATCCGCTAAGCGCACGGGTACTATGGATCTGCATGTATACAGATTCTCCAAGTAGGTCGGTTCGTAACGCAATTTAGACTTGCTCGGATCCTCGATACACGTCGGCTTAGAGACCTATAAGTGTGTGTGTGTGTGTGTGTGTGTGTGTGTGTGTTAGAGAGAGAGAGAGAGAGAGAGAGAGAGAGAGAGAGAGAGAGAGAGAGAGAGAGAGAGAGAGAGATAATCAAATATGATACAATCTAATGACACCAGCTATCCTAGATGTGACGAATACTGAAAATGTTCAGAATTTTTTCTCCACTAAATAGGTACGATTTGTGTAATTAACAGATAAAGTTGTGAGTGTTCGCCAAGAGTGAGAGAGTGAGAGAGAGATGGACAGATATTAATAGTATCAAATTCAAATAGTTATGTAGTAGCAACATGGGATTGGACAGGAGTCTTTTCCCAAAACATACAAAAATTATTCAAATACGACATTTCTTGTACAAAGATTCGAGTATATCTGAAAAACAAGGTCAAACATTTTATATAGTAAAAGACATGCAACATATCAAAGGAAAAACGGAAGAAACATATACGTATATACTTAATTAAATAGGCAATTATTGAGAGAGAGAGAGGTGGGTGAAAACGAAGAACATATATTGCACTGGTTACAAACACTCTTGTCCATTTCGTTTATTTTATAGACTTATTACTTAGAATATAATTGTAAGTATTAAAAACGTCCAGTTTCGTAGATATATTTTTGAATATTTAGGAATATTACAGAGTTTGTTTCTTTACTTATTTCGTCGTCGCCTTGCAAAAATACCTCTAGACTAAAACAAACTTTTTTAAATGGAAAGATTAGGAGAATTTCGGATATCGTCAGGGATAGGATTCCAAAGACCAGTCGTAGATGGGAGAAAGGATGTCTAAAAATTTTAAGTGTGACAGGGATTGGTGTGATACTTTGAGAATTACGTAGACGATATTGAGGTGCCTCTTATTTTCTTTGCTTAAGAATATCTCTTAAATAGGTAGATATTTGATTATTTATAATCGAATACACTACGCACAATCTCTCCTGTCTCTTCGTTAGTTAGAGTTTCCCAACCTGTTTCTGCGAATAGTGAATATAGTTTAGCTAAAGTTGTTTTATGAAAAGAAGTTTTAATTGCTCGCAACATAAGTAAATATTTAGATGCGTTCTGAATACCCCACGGATATGATTACTCTATTTAGCATCAGAATATAATGCTAATACTTGGTGTCTATGATTTTAATAGGAAGCAAATTCATATTATCAAATGAGAATTTCAGAAACTAAAAGTCCGTTTGCCTGTTTGTAATTAATTAAATGTCTGTTTTCGAAGTATTAAAAGTAACAAGCCTGTCGTTTGTCTATGCGTTACTTTTTTCAAGATCATTTTTTATAATCCTCTGTACTTGTAAAGGGTCTGTTGAAGAAGTTCAGAGAGAAGTAACATCATCAAATAGCCTCGCAGCGAGTTGAAATTGTCTGCTATATCGTTGATATAAATTTAAAAAAATAGTAAAGGGCCTTGCACGGAACCTTGGAGAACCCAGCACTTAATTGACATTTTCATAATA
The DNA here is from genome assembly GCA_029931535.1 of Margaritifera margaritifera. NCBI lineage: Eukaryota > Metazoa > Mollusca > Bivalvia > Unionida > Margaritiferidae > Margaritifera > Margaritifera margaritifera. The sequence continues at coordinate 95,427 of JAQPZY010000664.1, read as the reverse complement.
CTGAATTTTGATAGAACACTCTCTGGTCGCGGTTTGATAACTAACTTTCGAGCCATGATAGAAGTTTACCGGCAATTCCATATTTTTGAAGTTTATAAACCAACCCTTCAATCCATACTCAATCAAAAGCTTTACTAGCATCATTGAACGTTAAGCATGTTATTTCATTGGAATCAAGAAACAAAACAACATATTTTCTGCTAAAGTTCAATTAGTTGATGAGTTGTTGAACAGCCCGCAGAAAATCCAGATTTATATTTTTATATAAAATCATTTTCTTGCAAAACGTATATGGATGTTTGAATATAATTCTTTCAAAAACCTTTGATACACAGCTCAGAATATTGTAACAGATTATAACAAATTTGATTATGTCCAGAGGCTTTGTTGTCAAGACTGACTTATTGCATCTATAATGTCTTCTATATGTATAATGATGTCAGAAATAATTGGTTGATTTCTAACTTCAAAATGCGGTTAGCTGCTTATCATTAGTTTTTAAATGTGAAGCAAAGCAAAATTAAGAGTTCAGAAATCACACTTCTCCTGATCACTTGCTGCAAAGTTACAGGATCGGTCCGTAAGTCTAAACGGAGGTAATATATTTAATGTGTTTGTAGAATGTACTTGTTGTCTCATCATTTTCAGATAAAGTCGAGAATTTGAAGATTTCAAAGAAGCCACATTTTCATATAGTCTTTAAAGAAATGCTTTCTTAGTTGGTTTTGTCAAATTTGTAACTCTGTTTATCTGGTTCTTATACTTTTCATAATGGTTAGGGTTTCTAGTTACGAGGCCCTTAATACTCAGACTGTCTCTTTTACTAATCTTTAGCCTTATTTTTGATGTAAACCATGGTTTATCATAGGGCCTAATCGTGACCCTTTTTATTGGGATACATCTGTCTACAAGATTTATAAGAGTAGATATAAACGTTTCGCATGCCTGAACAGCAATAGCGTCATTAAACAGTTGAGCCCAATTTGTTATTTTAACAAGATGACGTAATCTATCAACATTTTGCTGCTGTGTAAATCCAAACATCTCTCTTAAATGTACATCTGACTGAACAGGTATATCTGTTACGACAGAGGTGGCTTCATGATCACTGATAAAAGTCTCAATAAGGATCATATCCGAGTCAATCACACGCGTGCAGTCACCGAGAATCACCGGACCAATACTCAAGTTTCTAGTCAGTGATATTCGAGTTGGTTCAGTAATTATGTTATGCAAGTTTTGTATGATTAATACATGAGACACAACACGTGGTAACGCGTTTAGGAAATCTATATTCCAATTACAAAGAAGAATAACATGGGGTGTTTCATTTAATGCTACAGTTCGTTCAAACCTGGTCCAAAATAGTCTACCGGAATGTTCCGGGTGATATATAGTACAAACTAGTATTTTCTTGGTTTTCATTAATACTTCAACCCAAATGATTGCATCACTTTGTGATTCGAAGTCAAACGTACAGCGGAATATTAACGATTACATGCAATACACTGGGATACCCCCACCATGATTTTGATCTATCAGACACATAGGGCTCAATCAGTTTGGAGAGCAAGAGGATATCATATGGTATGGCATGTGAAGTTAAGAAAAGTGATGGAAGCCCGCGAGGGCTTGTCCATGAATCGTATAAGCATTTATAAAACTGCAAAAAGGGAATTTAGGACACAATATGCGATACAGGCTCATGAAGAAGCTATTTTTATAGACTTAGATGAAGCAGCCGGATTAGACGTAAGGCTTTTTGGGAAGTTGTACAATAGACATCGTAACAAGAGCAAATATTCAAAATGTTGTTTTGAAATTAAATATGACGGCGAATTAGCGACTACTCCGGATGAAATATCACACTGTTTGCTAAATATTTTTCTAAATTGTACACCCAGTCTACATACATATTTGTAAATCATGAACAAACGGACGGTTTCTGTATCAATGAACCTATTTTTAAAATAAAATTTAGTTATCAAGAAAAAGCCTCATAAAACAGCTCAAACGTAGGAAAGCCTCGGGCTTTGATGGTATTCAAAATGAACATTTACGTTACGGGGGGGAAGAAGACTCACAGAATTCATTACAATGCTTTTCGACGGGGTAATAGACCAGTGTTACATACCGTGTGATTGGAAAGCTGGGTTAGTTGTGCCCATATTTAAAGGAAGAGCGAAATCTAAAACTGGCCCTGACAATTATAGATCTATTTCCCTGTTGCCTGTATTATACAAACTATTTGAAAGGTGCTTATTCAATAGATTAACTGAATGATGTAATAGCACTATATATAACTTATCTGATACGGAATAACAGGGATTTAAAAAGGGACTGAGTAGTATAACATCATCTTTCTATCTACACGAAACTGATTATTTCCACTTTAGAACTAGGATCAAGAGTGTTTGCTGCTTTCTTAGATATTCAAAATGCATTTGACACTTTGAATCACGACGGACGTCTCCTAAAACTCAGAAAACTGTACATTCAAGGAAAGATTTTACATGTATGAAAAGGAATCGTACTCAAATATTCAAAGCAATGTCCTGATGAATGAATCGAAATGCGAACCTTTCCCTATTCGACAGGAAGGTGTTTTATCAACATTTTTATATTTTGTTTATATTATTAACCTTTTAGAGGAATTACATCATTCAAAATTAAAGCTACTTGTTGGGTCCACTCCATCTGCAAATCAGGCATTTGCCGATGATATAACTCTCTTCGCATACACACCAATCCATTTGCAGAAAATGATCGATATATGTAACAGATACTCCCTAACATGAAACTTCACCTTCAACCTTAGTAAAAGCTGTGTATTAGTTTTTAGTCAGAATATATAAACAACGTGTGAGCAACTTAACTGGAAAATATGCAATCATACTATACCTATTTTAAATTAAACCGAACATGTTGGAATTCCTGCGTGTTCCAATATGAAATTCTTGACAAAAGTAGACAGGGCTTGTACTAAAGGCAGAAAATCATTTTATTCTCTTGTAGGGGTTGGTACAAATGACGCTGGATCCAATCCTATTACCTTAGTCAGCTTGTACAAAAAAATCGTGATACCATTTGTCCTTTATGGTCGTGAAGTTTGAATATCAGACTCAAAGACTTAAGAAAGCTCGATGTATTTCAGCATCATTGTATAAAAATTCTGCAAGGCTTTATTCAAACAACGCGGTCAGGAATGAGCGAAAGTTTACTGCGGGTAAAGAAAATTGTATCCAAAAATGATAAACGAAAACTTAACTTTCTTGGCAAATGCCACCATCCAGAAAATGTGACATCTAAAAGAATATTTGTATTCAGACTATACCTATATCAAGAAACATAAATAAATAAATCAACCCAGATTCGTTATAGAAAAAATAGAAATACCTCTCGCCCATCTTGTTCACTGCTGTCCCTGGGTGGAGCCGGGTTGGTGGGTGGGCAAATTTGTGCACCTTTTGTTGAATGTGCATATTTCTGGTTTCTTGGATTCCATTACTTCTGATTGACTCCTTTTTCAGCCCAACGTCTAATACTGTGTCATTTGGTCTTAGGGTATTTTAAAAACCCATTCCTTATTAAGACTGTGTCTTCTCCTTAGGATCAGTACACAATGTTGTTAAAACCAAAATCCATTTAAGTTCTTGAGTGAACCTGTTTCAAATGAATATTTCAAAATTTTCTCAACCAGATTTGCTTGATGATTTCAACAGTTATATTTGGATTCACTCTTTTTTGTGAAGGGAAATCCCCGATGCACCATATACTGGGTATGCATACCAACATATCTTCCTCTACATCTAGTAGATACCCAAGTGAGTTGAAGTCTTTTCTCTATACTTTCCCTCAGTCATAGTCTTGTAGAGTACTCTGGGATGTGCCATATTATCTGGCAACGCAGTAGGGAGTTCTTCCTCCTTGGTCTCAATCAATGCTTTCTCAATACATTTTGTCGTGGAGTTTTTGTGCACAAATAAGAATAATATATGTGCATTTTATTGTCATCTTTACAAGCGGATACATTAAGTTTAAAGTGTGGTCGATAGTTACTCCTAAAACTTTGTCATAATAAGCGACATATTCAACCTTGTCATTGCCACAATACACATAAATATAATTTTTCAGACTGTGTTTCTTTTGTATGGTGCCAATCAAAAAGAAAAACAAACAGCCTTGTTTTGGGGAATATGTACACATTTTATTTTATATTTTATCTTAGAATGATATTTACTCACTTTTATTCAGAATACATGATCTTCCTAAATATTTTAGGAATCTTTAAGCTTAATCACTTTTACTGAGTAACTTTACTCGGTACTATACAGCCAGAATTATGCTAATGTGGCGTTAAACCCAATACATATATACTTAATGTTAAACAGTTCCTTTCGAGTAATACTCGAGACCAATATTTCAACATGCGTACTTGCAAATTTTCCAGAATAAAAGGCATATTCCATATTATCGTAAGGTCATTCCTCAATCCTAACTGATTTTATTTTCCGAACTAATCGTCTAAAGAATTGATTTTTCAACATGATTTGCTTACTGCAAACATCATACTTTAGATAAATAATGAAGAATCAAACCGTGCAGATTTTGTCCCCCAAGTTCCATCATTGCACATACGGCCACGGCCAAGATGTCTCAACGTGGGAATGGCGATCAAAAGGTGTCATCGCAGAAATAAGTCCTTTACAAGAATATAAATGCAGTCTTGGTAAAATAGCAACAGTGATAGCGAACAAATGAGGTCACAGTGCATCCACGGTGTCAACACTCTTGTGAGCAAAGCACCATGACAAGAATGTAGCTGTGAAAGAGAATGGTTATAAATTTATCAGTCCAAGAAGAAGTCCTATATACATTCATAGATTTTGGTTTGCTTGTTGTTTCTTTTGTGGTTTTTAAAGGGGGGGGGGAGGCGCTGTTTTTTTTTTTTTTGTTTTTTTTTAAAGGAACACGTGTTAAATATTACCATTGACTTTAATAAGAGATATACTTGAATATCGATCGATTGTGTATAAATCAGTTAATGCATCACAGTTATGCATAACATCGATAAATGACACATTATCTCTTTGGGCAGCACTGTTTCAGTTATTTCTGTCTATTGTCAGAGCATAAGAACAATGAAGTACAAATTTGGAAAATTAATTGCTTTTGACTCTCTATTCCTAAAGGAAACGCGCATCTCTTATCTGTTTCTTTAATTTAAACTTTACATTCAGTTTGGGGCGCCAAAAAATGAAAGAAATCTCGTAAGTTTTGCATATATCATTGAGTCTGTGCAGAATGTAAAACTGTCATCTCGAAGGATTTCAGCCTTTATCCGTGTACACTATCGACAAGGACTTGATCTATGTTAATAAAAGCAGCACCTGCTGGTAGATATGGGGTTCGGTATGGGATCCTATGAGAACTTCTACTCTCCGGACATACTGGATTGGGTCGGTATTGGCACTATGGAAATATAATGTTATAAACGTCCATAGGTTTAACATTGTGACCCGGTATGGGGCCCAAGCGAATGCACCATTTTGGGTAGGTCCGTGAAAATTGAGGCCATACCGATCCATCTGTAAGGGTATCGACCCTAATTATATCAATCAATATGTTGCTTAGTTAAATCTATGTTATCTTCAAGAATTTCGATATCCTCAACCGAGTTGAACGAGACTGTACCAAAAACTCATCTGTATTTATAAATAAAGCTCTGTATGTTATATGTGTTTTGCATTGTGTTTTAGGTATAACGGTTATGTATTGAGCTGACTCAATTCTAGCCTTTTCCTTAAATTCACTCATTTACTATACTTGAAGAGTATACGAAAGATTTTGTGGAATACAGGAAAAATATATTGGAATCAATCCCAAGTATTTTTGAAAAAGGTTTGTGGAATCAAATTGAATCCCATGAGTACCTAAGAAGACAAATATGAGTCGAAGTCCATTTTAGAGATGAAAGATATAGTATGTGGTGAATGTGCTTCGATTTTGTTAAGATGCAGAGCAATTTGTTTGTTATATACTAATAAATTATATTTTTCAAACTGATATGTAAAATTTCCACAGACAAGATGTGAACAAACCCAGCAGAATATGGGCAAGAGTACTTTTTAAAGTATTTCATCTCTGCTCACAAATCAATTCCTTTAATCCGTTTTAATTGTATGTAAAGTTTACAAAAGGGTACAGTACAGTCTTATCAAATCAACACAATTATATCAAAACTGAAAAAGGTAAAAACATTTTAAGAAACATATTTTTGTTCCATGCCAAAAAGAAATTAACATTACGCTAGAGTTTAACAATCTCGTGAAGCGAGATATTATAAAGAACTAGCCTTAAGATTATCTCAGTGCTAATATCCATGGCAACATTTATTGATTAGCTACAGATTCATATCACTCCTTATTTGTACAAAGTAAATTTCAAAATTGAACAATCATTCTGTATCCTTCAATGTTCTTTCGGTGTAAATTATATATACATAATGACCTTTCTTAGAGTGTCATTCTATGAGGATTCAAAGTTACTGAAATAATTATAATAGGCGCATGTCATATGAACTATTATCGTCTCTCATATTTTGTTAAAGTATAAAAATGATCTACTATCAAAGGAAAAACCTATTGATCTTTTGCTATGACAGTTTATCAAATGAGTGTTGCACTGGTCTACGTGAATGTAACACTGTGAGTATATATGAAGACATATTAAGCAGTGGTTTTTATCCATTCCATTTCCACTTTGAGCAATATTTAATGAGGTTTTTTCATCCAATGAAACTTATGAAACTTAGTAAATATACCGGTACGATTTTTGTCAATATGTGCATGAACTGACAACTACTAAAGACCTGTGATTTAACTGTAGTGTTTTTACTTTCAGATATATGTATTTTTGGAACATTCCTAATGTTTAATTATGGAAGCCAGACACTTTTTTCCCACCTTTTATGTCTTATATGTGATCATGGACATATGTGGTCAAAACATAATTTTAAATATGCGAGCACAGGACTTTGCTGGAGCCAATGTCGTTTCCACACTCCCCTTGCTGCAAACTTTACCATAGTTAACAACTTTGAACTCGAGAACTTTGCAAATTGTTGTGCACCGTAGCTGTTATTGTACGTGTAGCTTATATATATGTATACTCTACATGCTAGATCCACATTGTGATCTACTGACATATGACAAATTACTGACTGGTTTTTCACATAGTGTAAGTTATTGTTAGTTTAGTCATGTAGGTGAGGTGTCCGTGCCTTATGATTGTGTATGGAGAGAGAGAGAGAGAGAGAGAGAGAGAGAGAGAGAGAGAGAGAGAGAGAGAGAGAGAGATATTACCGGCAAGAACTACGGACTGGTATTTTCAAAAAATGTATGTAATTTCGTGCCCAGATCACACAACAGAACGAGGCCAATAATAAGCCGCTTTCAACAACTGTTGACACACCTGCAAAGTGTTTTCGTTCTGTTATAATTGTGGGAATTAAATTTATTGTTATTTTCATCTCCCCGTGATCTTGGTGGTATGTTAAAGATATACACTTTCTCTTCAGAAGGTGTGCTCGAAAAGTTTACATTTCGTAAAGATTAGGTTTGCCCGCGCGCATATCAAAGAACCCGTTAAATATCTAAGAGCGTAAATGTGATCCCAAATGTTGCGTAAATCCTCAAAAACTATTCCAGATAACAACAAATTCAAGCCATGGTGTATGGTTGTGAGTGACTGGTACATGTCAGCTCCAGATCACAAAGGTAACTGAGCGATTTATATTTTCCGGACGACGCGTTCGCTAAAGTCCATCCCGCAGAAAAGTCAGTATATTTTAACCGTTTGTGTCGAACCAATGCTGTAAGAGGGTGATTGAAAGAAAAGAATAATTCCAATAGTCTCCAAAATGTAAAGTTGAAATTGAAAAACGCAATTTTAAGATACCCCCGAAATTAGTACTACATATATATTGCGACGATTCTATCCGAAAAATAAGTAGTAGTTCAATTATACTACTGAACATCCCCATTTGTAAATTTCTTTGTAAACGTCAGATTTTTTCCTTTTCCTCGACCGATAAAGCAAAAAAAAAAATCAAACAACAAAAGAATTCCAAAACAAACTATCCCTATCCTCAACCCTCAACTCCCCTACCCCCCAAAACAAATAAACACATATTTCTTAGAAATGAAACTTCTTTCTCACTTTTTACGCCCAAGCCTAAAACATTGAGAGTTTGAGCAAAGTTGAAACTGTATAGGAGTTTATGTTTCTAGACCAAACTTTAAAACTTATATACTTATATTGTTCCTTATCTCTATCTCTCTCTCTCTCTAACTGCGAGGCACACACAAACTGCGAGACACACACAAATACACACACATATATATATATATATATATACACGAGGGTTATTCACATAGATTAGTGCGCAGCACGACAATATTCTTTACTAGTGAACAGTACTTCATCGCACTAGCTCAACGTACTCGAAATAATCGCTATATATATATATATATATATATATATATATATATATATATATATATATATGTATACATACTTTGTCATATATATATATATACTCGATATGCTAGATCCACATTATATTCTACAGACAAATGACAAATTACTAACTGGTTTTGCACATAGTGTAAGTTATTGTTAGCTTAGTCATAGTAGGTGAGGTGTCCGTGCCTTACGATTGTGTGTGTGGAGACAGAGAGAGAGAGAGAGAGAGAGAGGTTACCAGCAAGAACTACGCACTGGTATTTTCACAAACTGTATGTAATTTCGTGCCCAGATCATACAACAGATCGAGGCCAATAACAAGCCCCTTCCTACAAATGTTGTCACACCTGCAAAACAAATTCGAAAACAAACTATCCCAACCCCCCCAAAACAAATAAACACATATTTGTCAGAAATGAAACTTCTTTCTCACTTTTTGCGCCCTAGCCAAAACATTGAGAGTTTGAGCAAAGTTGAAACTGTATAGAAGTTTATGTTTCTAAACCAAACTTAAAAACTTATATACCTATATTGTTCCTTATCTCTCTCTCTCTCTAACTGCGAGTCACACACACACACACACACACACACACACACACACACACACACACATATATATATATATACTTTGTCACGTATCACGGAATAACCAACATATCTGGTGTGAATGTTGTTAGAAGCGGAAATAATATACCATTATCAACCAGAATGAAGAGATAGTTGTAGAGTGAGAAAACGTAAAATCTCCAACTGCACTGAACATTTGTATTATAGGATTGTATTATTATCCTGTCTCAACCATCCTGAAATATCAGCGCGTTCCGTACCTCATCGAACCCCATTTACGCTCTTGGCCCTTGACGTAATTTTCTAGGCGTTTTAAGTCGGACTCTGATATATCCTTCCAACAGACTATTTTCTTTACATATATCTGTTCTAAATTTGCCCTCATTGCTTGCTGTTCCTGTTGATAACAGGATGAAAGAATTATCCAATACCTTTGGAAAATACGAACATGTATATACAATGTTTGTTATGCAGTGATAGATAGATAGATAGATAGATAGATAGATAGATAGATAGATAGATGAATGGATATATAAAACGATAGTAAATGTTAATGTCGGTCGATATAAATATATTGACGTATACATATATACAACTTCACTAGGATATAATTACAGATTCGACATTCTAATAACTGTTGCAATTTTTACTGACATGTATCATTCCTTTTTATCATTGTGAACTCGTTAATAGGCAAATGTTGATTGTTTTTTCTTTTCAAACTTCTTACTAGTTCCCTAATTAAGAAAATGAGAAAACTCGAAAGTATTTTGTCTTTCATAAAACATTCAAATTGGACTGCCAGTATGAGAATATAGATACAGACCTTTAAACATCAGATACCTAGCTCGATAGATAGATATATATTTTACATACCAGCAAGAAGATAGTCCTCGTCTGTCAGTAGAACGAAACCGCAGAGGGAATCGCCTCGTGGAGCTGTCATTTCAAATATAGAATCTCTCATGGATATTTGGACTGAACCTTTCTGAAAACCGAATTATGAGACGTTGTTGGAGTAATAATCAGTAAACTAAATTTGCGAATCTATGCAAAATTATAACAATCGAATGTTACATGCTGGAATTAACCCAATCGAAACTTCTCAACGATTTCTGTAAAGACCTAGATTAATATCGTGTGTGTATGTGTGTGAGTGTGTGTCTGCTAGGTGTGGAGATATGTGCGATTGTCACACATTTCATTTGCTTAGCTGGTAACCAGCCTCAATTATCGAGCGAAATCGAAACCGCTGCAAGTGTGACGCAGTTATCAACCAATTTGTTCTTCAAAAGACCGCTTCAACATATGTAATTAAGCAAATACATTCTGAATACACTTGAGTTCTCTGTCAAGCCGGTTGAAGAAAGGAATGTATTCCAAGTGCAGAAAAATAGTTTAAAATGTCCGTCTTCATTGACGACCAACGCTTTTACAAAGATTGTTGATTTCATACACTCGAGGTTTATTATCGGTCACGGATATTCCAAAAATGTTGCACTGGAATTAGGCCATTGCTTTTGCCAACGACTACGTAGCAAATCTGCTGGTGCAGATACCTTGGAAAATAAGAGAAGGGGTAGAACAAAGGTGCTGGATGCAAGGAAAAATCCATACGAATGGAGATCCAAAGATTTAGACCATACGGTATATAACACATTGTACGATGGTTTTTGTATAACGTAAATGTGGCACAACATTGTCATTTGATGTATCTGTGTACGCACGGTCCCACTGTACAAAAGGGAGAAGAAGGGTTGGCACAAATGAGGGAACAAGAAAAAAACTAGAGTTATTATTGGGAATCAACCTTGATGCAAACAATAAACAGCAAGAGAAACAAACAAACACACAACCACTGACAATGCAACATAAAACTATCTAACAACAATGGGACGAAGAATTGTCATGTAGGGGAACCTTGTAACAGTCAATGGATGATATAGTCCAAAAGAGAGTTTATCTATTTTCATGAGCCCGATCTCAAACTTCTCTCTAAACATAATTAATTTTTCCTAGCTTCTAGCAGTGCTGAAGTAAGACAAAACAGTGGTGCCAGGCTTATAACCAGATTGGAGTGAGACAAAATATTAGTGCTAAGCTTATAAATATGCTGAAGTGAGACCAAAATAATGGTGTCAAACTTATAACCTCATAAGCTTGACAGAGAACTCGAGTCAATTCCTAATGCTATTGACGAAAACCACTGGCGACAATCCGCTACGTACCTGTATCACTCGTGGCCGCCTGTGCGGAGATTTCCTCGTTTCTCATGAATATGCATAATTCTGCTTAACCAATCACTCTGAGCGCAAATAATATTTTCTTGCTATCCTGACCCAACATGACCTTTCACTCTGTTTGAATGAGCCAATCAAAGTTTCTCTTTCAAACACAGTTAGTCACGTACCGATCAATAAAATGGGAACTTACACTGATGTGTAGAACATTGTTACTTTGTCTTCTTGATGACGTACTGTTTTAAGCGTGCTTATGAAAAACCAGGAGATCTCAGCACCGGCAGCCACAAGTGATAAAAGAACGTTAAAGATTGTCGCCTGTGGCTAGTGACGATGGCCTACCGCATGTACCAATACTACCAAATAAAACAAACATGCTCAGCGACTCAGTCACGAGTCTTCTGAGGTTAAGCCATGGCAAGGCCACAGCTAGTAGTGAATACATGCTCAGACAGTTAAACGGTTGCCTACCATTCAGTAAAACGCGGTTCGATTCCTAGTGAGGGAGTATTTGTACATTTAGGTAAGGTACATGCATATCAGCCGTAGCATATCAACATTTCTAAGTTACAAAAATAAGAAGAAAAAAAAAAGAAAAAAAAAGAACAAACTAATTATTGGTTTTACGCCGTCTTAAATCTAATGAAATATCGAGAGTCCCAATTAACGTTTGGATTTATCATATTCAAACCTGCATTCCTGTTAGCCTTCTTTGGTTTCATTGTGGTTAGAGAAATTGTGCTTAATAGTCAAAACTCTGAAAACACTCTCAAAAAGCAATATGCAGAGTTAAGTTAAACACTGTGTTAAAGAGATTAATAACTTCCAAGACTGATAAGTGGGGTAAATGTGTTACATTAGAGATAGAAGGTCCTTCAATCTCACCTATATGTTTAGTGCAAGCAAACAGAGCTTGTTCGGTTATTTGGCCACAAATATCTTCATTTTTCATTGGTCGTGCTGACTTAAATTCAGATCCGTTCTATCATGCTCAGTTCAATTTCTAAATTTTCCTAATAGCTTAAAGTCTTACTTGCTCAGAATTGGAAGGAGTTCTATAGCGCCAGCAAAAAGTGTTCGTTCAACAGAAATTATAGAAATCTGTTGTCGGAAACCCCTTGATCGCCGTAGATATATCCGTATCACAAATTTTAAGCAACATTGTTTTCGCCATCTTGGACTAAAAAAAGGGATTCTCTCTCAATGAATGTATCCAATCCATGTCCTTAACGTTGATGTGAAGTTAGGTTTTAAATTCTTAAGAAACCACTTTGCAAATTTAAAATAAGACGATCAGGGTCTACATGTCGAGCCCACATATAAACATTGCTGTAAAACGTGTGAACTTGACCTGTTCAAAAGGATGAGCGAGTATGTCTCAGATGATTTGACTTAACTCCCCAATGATTCATCCAAATAATGCACAAAATCCATCAAGGGTTTAAGAAAATATAAATAAATGCAAAAACTTGAACCAAGAAGTTAACACAAATTTTCTAAGACTATGATCTTGACCCAAGGTGAAAGAAGAACGCGGAAATCTAGCGGAATTAATTGTCTTAGTTTCCGTATAATGTTTCCAAGTATGAAGAAATTCCATCAAGAGGTTTAGAAACTACAAGCAAACAAAAACGCTTTAGACCTTGACACGAAAAGTTAAAAGACAAGCAAGTGTGTCGCAGATGGAATTGTATTAGCTTCATAATGATCATGTCAATTATGATGAGACTCAACCAAAATATTTAGGAAATATATGCTAATGAAAACGTTTAGCCAAAACCTAAACATCTGTTGACAACGCCGCCACCGATGGAAAAGTGACTGCTATGTCTCGCTTCCCACTAATGTAGCCTCCTCAAAAATCCAGGTATCATTACATAGCTCTTATTCGGTCTAAGTCATTTTAGGTATAAGGATAATCAGCTCGTCAGTTATCCACAAAAAATCTGAAATACAATCTGCAAGATCCGCAATAAGCTGCTTAAAACAATGTCAGAAGAGGAAGAAAACAATACCAATACGCAAATCTAATAATTTTAGACTTGATTTAAGGGATTTAACTCCCGTATTACCTTCAAAAAGTAGGTAATAAATTAATTATCTTAACCCATACCTATTCGTGATATTCTCTAATGAAGTGAAATAATTTTAATTAAGCATATTTCTGTTAAGTTTACATTTAGATAAAAATGTGCACCCCGCCCCCCCCCCACCCCCCGGCCAAAGAAAAAGAAATAAAAAAGGAAATAAATTAAATCTAGAATTTTGACATTGAAAGCTCATTGTATCAATATCATTGTTGCTGGTAAATTTGGCTTAATGATGCTTAGCCTTGAGTCTGACGTTCCTTTTTTCTTACTCTGTCAAACTAATAGAGCTTCCGACTGAAGTGGTGCGAACACGTCAATGCAGATTTAATATTTGTACGCAAATACTCTTTCAGACATTATATGTAAAAAAAACAGCAAAAAAAAAAACAACAAAAAACCAACACAAAAATAAACCAATTGGCTGTCATAGAAAAAACCTAGCGATTCGCAACCACTCGTCCACATATATTCGTTCTGAAAGAGCTAAATTTAAACATAGTCACCCACTTACACCTTTCAGAAATCAGTATCATAAGTTTCTTACTACACTGTCTCTAAATTATTCGTATTTATATTTACTTAGGTGTGAGTTCTGTTAAGACACATTTTAATGATTTGTAGTTAATGGTGTTGTTTCTCTGTTTTTATGTATAGATAATTATAACAGTATGTATATATGTAGTAGAATGTTCTGGCAGTATTACCTATAGAATTGTTAAACCTAAAATGCAAGTTGTATTAAATCTATGTGGTGCATGGGACAGCAGAAAGTGTAACACGTGTGAGTGTACGTGAATGTAAATTGGCATATCAGTATATAAATGTATTTCTTAAAGAATGTTATATTTTGGTATGTATGATACAGGTATGTATATCAATAGTTAGATAAATTATTTTTCAGTCGTATTTATTGACTTCGTGCTTTCCTTAAGTTTGTGTATTTGTATTGATTGTTTTGTAATATCAAGGCTTCAAAGTAGATTAGTGTACTCACTAATTGAGCTACCGGCTGTTTTTATTATTATCATTATCATTATCATTATTATTATTATTATTATTATTATTATTATTATTGCCACCAATGATTAAAATCATAAGAGAATTAGATGCATAATGGTATAATGTTTTTGAAAGACAACTTTTCACCATAGGTGCACTGATATCTAAATTGTTTATTTCTGGAAGTCGTATAACTAAATAAATTAGAAAAATAACTTGTATTCAAGCCGATTAAATGCAATCTTTCTACCCAAATAAAAGGTACATTGTATGAAACTGATGGAAAACTCCTATCTAGCAACTATTTGTATCTGACAGGCGGCAGACCAGATACAGGTATCCGGGATTTTTTTTTATAGACGAGATTATCACAGATCATACTTACAATTCCAGTGAGCATGATCGAATTTTAATCAAGAATTGTATGTCCTCTTTGGTGTACTCACTAACCTTGAATGTTTTCTGCAGCTGTATCTTGTATCGTGTGAGAGCGACGTTATCAGAAAAGTCATTCATTTGTTCCTCCGGCACGGGATTCCCGCTCGGGTCGATCACTATCGCACTTAACACACGTGCCAGGATCACACTGATGCACACATAAAAAACAGATTACAAATAGACAGCAGATCAATAACTCTGACATTATCGACTCAATCATATTTCAATGTTAAAATCTGCCATAATCAAAAATACTTTGAATATATATCTAGATGGAAGGATCGATAGGTGGGTGGGTACAATTTTGTATAACCGTAAGACTGGAGTCCGTTTCATTTTATGAATATGAATACGGTAGTAAAATGGATTTAGAGCTTATGGATGTATTCTATTTTTATTACTCCATTGAGTCTCAGGACAAGAAATAAAATAATTAAGGTCTGTTTAAACAAAATGCTGTAAAAATAATTGTATGTATGTATGTATGTATGTATGTATGTATGTATGTATGTATGTATGTATGTATGTATGTATGTATGTATGTATGTATGTATGTATGTATGTTTGTATATGAACTTTAGGGTTCCTTTGAACTTGTTTCATATATGTATATACATCCACCACACCCAACCCTAGTCTCTGACCACATGGGGTGGTGGCTCCAGATTCGTTGCCAATATTAGGTATCATCCTGGTATGGCTGCATGTGCAAAGTTTGGCAAAACAGTAATCAAAAATGTCATTGTAAGTTTATTTACATCTGACCTTTGCTCCATCATAGGGGTTCTAAGGAAATGCCCCAAATATTATATCATCTCGTCAATTTTTACCAGGTGGGAAGCTTATGTACCGCTCTGCGGTGTCGGAGAAGAAAAGAGCTAAAGACGCACGGACGGACGGATAGCATCACATTATGCCTCATTACAGTGTGGATATAAAAAGCTTTGTCTTCCTCACATGTTAATACATTAAAGAGCGTGCTCTCGCTACCTGACCCCCACTCCTCCCGAACAAGAACAGGCAGAAAATGTTTCACAGACTTCTCCGAATCTGTTTTACCTTAATTTATATTTACCAGGTTTAATTATGGTTTTATTGGAAGATGATGATTAAGAAAAAGTTTTCCCTTATGTCAGAGACATGTATAACACATGTTGAAAAAAGGGTACATTTGTGTATACATGAGTGTACACAGGGCACAGTGGTTTATACATGAGTGTACCCTAAGCACATTTATGTAGTACCTTCTCCGAAGATGACCATTTCAGCAATGATTAACAAACAAAAAGCAAACAAAAGAAAAAAAAAAACATCATATGATTTTAAGATCTATTAAGTTAAATGTGTTACTCCTAGCATTTATTGAGAGCTGCAAAGGAGCATGCTGTTTTATATGTTGAAACATCATTAGAACAGGCCCTGAAACTTATAATCAGACCAATCAAACTTTAATTTTGCATCGTTTGATTTGCAGTGGTACATCATAATCCTGCCTGCATAATACGACCAACATCATCGCTACCACCAACTCCCTGACTCTTTTATTATATTATACGTACCGGTTGATACTGAGTCTATCAGAAAATCATCCACATGGCGCCACCGACAAAGAGCAGGCAGAGGTAATATGGACAGCTACTAGCGATATGAATAGCGACTGCACGATGATCGATACCCTCTCCATTTTACAAGTTCCTTGAAAGATAATCATCTTAAGGTTTATGTTCCCACTTTGGTCATTACTATGTATTTTGGTCATAAGAATTCAGATGAACACATTAGACACTATACATTGTAATTAATTCTGATTGCTAGTAGTTCCTAGATTACATTAAGATAATTGTAATAGGTAGACATATTTAAAATACAATTTATTTTATATTAATTTCTGAAACTTACTAATAATTGACAAAGTCCAACACATTTCAACGCTAATTTGATACACCCACTATACATGTACATGGGAGTATATGCACAACAGTCTTCACATCATCCTTGTCAAATTTTCAAACCATTGTGGTATCTGATGTTATGGGTATTAACTTATGCATATCCAAATTAAATCAAACTTTCTAACAACTATCAAATCTTCGAGTCGCTTTCAACCGCCCGTCATATTGTCGCGTAATCGAAATGGATTAAACAAAGTCACAGGTTCTGACAATTACTGCTTTCACATGTGAAAAGCTTACACATATTGCACATATGTGCATCATAAAAGTCGTCGAATCAAGAAAATAAATCTCTTATAAAAGTGCTCGAAAGCAAACTCTCGTAAATACCGAATTTTCTACACATTTTACATTTAAGTAAAATCGGTTTATCACAAGCGGTTCGTTTCTCTTTCAACATGGAAATGTAAAGATTAGATTGAATAAACTATTCTCGTTACAGACTATACATTTACATGTCTTGTGACCATACAACTTGTAGTCATGCTCTGTTATTAGACGGGAAACCTCTACATAGATCTAAACTTGCCCTTCTTTCAACCTTTTGACACTAACTTATTCCCTTTCGTGCTTAATTTTGATCTGTTTATTGTGAGAATTGAATCACTACCAACAGCCTGCAGTTGACGAGGTACAACAAATCCCCTTAGCGGAAATGGACAGGTATTATTCCACGCATCAAGTAAATGAGGGTGATTGTTGTCAAAACAGTTTTCACGCACTTGGAACTACCCTGGTGTACTGACCCCAAACATTGATTTCAGTACGGATGATAGCAAAAGGAGTCAGGATATCAGGTTAGTATTGTCCAGACAAAATAGGTAGCGTTATCTGACTCAACGAATAATCCAGAATTATACTGAATAATGTGCATTAATATTTATATTGTTGTTGAGAAATATTCAATGCATTGTGCGGTAGAAATTGAAAAGATTTGGATCATTTTGCATGGTGCGCAGCCGCCATGGAAAACTCGGAAACTTGATGATGACAAGAGAAAACGAGATCGTAAATGTAACCAAGAGAAGAGAGCAAGAAAGTAGCAGAAATGCGGTGAAAATGCATAATAATGGCTGAATTAAGACAAATGAAAGGATGTAATGTTGTGCACTTTTTGCTCTGAATATTAGGAGAAATATGAAAGTGCGCGGGATACTTCATTCGTTGATGGTTGTAAAACCTTTCATAAATCGTCCATGGAATCACATTAATGCTGGTGCTCCCTAACTCACCAGACATCAAGTATTATAACCAAAGAGACGTAATCAAACTGTGGCATGCTGATGAACCGAAAAACGGAAGGTCAGAGACTAGGCCTAATGGACCGTGATATGATGCTGAATAATATTCAGAATATTAACAAGAACTTACAACTTTCAGTGAGTCATTTTTTTGTTGTTGTAAAATACAGTTGTTATTGTGTTTAAGTTGATGCTAATGAATACTAAATTTTGAATTAGAAACGGAAATGACTTCTGTTTGATTTTAGCAGGATCAGTAAAATTTAGGCAGGATCAGTAAAAGGTGTATGAATGAAAAATAATCCTAATTTAAAACATTTTAAAATGTAACAACTGCTCCCATTATGAGTTCTTAACTTCCTTAATTTTATATTTCTTCTGACAAGTTATTTGTTCTTGCCGAGACAAACCTTTCACGAAAAAATCCCACCCACCCCCTTTCATTCAAACATTGCAATGTTTATAACAATAATGTAAAAAAAATATAAGGAATTTAGATGTTTTAAATTCTCATTAGATCGTGTTCACTTACCTAAATAGAAACAGCTGTTGTTAAACTGATGTTTAATTCTGTTTTCTTATTTCGGCAATAAGCACGAAATTACCGTCCTGGCCAGCTTTCTAACTTGATTTACCAATGAAAATATGCCAACAGCTTAGCGATTCATCGGAATACAGCCAACAACACTTGTTTAGTGCGGGTTTATGAGTTCAAGTATTTTGAGAGAACGAGAGGTCAGAGAAGAAGAAAATGGATAGGCAAATAAGACAATGATTGCGACATGTCTTTTGAAGGTTTAGATCTTAGTGAATGATCGGGTTAATCAAACATGACCCGACAGGTAGGTAGATGTTATTTATATATTTAAGATTAACTTAAGTTTACAGGCAACATAAATAGCTACACATAGGAGTAAAATTATACCGTATGAGTCAAAGATACAAGATTTCTTGGATGTTACATATGCTGAAGCGATTTCGGATCATCTCATTGATATCGTTTCACTATCTTGAGATGCGCGGGCCATATATTGGTTTTGTTGCCTCCCTTCATTGCAAATTTTTTCAACGCAACATTATATCTGGACCAACAATTTATCCCCCTCCCCCCTTTCATTTCCGTATTTTCAGTTAGTAAAACTCCTCACAGGTTACGAATATTTTCTTAGCACTGCATTTTCTAAAATTCATATTGCAAAAAAAAAAAAAAAAAAAAAAAAAAAAAAAATAAGGAAATAGGGACTCCAGTGAATTTGGTAGAGTTTAATTTCTTTGCTATCTATATTCGTATTTAATAACCTAACAACAGTTTACAGGAAAAAAATGTGCCTTATAACACTAGCTAGTGGTTTGATCATAATATATTTTGGTATTCGCTTTGATTGTAAAATGGAAAAAAATAATTGTCATGACATATACTCTTATATCAGGAGGAAGCGGCAAAGGTTAAATTACACACACACACACACACACACACACACACACATATATATATATATATATATATATATATATATATATATATATATATATATATATATATATATATATATATATGGGGGGTGTCCCGGTTCATATATACAAAATGTAGTACTTTAACAGGATATCAGTAATATAATCATCCTTTATAAAGGATGAGCATATTACACGTGTTACTGATATCTGTTTAATTAACACACACACACACACACACACACACACACACACACACACACTGTGTGTATAAATGTGAGTAGAACGCATATTATCCCCGAATTGTTTGCCCGGCTCGTGGAAAAAACTGTATTATATATATATATATATATATATATATATATATATATATATATATATATATATATATAAATGTGTGTGCGTTTGTGTGTGTGTTTGTGTGTGTGTGCATCCTTGTTTCATACCTTTTGTCATTATATTTACAATATATTTGCTGACTTTTAATCAGGAAATGGGATAATAATTAAAAATTGGTCTTTTCAAAAGCCGGCCAGTTTCCTTTAAGAGCAATTGCGCTACTGAAAGACGTAGTATAACCTCTTCCGCTCCCACTATTCCTTGCACAAACAGAGTATTGATAACGAAAGAGAAACATTACTTAAAGTGTGGAAAACTGACACATATTTATTATAATTACATACGAATATAAGTATAGTTATAAATGAGGGAGATATTTTCATTTAGTTAATTTGGGTCAATTTCGATTCCTAAAATATGGTTAATTACCAGGAATAGCGGTTATGTCTACCACTCTAGTGTACAAGATTTCGTTCCGCGGGTCAGTTTCATACCCATCTTCCAGTCAGTCTTGGGCTGAATTAGTGCTTTATTAAAAGTCGTCAAACTTCATCGTCAGTCTTACTTACCACACCTTGTGACGCCCGTTTTTCTTTTTTGTCACATGACCTGGGACATTAGCACAATCACTTGAGATACACAGTCAACCCTCTATCCTAATGTTTAGTTCAGGATTCAATATTTGTGGGTAACTTCTCACTTTTCATATTACCTTTATTTCGTAATTTTTGTATTCTTATTTTTGTTTCATTCAACTCCGTCTGTATGTTACTTTGTGTTGAGGTACCATCCCACAGACTACCTTACATATATTTTGATAGTCTTGATTTTTAAACAAAACAGTAAACGGTCGATTATCTGGGACAATCGGAGGACATATATTTCGTCCGAATAACCAAATGTTTGTGTCAAAAAGAAGAAATGCGAATGGAAGTTTCTGGATTAAATGGTTGCAAGAATTTACATTTACAATTGCTTATATTTAGTGAGAAGTTTTATGTTGGGCCCGTAGAATTAGTTAAACGCTCTTATGGACTATATCATCCATTGACTGTTACAATGTGACCCAGCATGTCAATTCTTCGCCAAATTATTGATATATAGTTTTATGCTGTTTTATCTGTGATTGATTTTTTTTGTTTCTATTGCTGTTTGTTGTTTGCATCATTGTTGATTCTCCTTAATATCTCTAGTTTGTTTTGTTGTTTCTTCATTTGTGCCAACCCTTCGTGTCCCCTTTGCAATGTGGGACCGTCCGAACAAAGAGTCACTAAATGACAATGTTGTACCGCATTGGATAAATACAAAAACCATCGTACAATGTGCTATATATTTCATGGTATAAATCTTTGCATCTCCATTCGCATCTGTTTTTCCTTGCGTCCAGCACTTCTGTCCTACCCCTTCTGTTATTTTCCATTGTATGTGCACCAGCAAGGTTGGTACGTAATTTTTGCCAAATACAATGGCCTAATTCCATTTGCAACATTTTTGGCATATCCGTGACCAATGATAAACTACCAGTGTATGGAAGAAACCATCTTTGGAAAAGCGTTGGTCGTCAAAGAAGACGGACATGTTAAACGATTTCTTTTGTACTTGGAATACACACTTTCTTCAATGAGCTTGACAGAGAACTCACACTTGTAGTGGTTGTTCTTTTGCTTGATAATTGAGGCTGGGTACCCACTAAGCGAATGAAAAATGTGAAAACCTCACATATATCCACACCTAACACACACAAACTCTCTCTCTCTCTCTCTCTCTCTCTCTCTCTCTCTCTCTCTCTCTCTCACACACACACACACACACACAAGGTTCCTCTAGGAAGTTACAGAAATCGTCGAGTACTTTCGATTGGATAAATTCTAACATGTAACTATTGATTGTTGTAATTTTACATATATACAAAGAGGTATCGGACTACTAATTATTTTACAACCAGGAAACCAAAGTGTAAATTCAGTACCTGATTAGCACTGTTAGAACTACATTCTACACTGTTCATATTGTATTTTCTTACATCAATGGAAGCTAGTATCAGTTTACAGTCTGGCCACACTCGCATTTGGCCTCCAGTTTCAGACCTCTACATTAATCGATTTTACGTTATTAATTCAGATCAGGGGTCCCCTTTGTATAGAATCACGAGACTCGAAAACATGCCGCGAAGCACCTGTTTTGAAGTCTGAAAAAAATGTATCTAAGTCTAATTAATGGAACCATGTGTGGTTTGTATGCCTAGCTAATGAAGAACTTATTTTTATTTTTTAATATATTAACATTAAGTTCTACGGGAAATGAATTAGTTTACCGATCCCAAGAGTTGGTTTACTGATTATTACTCCAACAATGTCTCATAATTCGGTTTTCAGAAAGGTCCAGTCCAAATATCAACGAGAGATTCTATATTTTGAAATGTCCACTCCACGAGGGGATTCCCTCTGCGGTTTCGTTCTATTGACAGACGAGGACTATCTTCTTGCTGGTATGTCAACACTCTATCTTTCTATCGAGCTAGCCATCTGATGTTTAATGGTATATATATATATATATATATATATATATATATATATATATATATATATATATATATATATATATATATATATTCTCATACTGGCAGTCCAATTTTAATGCTTTACAAACGGCAAAATACTTTCGTGTTTTTTCAGTTTCTTTTATAGGTCATTAGTAATACGTTTGCCTGGTAACTAGTTCACAAAAATAAAAAAGGAATGAAAAATGTAAGTAAAAACTGCGACCACTATTAGAATGTCGAATCTGTAATTATATCCGAGTGAAGCTTTATCTATGCATACTTCAGTATATTTATATCTATCTACATTAACATTTACAACCGTGTTATCTATTTATTTCTATATCTATCTATCTGTCTATCTATCTATAACTGCGTAACGAACATTTTATATACATGTTCGTGTTTTCCAAAGTTATCGGAAAATTATTTCATCTTTTTATCAACATGAACAAGAAGCAGTCAGGGCGAATTTAGCACAGATATCTGTGAGAAAATAGTCCGTTGGAACGATATATCAAAGTCCGACTTAAAACGCATAGTGAATTACATAAAGGGCCAGGAGCGTAAGTGATGGTCGATGAAATACGGAATGCGCTGATAATTGAGAATGGTTGAGACAGGAGAATAATAAAACCTCATGATACAAAGTTCAGTGCAGTTGGAATTTTTACGCATTCCCACTCTACAACTCCTTCCTCTTTCCAGCGTATCATGCTATATTTATTCCGCTTGTAGCAGCATTCACACCGTATATGTTGGTTATTCCGATATACGTGATAAAGTATATATATATATATATATATATATATATATATATATATATATATATATATATATATATATGGAGAGTACATAAAGTACGTTGAGGTTGTGCGCTGACCTGTTGTTCACTAATAAAGAACCTTGTCAGCCCGGGTAGGTTGTTTCGGTGTGTCCTTGGGGAAGGTACTTTTTCCCCATTTCCTCAGCACGATATCAATACTTTGTGCCAAAATGTACCGATATATATATATATATATATATATATATATATATATATATATATATATATATATATATATATATATACATACATACATACATACACATACACACATATATATATACATACATATGCTTTTTCGAATATATTAGTATTAGATTGTGTGATATGTAAATATATAT
Source organism: Margaritifera margaritifera (assembly GCA_029931535.1). NCBI lineage: Eukaryota > Metazoa > Mollusca > Bivalvia > Unionida > Margaritiferidae > Margaritifera > Margaritifera margaritifera. The sequence goes on along the minus strand of JAQPZY010000664.1, from coordinate 71,877 downwards.
TTTGTTTACGTAAATATGTTTTAATTGTTCTTTCTACGTGCCTAGATGAAGTTATCCTTAGAACTCGAATATCTCCGGCTTGTTGCACTGCACCGTACTTATTCATATACATGTATGTATGTATATATATATATATATATATATATATATATATATATATAGAGAGAGAGAGAGAGAGAGAGAGAGAGAGAGAGAGAGAGAGAACAATATAAATTTGAAGGTTTGGTTCAGAAATGTAAACTTGCACATAGTCTCAACTTTGTTCAAACTCTAAATGCTTTGGGTAGGGCGTAAAAAGTGAGAAACAAATGTTTTGTTTAGTTTTTGGGAGGAAGTTGGGGAGTTGAGGGTTGGGTATTGCTTGGTTTCCAAGGGTTCTTTTCTTGTTGTTTTTGTTTTCTTTTGCTTGCTTTTCTTTTGGGGGGATCGGAATCAAAAGAAATGAATCGTACGTTTACAAAGAAATTTAGAAATAGGAATGTTCAGAAGTACAATGTATCTTATTTTCGGATAGAAATCGTTCCAGTATATCTGTAGTACTAGTTTCATGGGTATTTTATAGTTGCGTTTTCAACTTTACATTATGGAGAGTACTGGGAGTATTCTCTTTTTTCAATTACCCTCTTACAACATGTGTTGGACACAAACGGTGAAAATTTAGCGACTTTTTGCGGGATGGTCTTCAGCGAACGCAGCCATCCGAAAAATATAAATAGCTCAGTTATCTTTAAAATCTAGAGCTGACGTGTACCAGCCACTCACAACCATATTCCATGTCTTGAATTTGTCGTTATCTGGAACAGTGTTTGATGAGTTGCGCAATACTGAGATCGATTTTTCGACCTTATGTATTCGACGGGTTCTTTGACATGCCCGAGGGCAAACATAATCTTCACGAAATATAACAATTTCGAGCACAACTTCTCAAGAGAAAGTGTATATATTTAGGATACCGCCAAGATCACCAGGAGATGAAAATAAGAATACATTTAATTAACACAATTATAACAGAACGAAAACACATCGCAGGTGTGACAACAATTGTTGGAAAGGGTTTTTTATCGGCCTCGTTTAGTTGTGTGATCTGGGCACGAAGTTCCATACAGTTTTTGAAACTAGCAGTGCGTAGTTCTTGCTGGTAACCTCTCTCTCTCTCTCCACCCACACACACACAATCATGTGACACGGACACATGACCTACTACTTATTATGACTAAACTAACAATGACTTACACTATGTGCTAAACCAGTCAGTAATTTGTCATCTGTTAGTAGACTATACTGGGCATCTAGCATAGCGAGTATATATATATATATATATATATATATATATATATATATATATATATATATATATATATATATATATATAAGCGATACGTACAATAACAATAACAGCTACGGTGCACAACTATTTTCAAAGTTCTCCGGTTTTAATGTGTTAACTATAGTAAAGTTTGCAGCTAGGGGAGTGTCGAAGGACATTGAATCGAGGAAAATTCTAAGTTCACATATCTAACATTATGTTTTGACCACATACGTCCATGACCACATGTAAGACATAAAAGGTACGAAAAAGTGTCTGGCTTCCATAATTAAACATTAAGAATTTTCCAAAATACATATATTTGAAAGCAAAAACACTAGAGTTAAATCACAGATTATTAACAATTGTTAGTTCGTGTACATATTGAACAAAATTGTACTGGTATATTTACTAAGTTTCATAAGTTTCAATTTAATGAAAAATCTGAGGTAATATTTCCCAACGTAGAAATGGATTGGACAAACTCCACTGCTTAATCTGTCTTCATATATACCCTCATTGTTACATACATGTATACCATTGCAACACTCATTTGGCATGATAAACTGTTATAACAAAGGATCAATAGAGTTTTCCTTTCATAACAGGTCATTTTTACACTGTAATAAAACATGAATGAAGATAATAGTTCATACTTAACAATATGCAGCTGCAGGAAAGCACGCTTTATTGAACAAGGAAACAATTCGAGGTCATTGTTTACGTGCCAGAGTCAGCTAGTCACTAGGAACATAATGCGCGCAAAGGATCGATGTTAATTCGTCGTTTGTGTTTGCATGGGGAGTTATCGATAATTGAAAAGATCTATTGACAAATAAGTATGACTAGCAAAACCTGCATGCAACACATGCGACCACGATTAGACGGAAGGAGAGACGCACGGAGAAAGTAAATCATATACCTCCCACTTCTTCCTGAGATTTTATTTCGTTTTTTATATCAAGTTGGACCGACCTGTATAGTCGAGCCAACAACTGTTCTCTCCGACGTTCACAGTATTTTCTACTTCTTATTGTTTTTTTTGTGTTTGTTTTTTTTAACATGCTCCGTGTATATTACTGACGATTAATTTATGTTTGCATACCATACTTGTGTTTCAAACCATAACAATTCGAAATAAAGTCGCATCGAAAGTGAATGTACATTTAAATTATTGAAGTTCAATTTCTTCATAGTTCTGATAAATAAACCGCAATATATATATATATATATATATATATATATATATATATATATATATATATATATATATTGCATTCATGTTTTGTATGCATATATAATTCATGCTATTCAAACTAACTTCATTAAAGAATAGCACCGTGTGTGTGTGCATGATGTAATGGAAGTAATGCTATTAGCTTGAAATCAGTACCATGAAGGAGTTAAGTCCCTTAAATAATGACTTCATTATTGGACATGCGCATTGGTAGTGTTTCCTCCAGGAATATGGATATGAAAGACTTAGATCAGACTTATTTGTGTATCACTATCTCGTATTGACTCGTGTACGTGAACACTAAAATTAAATAATTACTACTGCAGTCCATTTTAGGGCAGTCGTATTTTTAGGCATCTCCATCTTGTATTATATACGGACACAACAATTCAAAATTAAAAGAAAAAAATAATGCTAGCTCAGTCAGTGTTTATACATTTTATTATTCAACCCAACCCCCAATCCCCAAACAAAAGTTACCAGCACCATGACCCTACTATCCAACAAATAATAAAAAAATATGGGATACATAATTTTGAAGCTTCAACTGTATATATGCCTGTAAAGCTACTTGTTTTTACTAGTTTGTCAAAATGTATATTTTATTGATCTGTAATTTACACGCAAATGATTTTGCTTGAGCCCGAGCGCCATCCATGAAACAAATTTAAATCTTCAAAACTATTTTTGAAGCGTCAATTGATGTATTAGACACTTCAAAAATATATTTTATGAAATCAATTTGAAACGATAAACTAAAAATAATAGGTTAAAAACAATGAACATTAAACAGTAAACATTACACAGTACAAAATAAAAACCGAAAAGAGGATATACCCTTCTGCATCGTAAAGAACTCCATGATCAACCGTCTTAACTACACTACAACTTTCAATTTCTACCGTACATCGTTTGAACTGGTCCAAACCACACTCACACTGGAACAAAGGTCAGTCCATTGTTTCTGCCTCTACCGCCCTCCTCCTAGTAGAAAAAAACAAAATGACAGAATCTCTCTTTTTGGAGCAGTTTCCGAATCTCCTGAAGTATGGAAATTCGATAGGTGGCAACCTGATTATTTTTGGAGATTTCAACTTTCACTTTGACTGTCTTGGAAACCCATACACATCAAAACTCATAGATTCCATTCACGTTTTCAACCTCAAACAGTCAGTTAGCCAACTCACCCGTAAACATGTTCACATTTTAGACTGGATTTTTCATAGACCTGATGATAATATCCTACAGTCTTCCTTGCTGTCCCACGAACCTGCATCAGATTACCTCTGCATCATCTTGACGTATCAGTCCCTAACCCTCCACCTTTGTTTGCTACTAAGAGAAACCTCCGTATGATAAATATAACCCAACTAATAATGCAGGACATCCAAGCAAACCTAACAACTTTGTTACCTCCTACAGCAGAACAATTTGATAACTGCATGTGTTCATTGCTTGACAATCATGCTCCAGCAACCAAGTGCAGAGCATCAATTCAAAGGTGTTCTCCATGGTATAGCAGTGAGAATGCCGTAAGGCTGAGGGGCTTTTGCTTTCCACCAGACTCACTATTCATAAGTAAATATATGAAGCCGCTAAAAAGAATATAAAAAACATAGTCCATGCAGCGAAATCAGCCTACTATAGTACTAAGATCACTGAAAATTCCAGCTGCAAAGTGCTCTTCGAGATTACTAACAAGCTAATGTCAATGAACATATGTACACCGCTTGCAACTACCCTCTCTCCGGTCGACCTTCTGGACCTGTTTGCAAATTCCTTCTGTGACAAAGTTCAAACCATTAGAGATAAGCTTGACAACACAGTTTTACTTGACTCATCGTTACTATACAGTTGCGATACAGAATTTCAAAGGCTACCTTTAACAGCATTTGAGCATGTCTCCAATGTACGTACAATCGTGATGAAGAGTGCCCCAAAGTCATGTGAACTTGAGCCGATTTAAACATGACTGCTGCTTGAGTGCTTAGATTCAATATTACCTTCACTAACTGATGCTGTTAAAACTTCTCTCTCATCCGGGGAATTCCCATCATGTTTCAAAACTGCCATTGTAAAGCCTCTGCTGAAGAAACCGACACTTGACCATAACGATTTAAAGAACTGCCACCCAGTATCTAACCTCCCATTCATGTCAAAAATCTTAGAAAAAGTTGTGCTATCCCAACTCGTATCTCATCTGAATTCAAATATTCTTTTTAGCAATGTACAGTCTGCATATCGCCTTCGACACAGTACCGAAACTATCCTTCTGAAAGTAGTCAATGACCTTCTCTCAGCGATGGATAGTGGAAAGATTACAGTTCTCACACTGCTTGAGTTGTCTGCAGCATTTGATACAATAGACCATGATATATTACTTCACCGTCTCCAGCATGTATTTGGCATTCACGATACAGCCTTACTATGGTTCAAGTCCTACTTGGTCAACATGACACAAATTGTGTCTCTAAATGGAAAACACTCCAGCCCAGTTGATCTATGTTTTGGTGTTCCATATGGTTCTGTTCTTGGACCAGTTCTCTTCATTCTATACACTCAGCCGCTCTCAAGTGTCTTAGATCTTCATACTTTGTCTCGCCAAGTGTAAACTGATGACACCCAAATATACAAATCTAGCCCAACCAACTGAAGTTGATGCTACCATTCAAAGCGTAGAGAGCTGCATTTCTGGTGTGAAATCATGGATGACATGTAACAAGCTGCAGATGAATGATGATAAAACTGAAGCCATTCTGATTATAACACAACGACTTTTTCATTCACATCCTTTACCTCAAACAATAAGTATCAGCAACACCAACATTAAATTCACACAGTCAGTAAGAACCTAGGTGTTACTCTCGACAGTACTCTCTCATTGCACCAACATGTCATGAACATATGCAAAGCTGCATATCTGGAGCTGAGACGCATCAGCTCCATTCGCAGTTTTCTTTCAGTTGATGCCACTAAAACACTTGTGCGTTCCTTAGTACTTTCAAGACTGGACTATTGTAATTCACTGCTATCTGGTTCGTCTTAGTATCTACTCCAGAAACTTCAAAAAGTTCAAAACCCAGCAGCTCGGATCATCCTTAGAGTACCAGGAACCGACCACACCTTCCCCCTGCTCTGTACACTATACTGACTACCCATGCGATCCAGAATCAAACACAAATTGTGTTTTCTGTCCTAGATTTCGCTGACTTGGTCCAGTCCAACATACCTATCTCACCTCACCCATGTGTACACACAAGCAATATACTTACGCTCCTCTTCCGACACTCGTATTCTCATTATTCCCACTATCGAAACGAAGTCATACGGACAGCGTTCTTTTGCATACCAGGGCCCAGCAACCTGAAACGCATTGCCCACAATTTCTGTTACGACTCTACGGCCTAAACATATGTAACAGAAAGATAACGAAACCAACAATGTAAGTAAAATCAACAAGCAATTTATTTCTAGACAATTAAGGTGAATATTCTCAGTGTGCAGAACAGTTTAAAGACTCCAGTGGTACAATTAAATAATGGAGGAAACCATTAATACAACATGAAAGAAGTGATTAGAGGAGGTACTTTATTTATTACGCACAGTACTGGTGACTATTAAACAGTAAGTATGCTTTATATTGACGTAATAAATATACGGCTACATATATCATGGTTAATCTACTTTTTGTCATTAACAAACGGTCAACATTTTATTTTGAAACCATGATTTTAGTGCCGATACTAAAATCGATTAAAAGCACGCACTAACATGTAACCACTGTAGTTAAATGATATATGCCTATTGCTTAAGTATGTTCATGATATATTAAACCTTCATGCTTTCTAGACACGCTTAAAGATATCGGTCAAAATACTATATATATATATATATATATATATATATATATATATATATATATATATATATGTATATATATATATTCATTTTTAAGAAAAGGAGTTAATATTTCAGGACTTAATCTGCTTGATTTTATCATGGAATGTGGGTGGTATGCTAACTATGAATTAAAATAGTTTCATGTTTTGAGTGAAAAATTCGTCATAGTTAGAAATCTTGTGTAGTCATTGGGTCTTTCTGGACAATTTGACTTTTTTGTTTCTCTGCATGTAAATTTCGATACAGTTAATCTCCATTTAGCTGTCAGTCTTACTTTTCAGTCATCGAGAACGTTCACCTCGCGGAACGGTGTATATGCATGTATAGGGTTTAACGGCACATAAGCACAATTCTGGCTATACAGTATCAATGCAGTTTTGGTATCAACAAAAAGGCACAAAATGCAGTGATACAACCCAAAAAGGGTACAATCCTTACAACACAAAAGCCAGGGCATATCAGGCCCATTCTACCTCCCCAAGCTCGAAGGGTATCCATGCAGAATGGATTTTTATCAAACATTTTCATTCAGTAGCAATGACAAGAGATGTATGGACTCAGGTCACATGTATTTCTTTCTGGTCAGTACCCACGAATGTAGTCCCAATCTAGTTTTAGAATATTATATCCTCTCTTTTCTTGGTGGTGATCCTTGGTTTAGAGTTTGACATTTTTGGTATTGATTTAATGGAAAGTGTTTATTCTTTAGAATACGATCATTTTATGGTATGATTGTGATTGCCTGTGTGTATTTTGTCGACAGGGCACAGTGAGCAATCTGATATTCATGCGTGTCCGAGAGTAAAGTCTGTGACCAATGGCATGCTATTTTGTTTACAAGTTAGCCTCTCAAAACATACGGGCCAACATATGACAAGAACTTACCCGAGGGTTCATCGTTGAAGATACTTTAGATTCATATATGAGTTATTAGGAATTGAACACACTAGAAAGATCAATACTGAAAAACATATATTGGTAATATATAAGGAAAAATAATTGTGATCCGAATCCTTCTGAGCCAATGTCGCCAGACCATATTCACTAGAAGAAATCGGTGAGGTGAGGTGGTGTTGTGACACTCGCGTGTTGGACACATATATCTGATTCAAACATACCTCCTGAATGGTGCGTCCCTTCAGAATGCATACCCTGACAGTTGAACACATCCTTCCCGAGAGTATCGACTTCCGCCCTGCTCGACAAGGTAGTTTGATGTGAACTCATATAAGAACCTTTCAATGATGTACCACCGTAGAAAATGGTCGACGATTTGAACGAATGTGGTTTACAGAGAGCATTTTGAGCTATATATATATATATTTTTGTTGTTTTTGGAGGGTATAGCTTTTACCTCTATCCTTTATTTTATATACCTTTTTCACAATTTCAACATCTTGACTTTTTATATTTTATCTTGTAGGAGAGTTCGTGTTAGTGTTCATTTTCACTCAGAAGCATTTATTTTTCTTAAATTTTGGTTGTATATTTACATTTGTTTAAAACTTAACTTTTAATAGGCACTATATGGTCAGCATTGTCCTGATATGCTGGTAAACCCATATACATACATACATACATACATATCCTATGCGCACAATCCTTTGTTCTAGCAGAGGCTACCACGTTAGAAATCCCTACTTCCATCAAAGGACCTGGAGTGTGAGTAAAGTTATTATGTGTGACACGTGACATGAACATGAAGATATAATATAATCTCCAAGGTGAATGGTACTACTTGACATGAATCATTGACATAAATGCGGTGAATGTAACTTTAGTATACCGTACATTTTAACATAGATATCTACTAAAAGCCTCTTGTACCACATTCAGGCATTTTTTATTAAATACATGACAAAACTCATTTTAAAACAAATCTATCATATCAACAAAACATTTTAATTAAAGGAAAACTCTGAAACATATATTACGTGACCAATTGCTCAGGAAGGAAACGACATAAAATAATGTGGTACACACCAAACGCTACTACAGATCTTTCTCCACTGTTCAACTTTTGCTTTATTTTTGTATTTACTGCACACACACAATGTCTTATGTCATGTTATTGGCTGTAGTTTTTAATTTTTGCTTGAAAACTGTTTTTGGAACATTTATTTCTTATGCAGATAGATTTTGTTTGTAATCAAAGGGATGCTACAGGCTCACTATGTACGTTTGTTCTGTTTTATTTTTTCTAGAATTTCACCTTTTATTTCGCCTAGTATTAATGTCCTATTCATCGAAAATACAATCTGCAGCTTTTTTGTCTCGAGTGTAAACATAACAAACCTGATGTTCTCACCGAAGTCACGGACAATTTCATCATTACCTTAGCAGTATCACCCATACAGGTTTTACATAATGCCTACCACGAAATGCTGACTTAGATTGGTTGCTTTCTTTTTAGTCATCATTTAGGTTCGCAAAACATAAGTTTCCTGCAATATTATAATGAGTAATTCTAGCAATTTATCTAATTTATAACCAGGATCTATTACAGATACATTATCGTATCTAAAAGATCATTCTGTTTCTCGTAAGTCTTATTGTCTATAAGTGTTTGACAGATTATTAAAAATAAATAAAGTACAAACTTTGCAATCCACAATCTGTAACACTATATATATAATCATATCATAAGGTTATTTTAGGTACATTGAGTTCCTAAAGCAGAATTGAAATATTTGGTAATTTTGAATATTTTTCTGCGCATCAGAAACAAAACAAATATATGTTTTGTGTGCATCCATATTTTCCTTTCCTCTTTATCGGGAGGTGTACTACCTGCTGCGCATTTGCTATTTTACGTTCCGTTCCATGCAAATTGTTATCGTGTGTGCTTCTTAAGTCCAACCATAAACAATGGCGATCCGTATGAAAAAATGGCAGTAACCAAATATTACACATAAGAGCTGAAATCACACTTTCATTGATATGTGAAATATGTCACAGAGTCTTGTTGTTCATTTGGATTAAAATGCGTTGATAAAATGAGATGTGCTTTCAGGAAAGTTTTCCACCTATAACTAGAAGACAAAGATATGCCTTTATCTATGCTTGATGTAAACTATTCGTTCCGATGGATCATGAATGGGCTTAACCCTTAAATCACATAGAATTGCAAAGAATAAAGTACGTTCAATTATTTATTACAAAAATATGTTCGACAACAGTTTCACCTGCATAAAGGAATGATAAAAACAAGCATTAGAATATAATGTTTGTAGATCTTTTATTATTTATACCTATATATCATCCAACTGGGAAATCCTGCAACATTCCCAATTCTGCACATGACGGAGTCTGGCACGCTGCGGCTTAAGCCTGAACAATGCAAGGGCTGCTTTAATTTACTGTCATCTCGATTTCTCGAATGAATTGATAGAATTCTCATTTCATATATTTTAAACAACCAATAGTGTAGAATAATTATCGTTGTCATCATGATCATGATCATCATCGTCACAGGTGGAATCATAATTATAATGGAATAAATTGCATATTTTAAAGTTTCACTCATTATTGCCTGAATTAACAATTAAAGTCGTATTAATAAATTTGATAAATATTTTATATATCACTTAACTAACCAGCCAAGCTAAGGCCAATTTTTAATCTCGTGATATGTACCTATGATTTCAAAACTGACGAACCGGGTTCGATTTCCAATGACGTCAGTAATAGTCTGAATCCATTCCCGCTTACATATGGTTCCACGAACAGCCCTTACCTGCTGGTGTCGCTAGAGATATGCGAAATCGCGCGAGAGTAGTAGATTTGATATTTGTAATTCTCACTACGCTAATTGGATTCCTTCCCTATTTCCTTCCTTTTTAACATTTTCAATGAAATCGAGAGCAGTGATTACAAATTCAACTACAAACAAGACTATAATACTTATAGTAAGCACTAACTGGGACAACACGTTTAAAAAAAATCAGCATTTGTTATTTTTCATTATCTCAAATTGCTGCATCCGAATGTAATGACTGGAATTTGTATTGCAAGTGACCCTTCCAAAATCGATAATGCCTAGCAGTATGGGCTTGGCGTCTTCTGGTGAATCGCCGGGTCGAATTCATTTCTTTTTGTTTCTTGTAAAAGTTACAGTATGATAAATATGGTCAATTTATATATATATATATATATATATATATATATATATATATATATATATATATATATATATATTAAATACAAGATTGTAACTACAACTAAACCATAACTAGCTGGGTAGCTATTCAGCTACATGTGGATTTCAAACTAGAAATGGCATAATGTGATAACTGAACTAAATAATATAATGACTTCTAACTACCGGTTCGTAAAACCACCAATTATAAAATACTATGTTTAAATGATAACAATAGCTACTGTACTGTGCCAAAAAGTTTGATGATGATAGTGTGAATTGAAAAAAAAAACTGCATTAAAGCTTCTATGATAGAACGAATGACGAAAAAGCTATCGCTCCAGAAATTAGATGGTATGATAAAGAGCTACGCTACAAAAATTACGATAGCAGAATCTCATCAGGTAGCAAAATACTACTAATTAGAGAGTCCTTGGTTAATTCAACTAAACCTACAGGGTATACATAGTTTAATTATCTCTTAATTTTGTGTATTAGGCCCAATCTTAAAATATATGAATGCGTTTAATAACACACTGTGTGGTCCAAATTAAAAGTGAAGGTTCAAAAGTGACCTCCAGCAATGACAAAGTATAAATCATAGTTAAATGTATCATAAAAAACGCAGTTGCTGCAACGCAAAAAGTCTTGTTACTTTGTAACATTACCGTACTTAAGTTTGTTGGAAGTTTCGTGGAATAATAATAACTCCTTATAAATAATAGACAAACCGTATAAACTCGTTTCAACAATTACTTTTCACAAGAAACATGTCAGTAACGTACATTTTACAAAATTCCAGCCGTCTCAGTTTCCACTAACGTTCGTGCTTAATGATCCATTTTGGTCAATCCTCCATTCTAGAGAGCTACATACAGGCACCATAAAAAGAAAGATTGCCGGTTGGCGAAAAGAATTGAAACATTTCTAGGTCATTACCCCAACTAGACTTCGACCATGGCTGTTGTCTGGATATTATCTGCTTTATGAATATATTACAAAAGCATGTCAATTGTCAACATTGTTCTTGTAGAAAGTAATTACATGATTATATAAATATATGCTTGCATCTTTCCTTTGGCATGACAATATACAATATAGCGTCAGTCTAGTAAATACCGGTGACCTGCTGGAACGCTAACATTGCCTGACCAGATGAAAAGTCCCAAATATTTTCATATTCTCTGTCTCTTAACTTCTTAGAGATCTGACTCATTAATATTCAAAAGGTGTGAACCTGCATCTACTCATCCCAGGGACAGTACATATTAAAGTTTTACTAGGCCCAGCTAATTTTTACAAGTGGTTGCCCTGAGTGCTGCTTTAGCAGACTTTTTCTAATCTTGATCTATTTTGAATGAATACAATTTCGGCATCAAACCTACAAAGAATCTAATCAGAATGTCTGAAAGTTCCTCCTTGAATAATCCAACAATTTGTTTGTTTACATTAAGTATTCTCTAAATGTTGCCCTTTTGATAATCGCTAGTGTGATAAAATGTGATATTTTCCTTCATGTCGCATACCATTTGCTTGTGACACAGCTGATACAAAATGGATCTATATAAGTTAAAAGTAGCTTCATCTTCACCGTATTTGTTATTGTGCCTTGTAGTAAAATTCATACGTTCGTCATTTCTTAACTCTAACGCTGTAAATCATACATATACTGGTTTAGTGACTTTGATTTTTTTGTTTGCCATACTCACAAGGATTCTGTCATCATCGATGATAGCTCTGTTTGCTAAGGATAATTTTTCCTTCGCTATGCTTTTTCCAATTTATTTTGATCTGTGCATAGTTTAACATTTGTCTTTTTCATAAGGTTTTCCATTTGTTTGCCAAATGCACCCTGAATGAAATAGGAGATGAATTTTGCATATCAGTCCAACACAAATCTGAATGGTGCTTGTTTTGTCCAATATCTTTGCAAAGGACTTTTTCAAAATCACAATAAATGTCCCACAGAGCTTTAAACTAATGATGATACATTTCAAAACTTTTAAAAGAAACATCTTCTGTACGATGTCAAACATATTTTCTGTCTTGAAAAATAATTGTTTGTGTTTCGTTTAATTTCTCTTCTGTCTTTAATATTTATAGAAGTTTTGTATATGTGCTTTTGTCTTTTTCTTTGTCGAGTTGACACCATACAAGGCTAGATAATCTTTGTTTTCCACTGTAATGGTACATTTTTGTTCCTTGGAAAATTAACAGATCAACGTGTTGACACCTTTCCTTTTCTAGCATTTTAACTGGTCTGATGAATTTATCGTCTTTACAACTTCGGTGTAAGTATTGTTCCTTTGGAATATTTCATAGACATTTGCAGAGATATCGAATTCATTGTCAAATTTGCTGATATCTTCAATTTTCATCAGATATCTATCAAATCAACAGGTGTACTTGTTTCAAATTTGTTTGTGTATGTCGGTCTTTTAGAACTGATTTGATTGCATACAAAAAGGATTTGTTATCACTGTTTCCCACAATGAAATAACCCTTTTTGTTTTCAACTCATTCAGGCAAAATATATGAAGGTCACACCCATTACTGGTTTTAATTTAATAATGTTCAAATAATAGTCAGTTATTTTATCAAACATCCACCTAGTAATTACAATAAACTCTTGAGCAAACTTACCAACAGTTCATCTAATGCAGTTACCAAACTGTGAAATATGTCTCTAAATTTAGTTGAGTAATGAAACGTTTGTATTTCTTTATCCTCTTGAATACTTAGCACTAGAATATATTTTCTGCGTCTAACTTGAAGCTAAAGCTGCACCTTTACAGATTTATATATGTATCACTGGATGTTACTAATTTTCTCAATGTCAGGTTGACTGTAAGGAAGACCAAGTATAAATATTTCGTATTGCCTCTTATAAATTGATCGAAATTAATCATCGGTTTTAAAGCAGTAAATCTCCTGATTTGTATTTCTTGCAGCAAGCAATCTCTTTTAAGCTGTAAACATTTCTCTCTACGCTGCAATGCTTTCTCCGCACGTCTCTTTCTCTCTATATATATTTCGTCTAGCTTTCCCCTATTTTGTTGTTTTGTTTATGCTTTTATTATCTCCCTCCTCATTAGTTCTTTCACTTCTTTTTCTTATTGTATATCATATTTGAAACCTTTTGCCTCTAATCTGAGAAAGTCAAGTCTGTAAGTGCTGACGTTTATATTTTATTCTTTCAACAATAAGTACTTTTCTTGGATTGAATCTATTCAGCGCGTATACAACTATTCCCAGCCTTGAAAATTTATAGTGAATTCACCCTCTTTCTATTAAATGATCCGCTTGGTATTAAATAATGCGCTAACTATTATCCTTATTTTTCATCATCGTTTAAAGCTGACAGTTATATGGTAACACTTATTTCAATATTGGTACTGATAAGGTACTCGATTTGCTAACCTTTTTTCCAATCGTCGTTGAACTGTGATATTCATAAGGTAATCGTTGTTTAAATATTTGTACTGAATAAATATATCAACTGTAACTCTTATTTTTTATCTTTGTTCAACTGTGATATTTACATATTTATTCAACTGTGATATTTACATATAGTGTGCCAGTTTCGTTGGGTGTGTGTGTGTGTGGGGGGGGAATATGGTACCTCACTTATTACTTGAAAATCGGGTCATTTACTGTAATATCGGCTTGGAAGTTTTCTCTTTTAATTTCCCGAGGCTTTCGTCAGTGCTTTCAACTTTTACATAAATTCTGTCTCTGCACGTACACGATTTCCATTCTGTCTGGGCAGGTTACAATTATATTGTACCTACCAGGTACAAACTGATAATTAAGGTACTTTGTATCTGTACCCCGCTGCCCCAAAGCATATTATTTTAATTCTTTAAAAAAGGTTTCGCTTACTTAAATCAAGAAGTACCTCCGTTGTGTACTTTTCAAAAAGTTATTATTGATGTCTACAGAAAATGAATTCGTGGTCCGATGCCTATAAGTGCGAAGGTGGTAGATGAAAGGTAATATTATCACTTATTTGTTTGTATCTGACTGGTATACGGACAAACTCCATGCATTAAACTTGGCAGTAAACAAATAACACAAAGAAGAACTGAAATCACACTTCGACTGATACGCGAAACAGGTTATACATACCAAGAATGGATAAAGATGAGGTCACTGACGAAAATTAATGCACTTTATCAGTAGACCTTAAAAAAGTAACTTAAGCCGATTAATGCTCAAAGGATTATCGCGTATAGTGAGAAAATATCTTAGAGATCGGTTCTAATTATTCATATATTTCAAAAATCTGGAGCTGTGTACTTCTACATTTTCCAAATTTTGTATGTGATAAATAGGTGTGCTTACTGACGTTTATTCAGTAGTCTTGGCCGCAAATCAGAGAAGTAGTACTCTGTTCTAATCTCTCTCTCTCTCTCTCTCTCTCTCTCTCTCTCTCTCTCTATATATATATATATATATATATATATATATATATATAAAGAGATGGGTAGAGAGATAGAGATAAAGAGAAAGAAAAAATACAAATATACACAAACAGCGGAAAGTGTTATCCCTGGATCCTACAAAAGAATGCTTGATAACATGAACATACTTTTTAAATACAAACAAAAAACATTATCATACAGATTAGATAATATTTAATTCGTACTCTGCGGAGATACGAACCCGAGTCCACTGGTTACAGCACCCATCACCTTGCCTGCACGCACCAACCCCTATACCATTTCGACTATGCATACATCACCAAAAAATGATGCTACGAAGTCGCTGGTATAGGCATTCGTGCGTAGCTGACACACCCGCATATCGACCCAATAATTAATTCTCAGGTAAGTTCAACATCACTCCGGATTCCCAAGAAGGGAATCAAGGTATATCGAGGCTATTATGGAGATTAAGAAACACACATCAAACAGAGCGGATAGTGCTATTCCTGGTTCCAACAGGAGAATACTTGATAACATTAACATAATTTTTACATACGAACAAATAACAGTATCATAGAGGTTAGATAATTTGTAATTCCCACTCTACGGAGACTCGAACCCGGGTCAGCGGGTTACGGTACCCATCGCCTACACGCATACATAATGTTTAATTAGGTATTGTACTTTATACAATAGTTCCACAAGAGAATTTACATCTTAACAGGAAAGTTTTCTATTTAAAAATTGAAGACAAATGTTTGCGTTTATCTATGTTTGACCTAAATCATTCATCCAGATGCATCATGAATGTACTTAAATCTGAAATGACATAGATTTGCTGAGAACAAGGTAATTTCAATTATTTCATACAAATAGTTTTACAACCATTTCTCCTGAATGAAGGAATGATACAAAAAAAGCATTAAATCTAATTTTCGTAGATTGTTTAATTATTCGTTCTTTTATTTTCAATAATAATAGTAATTAAATACTTCACGTTCTTCTATTTCCGCTCTTTCCTTACCGATCTCAAAACACATTGATTTAGGCAGTGAGTAGAACTGACAGTTTTATTTTTTTAACTTTTCCAAGAGGGATAGAATAAAATAAAGACATGCAAAAGATAATATTTTACTACAGTAATTAAGTTAAATGACGAAATACATCACGTACGGTTGATTTTTCGTTGAATCTTTAAATTTATCGTTAGAAGCAAAGCGAAAATCTGAGAAAATTGGTACCATACAAAACATGGTGAAATCGAAGAATATAAGGTATTAAATGAAGAAAGTGTCCAATATGTACAGCTATATATATGAAAACAAAAACCAAGTTTCCGTGAATTTTATTAGGAATAAAGTGTTGATTGCAGTTAATGACATTTAAATGAGTGCTAATTTTCTAAATTAGTATACGTGGATAAATATATTGAATTCCTAAATGTGTTTTGATGTGAGTTGTCGGTGACGAAAATTCAAAGGCAATTCTCCTATCTATTATCAAACTTGGATCCCCGGCACCTTTTCTGATTTCATACATGGCTGAATTTTGCACTCTGCGGGTTGGGTCTGCAAAATACAAGGACAGTTTTAATGTACTGTCATCTCGATTTCTCAAATGAATTGGCGAATTTTTATTTCATAAGTTTTAAGTAATCAAGAGCCCAGAATGATTCTAATGATCATCATCATCACCAGAGGCACAGTTAGAATCAATAATATAATCGAATAGACTGCAAATTTTACAGTTTCATTAATTAATAGCTCAGTTAACAATTACAATTTTACAAATAAATTTAATAAATAATTCTTAAAAAGTATTTTTTCGCAATTGCTTAGTGTTTAATAGAACATCAAAACACGAAAGGTTATATCATGCAGAGGTAATTGGCGTAAAGTGCCTTGCCAAAGCGCGCCCCATGGCTGCCTGTCCTGCCTGGTCTGATAATGATTCAAACCAGCTTTCATGTAATCGCGAATCGGACAGGCTAATAATTGTACAACTGTGGCTTCAACCCTAAGGGATGTACTCACATATTTTTTTCAAAACTCGCCTATATCATTCGAATGTGTTGGAACACACCTTCCTTCAATGCACCACTGCAAACAAGAATATATATAAATTCAGGTTTTGCACCCATAACCACCACCGATTCTTAATTTGATTGACTTGCAAGGATGTACTAGTCACAGCTAATTGACTACATTTAAGTGTGAATTATTGTAAAACTCATTGAATGGTTTTCTTATCACATCTAATCATAATTCACTATAAAAAGTAAGAAATTGAATTGCTTATATCATATCCTTTTGCTAGAAAATACCATCTGATTAATGAGCTCGTTATAACCCTGGAGGCCAGTCGTATTACCGGAGAGAGAGAGAGAGAGAGAGAGATTACCATATCTTTTCCACAACTGGTTCCTCTATCTGCACTGTAATATTTCGACAGGCATCTGCCCGTGTTTGGATCCTTACATCTCATTAAGAGACAAATCTCTGCAGGCACAGTCTTAAAATAAATGACGTAAAATGACATATAGCTCGAGATGTATGAGCTCACCTAAGTAACCAGCCACGCTAAGCCAAACCTTTTAATCTAGTGTTCCCATGATTGAGAAACCGATAGTCTGTATCATTTTTCGATTACATTTGGTTCCCGGAACAGCCTTTAACTGCCGGTGGCGCTGTGGATAGGTGAACTCTTTTCAGAGTTGTAGACATGGTTTTTGCGAGTAGCGAAGCATCACAACGCTAATTAGATTTTTTATATATGTCCCTCCTTGTTTACATTTTCAATGAAATCTAGTGCATTAATTACAAGTTCACCCTGACTCTCATACTTATATTAAGCACTAACTTGAACAAAACACATAAAAACAAATCAGCATAGGTTATGTTGCATTATCTCGAAATAGTTGCATTGGAATGAAATTACTGCAATTTTCTTGCAGGTGAAACTTCCAGACTCGGAAGTCGAATTTGTTTATTTTGTTTTTATTTTTATCTTTACTTTTTTTTAATTGTTACAGTATGCTAAAAGTGGCAATTTCTTAAATTCAGAACACAACTAGACCAACATTCGCTGGGTGGCTATTAAGCTAAATTTGTAGTTCAAACTAGTAATGACGCAATGAGAACAAATGTTAATAACTGCAACGAACAAATTTATAACTGCCGATTCGGGAACCCACCAATTATATAATACTATGTTTTATTGATAACAATAGATTCTGTTCCAAATGATTAACGATTGGTTGATTTGTTTGATTACAACTAATACTATTGCATTAGAAAGGTTATGATAAAAAGAATATTTAAAAAAATATTTATTGCGTCAGAATTCGATGGTCGGATAAATAGCTACACTGCAAAAAATACGATAGCTAAATCATATTAGGTAGCAAATCTCTAGTAATCAGAGAGTCCTTGTTTAAATCAGCTAAACCAATAGGCTATACATAGTTTTATTATCACTTTGAATGTAAGTTTGTATGGTAGCCTACTCTTAAAATCTATGAATTTGTTTAGTAACACACTGTGTGTCCCAAACCTAAATTGGAAGGTTCAAAAGTGACCTCATTTAGCTTTGTGACTAGAGCCATACAATGGAAAAGTATGTAAATAGTAGTCCAATTGAATAATAAAAAAATGTAAATAATCTTTCTTCTTTTTAAGAAAGGCGTACTTAAGTTTGGTGGAAACTTGATTGCATAATAAATCCGTTACAATTGACAGATGAACATTATGAAAAGCTTCAGTTCTTGTACTTGAATTGCCAGGTGAAAGACATAACCGTTTTCAGATATCAATTATTTACATTTATACTTATGATTTATATTCTTTTATCTGGATCGAATGTCATAATGTATTTGTTGCTTGTTATTTTCGGGCTCATTCTCGCACGTGTTTATATCATCGAACGACTGTTTCAAAGCATCACCTAACATTTCGCAACCATGCCGCAACCATGCTTGCAGAATGGTGCCTGGTCTGCCATCCTTGCGCGTGGATATAACTTTGTACAGGGTTAGAGTCAGCTTTTTCCTTTAGTATGTGCAAGAAATTATTTCACTTGCAATTTTAACTACCTGAGACATTCTATTTATCCAGGGACATTTATTTGATTTTCAATAGCATGCATGATTTTAATCACAATTACCCCTGGTTATTTAGACACATCTAGATGCTTTAATATATTCCTCCTACTGTAGTGTAAGGTTGCTTTCAATTTGTTTTTAATGGCCTTGTTTCATGTGTTTATCCTCAAGCATAAGTGCTTCATTGGTTCGACCAAGTTGATCAGAAACTTGTAAAAATCCTCTGAGAACTGTATTATTTTTCTTCTTGGTGGTGTTTTAATTTTTCTTCATATTGGAATGTAGATGGTATTCGATGCTGATTCATAATTTTGTGCCATGTGTTCCTAGAGATACCTGCAGTTTTATAAGCTGTTTGCGTGTTTATGACCTTTAGAATATCAGAGCATACCTTTAGTACTAGTGACAATTTTAAAGTTTTGGTGAAGTCACGCACATGTTAGATTTGACTAATACAATTCGAACACATATATTTCGCATCATGTGCATCTTGTATGTGGGGGCATTTTCATTTAATTGAATTTAAATTTTGATTCATTCAACACTGATTTATTTTAATCAATAGACG
The DNA here is from genome assembly GCA_029931535.1 of Margaritifera margaritifera. Classification (NCBI taxonomy): domain Eukaryota; kingdom Metazoa; phylum Mollusca; class Bivalvia; order Unionida; family Margaritiferidae; genus Margaritifera; species Margaritifera margaritifera. The sequence goes on along the minus strand of JAQPZY010000664.1, from coordinate 52,202 downwards.
AACAAACCTTTATATTTCATCAGCAAATCTCTGCTGATAAATATCCGTATGTGTATGCATTCACTTTGTCAACTAATATAACGTTTATCATCAGTTTAACGTTGGTAATTTCGATCCTTTACATATAGTGATTGTATGTTCTAACTAGTATCATTTGTTGGTTAGTTGTCGTCATGATTGAATATGCATTTCTTATACCAATTATATTTACATTTTGTTTAATATAACAGTTCATTATACTTTTGCAGACTTTTTTCTCATCATGACCAATTTCGAATGAATTAAACTTTCTACATCAAACATTGAAACAATCTAATCAGAATGTCTAACAGTTCATCCTTGAATACTCAACCATTTTCTTGTTTACTTTAAGGATATTATAGATGTTGCATTTTTGAGAGTGCCATAAACTGTAATGTTTCCTGCATGTCGTCATTGCATTTGTTTTTTTCAAAATTGATACAAGACGAATATAGATCAGTTAAAATTAGCTTCGGCTTGTAAACGTATTTGTTTTTTACCTTGTAGTAGCACTCATATATCAATCACTTACTTAACTCTAACGCTGTAAATCCTCCATATATTGGTATAGTGAGTTCGATCGTTCTGTTGTCATACTCACAGGGAATATTTGTTCATTTAAGAAAGCTCTGTTCACGAATGACACATCCTTTGGTAATTTTTCATCTGTACATGTTTTCGTATTTGTCCTTTCCTAAGGTTTGTCTTTCATATACAGCATTGTTCATCAACATGATAGAGTCCTTTTCAAAATAGTTGGTTTAGTTTGTCTCAAACCCGATGCATACCTTCAGTTTAGATAGCTGATTGAAAAGCAGTACTTTTTGTACTTTTTTAATTTCAAGCCTAATTGACGGTAAAGCTTGAGATTTTGATAATGAATTACGTATTTGTTTTTATATTTCAGTGTTCACAACAATTCTGCCGCAGTAGTCTTATTGTCTTTGCCTCATTTCTGAATTTATTTGGTTGGGGAGATATTTCATTTTCATTGGGATCTAGTTTCGCAGATGCTAGGGGGTTGATACTGAAATAATTGTGCTAGTGTTCAAGAATTCCCAAATCAATTTTAAAATTCACCTTGTGCCATTATCATTAGGGATGTTTAACTTTTTTTCTGTCCATTACATTTCGTTTTCATTTCCCCATTCGAAGTCTTTAGATAATATTGCAACGTAAATGTATATGTTTGTACCATCGAAAATGAATGTGCTGATCCCTTCCTTTTCAAACACTTTAACATTTCTAATTGATTTATAGTCTGTCTAACTTCGGTATAAGTATTGTTTCTTTGGAACAGTTCATACACAATTGCAGAGAAATTGAATCCATTGTCAAATTTGGCGATAACTTCAATCTTCATCATATTAAACCAACATGAGTTTTTGTTTTAAATTCATTTTGTTCGTGTATGTTTATTTTTCTTTTTTTTTTCACAAGTGTTTACAATGCATCCATAAAGCAATTGTCATACGTTGCTTTCCACACTGATATAACCGTTATAGTTTCTAGCCCATTTAGGCAATTATCATACCTTGCTTTCTACACTGATATAACCGTTATAGTTTCTTGCCCATTTAGGCAATTGCCATACATTGCTTTCCACACTGATATAATCTTTATAGTTTCTAGCCCATTTAGGCAAAATATTTGTAAGTCCCACCCATTACTGGTTTCAAGTTATCAATGTGTAGATAAAGGTCATTATTTTTATCAAACATCTATTTAGTACTCACATTAAACGTTTCAGAAAACTGAGTGTTTGGATTCTGGAAGATATCATCTAATACATTTAATATTACCAAAGAGTGACCTATTTATCTAAATTTCGTTGAATAATTAAACGTTTGTATGTCTTTATCCTCTGGACAACTTGGCACTAGAGTACATTTTCTGAGACAGACTTTAAGTTAACGCTGCACCTTTACAGTTTAAAACTTCCAAAATCTTTATGTCACTAAGTACACAATGTCAGATTGACTCTGAAAAATAAATTACAAATCTTTCTTATTGCTTCATATAAATATATATGAACTAACTTTTAGGTTTAAAGCAAAACATTTCCTTTTTTTTATTTCTTACATCAAGAGATCTCTTTTAAGTTGTAAACGGTTCTATCTACGTTATAATAATTTCTCTCTACGATGAAAAGGTTTCTCCGTCCTTCTCTTGTTTCTCTCATCTAGCAATTAGTCGTTTTGTTCTGCTTTCATTATTTCCCTCTTCATTAGTTCTTTTCCTTTTTCGAGCTTAGGAAGTCTTTTCTTTATTGTATTTAATATCTGAAAAGTTCTACCTCTAATCTCAAACAAGTCTATTCTATAACTGCTGAAGTTTACATTTTGTTGTTTTAACAATATGAATTTTTCCTTGATTGAATATGTTCAATGCGTATCCAACTAATTCCAGCTTTGAATATTGATAGTGGACTCATTATCATTCTCGTAGATGAACCAACTCTCACGCGAACTATTATCCTTACTGTTCATCGTTGTTTAACGGCGATATTTACGTGATAAAAATTATTTCAATGTTGGTACTGAAAAAGTACTCGAATTGCTATCCTTTTTTAATCGTTGTTGAGGTGTAATATGTGCAGGGTAAACATTATTTTAATATTGGTACTAAAGAAATACACGAATTATTTTTGTCTCCACCTTTGATGAAATGTGATATTTACAGTGTAAAAAGTGTTTAAATCTTGGTACTGAGAAAGTACTCAGTTTGTTATCATTATGTTCCATCGTTGTTGCCCTGTGATATTTATATGGTAAAATTGTTTCAATATTGGTACATAAAAAGTACTCAGATTCATATGATTTTTATATTTTATTGATACCTTTTCTACTAATTTTGTTCTGGAGTGTTTCGGAACAATAAGTGGATAGAAAATACAAATTCTGGACCATTTACAATGTTCTATCAACTTTAAACCGGTTGTAACCATTTGAAAAAAAAAATGATATGATTCTCTAAATCTTTTCATTTTGTTTACAAAACATCGATCACTAACACATCACCCTCCAACATTTTTAATTTTGCAAAAAGCCTATGCCACCTGACTCAGAGATGTGAAGATTCGTCATTTAAAAATAGTATGCCACAAACTGACTTTTATTGTAAGATTACAATAATTTTAAATTATTTAACAAAACATAAGTCATTAACAAACTGATACTACCATACAAACTTTTTGAGACATTTTAAAGATTAAACAAATTGGTAACATAATAAAGTTTTGAGCCTTTAGAAGTTGCATATTAAGTCAGTAATTTAAATCAATAATTAATATAACTTAAAATAAAACCAGAAAGTTAAACTATGCTATTTAACCATTTAAACGCTTGAAACAAGTAACCATTATTTGGCGATTGAGGTGACAATAAATCTGCAATTTATATTATTCATAAGTTTAGAATTGGCTGAATGTCTAAACACTCAGTTTGACTCGCATGCATTAGCCTTTACAGTACCATTGCTTAAAAAAAAACAAACAAAACAAAAAAACAATTGCTTTATTATTATCACGGAATTGTCATGGGTCTCAAATACATCAGTCTATTTTAAGATTTCAAATATGCAATCAGTACAGCAAGAAGGTAGAAAAACGAACTACCGTTTAATTGGCAGAACCGATTAACTACTAATGTCATTAAAGAGGTGATTTCACCAGAAACTGATCGATTTAGGGTATACTTTGTTTTTAAGATAGATGTGGTAGTGATGCACATATACAGTTTAAGGTGCAAATAGATGAAAGCTCCGCTATTCGAGCGGTCCCCGTATAAATAGCACAAATCGGACTAACAAATAGCGGGAATGGTTATCACTGAAAATGTTTAAAAGGTTCTATTTATGGAATACACAAGGATTGTGTGAACTTCAGCTAGAAATATAAGAACAAAATATTCATAGCAAACTTATCAAGTAGTTTACCATCTCTGTTTTATGAAAAATTCAGGCAAAGTCTACTGTGATATCTAAATCCATAAAAATATTAAGTTTAGGGAATAGCTTACAGTTTGAAGAGGTACGGTGGTGAAGGGGAGAGATGGTGTTATTCCAAAGAAGTTAAGTCCGTTAGATATACGATAAATAAAACATATAAGAGCTGTCATTGAACTAGATTCTGTTTTCTTGATTTACAAAATCTAACTGGATCAATGTATAATGTATTTGTATTACAACTTGTGTTAGGTGACTTAAAATTGACATTCCTGGAAGGAGGTGCAGGGCTGATTAAAAATGTCATTTACATGTTGACAACAGTTTTTCGACTTTCGTGATAATCATATAAATGTTTCTTTAAATAGGAGATGGCTTAATATTATTATTAAATTACACGTATCAATAGTTTTAGCTAACGAGGGTCACGATAAACTTGTCATGTATATATCAATGCTTATTTAATAACTGTTTTAATAACTTATTCTCCCATATCTTATTTGGGGGTGTATCATAAATCAAAACAAATACAAACCATTGTATTCGGTCACGGGAATCAGTACACACATATCTGAACAAATTGTGTCATATTCAGACCTTCATTATTTGCTTATGTAGTATACATTTTAAAATTTAAAAAAAATATAAGTTCATTTCATTAACTCAATTTCTAAAATTCTTCTTTACTAAAACAATTTGTTGGAAGAAATGCATTACAACATCTATTGTAATGCTTGTACTGGTTTGTTTCAATCATATAAATGTATCTTCGTTTTTAAATAGGCAGCTGGCTTTGTAATAATAGTAATTTACAGATAGCAATAGTTTTGGCTATGAAAACGACCCCACTCCAACTTGCCATGTACCTAAGGGGGGGGGGGGGGAAGATGCCTGTTGCCAGGAGGTGTGGAGTGACATGAAAATATTTTGCTTGAGTTAGCATTACCAAACTGTACCTTTTCCATATAAATAATGAATGCTTCCTAAAATCAAAGCTGTTATTCAGTCACAAACGTCTTCTATATCCGTTCTTGTTTCATTCTGGTTTCCACACATATTAGTTCTGAACCATGTACCATGACCAAGCTTCATTGCTTTCTTTGTAAAGCTTGTCCAGAATTGTTCCTGTTTATCTTTTTATATTACTGGAGTACATGTTTTCTCAAATGCAGAGGGATTGGTCATTCTAAAGATTTATCATTTTTGTTTTTAACATTACAGTTTGTACTGCCTAATGTCTACTTGGTACTTTACAGCCTAAATTGCGCTGATGTACTGTTGAATCCTTTACATATGTACATATCGCTCATTCATTGTTTATTTGAGCTGTGTTTGTATTCAAATACCTCGAAAAGCAATCTTGGGTGAAATAGGATTGCATAGTAAAAAAAATGGAGTTTAATAGTTATCGTACTGTATACTCTTTTCAGGAGGTGGGAAAGCGCCCAAGCTCGCGCAAATAAACCCCACACACAGACAAACGCATACAATTTACATACCCCACAGTAGCCAGACTTGGGCCCGTTAATGTGATAACACTGTTCATTAGGACTGTACAGTTCTCCTGGCTGTTTCATCGTATACATCTTGAATAGCTGATCGCCACAGGATTTACCCGGCGTTCTAACGCACTTTCTGAAATACGAAAATGAACTTTTTGCTGTGATAGATAGATATATAGATATGATAGGTGCTTAGTTACATACCTACCTACCTATATAAGTACGTACCTACTTAGCTACATACACCCATACGTTTGAATGTTTGCCTACAGACAAAAAGACAGACCCACATATATATGTTGGATAAAATGGGTGCATATACACCCTGAACGACATCACTGTAAATATAGCTGTTTTATGTGGCCAAGTTATGTTTTTTTTTTCGTTATTTCGATATTACTTCTACATTGCTGTGTTCCAAACTGACCGTTACTACCAAAGTGGGTGCATACAATTATGACCCTTATAAACGAGTACTGGTCAAGTCAGTCACCAACATCAAAGGAAGTCTAAAACGAATGCAAGTTTGTAATGATATATGTCTCGATATACATCGTACATACCTGCCCTTTAGCGTCTTCTTGAACGATTTTACGGAGCATTTAGAGAATATCCAGGGGTTTCTGGAATATGTAACGTTTGGGCCTACTGGTGGCGCATCGGAAGACATAATAAAGTTGTCCTCCGCTTTACAAGTTATATCTTCCGTTTCGCCGTCGTGCTCTGCTCCAAGACTGGAAATAATAAGTTGGCAAGGCGCATGACTATAAACCAGATAGAGCGCAGCTTTGATGATCAGAACTTTGATTGATACCTAAGAATATATATATCTATATATATATATATATATATATATATATATATATATATATATATATGTATATATATATATATATATTGTCACTAAAATAGGGGCATTCGACAAGAAAAACAAAAATGATACTCGTTTCCGATAATAGCAGTTTCAAAAAGCAAACATCATTAACTTTCGTCTCAAGAATCATTCAAATATCGATCACTCTCAATAGATAACTAACTAATGTTACAGCTGAAGTTAGACAGTGTTATACGATCACGAACAGGTAATATTAAATAGAGGATATTAAAGTTTGTTTAGTAGATTTCCACGAGTTAACTGGAAACATGGTTTCCACTCGTGACAATACAAACTGTTTCGACTTCAGCTTCACGTGTGAAATATTTCCTTATATCTACTATAAAAACATATAGTTTTTTTTTATTATATATTTAATGCAAACAGCGTCGATTTCCACGGATTTGTTTTCTATATTCGATGCGACTACGATTAACGGCTGCATTACGACATTAATGAAATGAAGTTCCGAAATTTTACAATAATGTTTAGAACAGTGACTTTTTACAAGTTTAGCTCCTGCATAGAATGCTTTAAATTGTGTATTTAGTCAAATTAATGACTTTTTTGATACAAAAATGCAAAGAATTTTTTAATATTTTCGTTAATACGTTTCTTGCGCGGATTGGTGCAGTGAATATTGTTTAGATGTGGGTAACTGTATAAACAAAAACAGAGCGGTGGTATTCGACAGACTTCAGAGCGTAACATCTGTATACAAGAGATTTTACTGATTGTGAGTTTACCTGTAAGGACTTTTGTTCTCTATTTTGTTTATTTCTGCATTTGAACGTAAATTGTGTGGCCTAGGCCTAGTTCGGTAACAGACGCTTAACCCAAATTTCGAGTATCATCTAATTTCGGCTTGCAATCAACACTCACTTGACACCGATTTATCCATCTTTTTCAAGATGAATATATATAATGAAGATTTTTCTTTACAAGTACCGTTTGTTGTTGAGTGTAACGGGTGCTGTATGGGTGATACTGAATATCGAATAGAAACAGGTCATGTAAGTTCAATCACTGAGAATATGCAATATTCGTGTGGAAAACTATTTCTAATAAAGTTGTAACTTGGAGCCTACATTTTGTTTGTGGAGTAGGTTTTTAAGCCTGTTTTGATGCCACCTCTTCATTGATTCATGGATTACATAAATGTATTCTATTCTTGACATATCTTAAGATCCTTCCATCCTAAGATGGAAAGGGGGGGGGGGGTGCAAGGTGGGAATGTTCACCTAATTGTATATTTGTACCAACGTGCGTACGGTCGGTCAAGCGGTCTCTCAGAAGCATTAGTAGGTCACTGTGGCTTATACTATATATACCATATACAATTTAAAGTCTTTATAACTTCAACAGCTCTCAACCAATTTGCATCAACATTTAACAACATATTTCTCAGTTCTTTGCTAATCAGCATATCATTTTTCGCACGGAGAAAGACAAATAAACATTTTTAGCAAATACGAGAAAAAATGGACTGAACATTTTTGCTCATGTCTGAGAGGTCAGTTAATCATTTGGGTGTATGTATTTTACGTCGATTGTATTGTAAACGTCCTCGACGGTACGGATGATACTCTGATCTGGTGTTTGAAATATAGGAAACCGGAAACCCGGAAGAAACCACCGACCGACACAACACGGGAAACAAGAAATGCAAATTAAGTGAATGTAAATGCAGGACACAAATGAGGCGCCAGGAGTTGACTTACCTGTGTCCAAGTTCGTGTGCTGCTGTCCTCACCGTTCCAAAATAATCATATGCCTTGACAATCGAAATTCTCTTACCCGGTTCACATACCCCCTTTTTCATGGCAACACCTGAAAGGACACAAAAGGCGACTTGATATCATAATTACATTCTTAAAGGCTTACGTGCAAAAAGTTGCCAGTTGCTGTGAACTGAATCGGTAAAATATATGGATGACAAAAACGCACTAATCCATGCTTAATTGATAAGAGTTTATTTTATTCCTCAAAATAGAATGGCATTCTACATACATTTAACTCAATACATTGCAAAAGCAGATCATCTAAACGCGTGAAAAGTAAAGCTAATGTCACAATGATTGTGTCGACATAAACAGGTATATCAATATACATGTAGTGACTGCACCCAAAGCCAACAGCGATATTTTTTGGTACGAGAATGTGCGACAAAGAAACTGGATTTAATTCAAGATAGCTATGCGTTATTCCTGACGTAAACTCAACAGTTTATCAAGATACTCATAGAAACTGGCAAAATGTGTCTTTTACATACGAATCAATTTATATCCAAATTAAAACCAAACTGTCAAACAATTATCACAACTTCGAGTCACTTTCATTCGACTGTCATCTTGCCGCATAATTAGAATAGATTTAACCTGTGCGTCGTGAAAGTTGTCGACTGCGAAATAGAAATTTTAAACAAATGTAGCTAGTATTTGTTTGCATCAAAAACACAAGAACTATAAACTACTCTAAGGTATGCAGAAAAAAGTATATGTTATTAAAGTGATATGAAAATGTGAAAGCTGAAACTTAATGGCAGTGAACATTCTAAAATTTAAAACGGCTAACAGTTCAAAGCCTTCTTATTCTCGAATCAAACAACTAGTACACTAGTACACTAGTTGGTAACTAGTACACATTTTGTCAATAAAACTGAAATAAAAGAGAATGCTCAGAAGTAAATTGAAACCAGCCCGAAGATCCATATCCATATCAAGAGAACTGCGAGTGCTATCCTGCTACATAGCAAGAGGAGATCTGTCGAACGTTGAAAATAGGCACTATGTAAACGTTGTTTTGCAAAGTCTCAAGGTGACAAATTCAGTTTATTTTATCATGCAGCCGTTCTAAAGAAGCCTTAAGCATGTGCCAATAACTGGCGAGTATATATATATATATATATATATATATATATATATATATATATATATATATATATATATATATATACATTTACATACACACATACATACATTACATACATACATATGTATACATATGTACATATATTACATACATACATATGTACATACAAGCATACAGAACAACCTCTCAAAACCGGCCCCTTTATAAACTAACTTCCTCTGCCGACTGGCCAAATCCAGAAGCTTGTTCTAATACTAATGGAACCTCTAATTGCTAGTCACCTACTCTATAGAACTGCAGAAAGTGTTTGCTCCTATCTATGTATTTATCCATTCCTCTATCTATCTATCTACCTATGTATGTATGTATGTATGTATGTATGTATGTATGTATGTATGTATGTATGTATGTATGTATGTATGTATGGATGCATGCATGCATGCCTGCATGCATGCATGCATGCATGTATGTATGTATGTATGTATGTATGTATGTATGTATGTATGTATGTATGTATGTATGTATGTATGTATGTATGTATCATCAAATCTGTTCTAGCAACCACCTGAATATATGGACCACTAGTATAAAAAACCTAGTTCCAGTGGTTTCTTTGATACTTAAACCAATGCAGTTTTACTTGTATATACAGATTACTTACTTATAAAGACCACTTCATATAGTCTTCTGGGTGTGTATTGATTGCAAACGTTTCAGATTAATTTATTTTGGCAAAGTGAAAAGACAGTATAATCTCGTAACGCCATGAATATCACGTCATTTAGTATCATAAATCTGCTAATGACGTCATGACTTTAGGATATGTGGATATACTGCATATCACCTAACATGTTGTCATTCCATTAAAAGCAATCAATCACGGGAATAATATATAAAGTAAAAACCAACCCCAATGAAATGAACACAATTTTTGCAATAATATGTACCCAAGCAAATGTTCCGTAACTCTTTACATGCATTATTGGCATTATTATTATTATTATTATTATTATTATTATTGTGGTTGGGTTTTTTTTTTTATAAAAAAAACTCTTGTCTATGATCCCTCTGTAGTATGTTCTTGACACTGGACACACTTCTTTAGTACCTGCATGCATAACATTTCCGGGATATAATTTCTTTTGCACATTTTGATGATGGCGTTGATTGTTTGCCTCGAATGGTGTCAGTCCTTTGTTCCCAGCATGGAATTAGGTCTAAACACTTTGGTACTCTACGTGATACGCACAATAAACACATTGAATATTTTTACACAACTTTGTTGGGCAGATAGCATCATAAAATATATATGTAGTTTACCCGTTTTAGACCTTTTTAATTTTGTCTTCTTTCTTTCTTCTATTGTTTATCTTTGTGTGTTTATTTTCCCGTCATTGAAACATGTAGGAGTCAAGAATTCTTCTTGGCTTTTGTGTTTAGTGTTTTTTTTTTTTTTGTCGATGCAAATTGTTTCTAACCCTGACGATTTACGTGGTATTTAATTAGAATTATCGAATGAAAACTTATGATAAATGTAAGCCTATCTTAAATGTAGTCTCTGAAGTCAGACTGTATTTAAATGCATGATTTTGTTGAACATATTAAGTGTCATATACAGAATGAACTTTCTAGGGAATTTAAAAGGTGGTCTTCTGAGAGATTTCTTTGCATCTTTGAGCAACATTGTAGAGATAAAACCTCACAAATAATGATAATTATGACTTATAAATGGTACTTCGTGGAGAAGGACAGTTATAGATGCAAACCGTCATATACTTGGAAAACATAACCACAAAATCAGTAGGAGACTGAATGAGTGGTATGAAAACTACCTTTTCAACTTTGAATGTCCATAAAGATTGTACGTTTTATACTCCCTGAAAAGGTGTACTACCAAATTAGTTTGTAGCGACTAGAGTATATTGTCGTTTTAAATTGATACTAATTCCAAAATAAGAAATGTATCACTTTCATGTCCTAAACAAATTAAGAACTTGTATGACAAAGTATTTGAGAGAGAGAGAGAGAGAGTACTTACCGAGAACAGAACTATCACTTTGGTTTCCATTATGCAAGTCATATCTAAAAATACAAATAGGCTTTTTGTTTACTTGTACAAGATGCTTTTTGACAGACTGGCAAACATATTTGATCCTCATTTACAGACAAGACGCTGGCATTCATATCGAGGTATTTGAGAAATTTATTAGAGTAATCTTGTGAAGAAATGAACATCTTTCAATAAAATAAAGGAAGAAATTGTCATGAAGTTTAGAAGAAGGCTCGTATGCATTGAACCCACAAACATCCCATTAAAAGAAGGAGGTAAAAAAAAGATGTATCTTATTCTTACACATTTGGGACATAGTTTGACATAGTTTGCAATATGAGAAAGCCATGTAAAAGTAAACCTATCCCACATGACATGAAATTGACAGCCTCTTGCATTGACCCATTGATTTTCCATTACAATCGCAGGACATTAAAAGCTGGTCCATAAATATCAATTTCACAACATCATTTGACAAAGAAATGAGAGAAAGACAGTCCATCACATGTGGTGGTATTATATATGACACATTGACACTAATGTATAGCTTGTAATGTTTTCTATGGATCTAGCATAAAAGATGCATTTTTCTGTACAAAAAAAAACAACAGAAAAGGTCATAGCGTTTACATAAGAGGCAGTCAGTATTTATTATTTTTAACATTCGAAAAAAGGTTATTTACTCCATTCGCTGAAATAGTATGTTTGAGTGGTGAGAGAGTTTTGAGAAAGACAATACATATTGATGCAATTAACATCAATAATTATAATTATAATAATAATAATCGGGCATTTATAGGATAGTGGTAATGCGCTTGCACTGCATCTTGTGGCCTCGAGTTGAATTGACGAATTCCATGTCCATGTGTCTCCCACAGCTGTTAATTAATTGCTGTTTATTCGAAATTCCCATTGGCGACTAAGCAAACTTGTACTGGCTAACATGTGATTTGTTACGTACAAACACTTGTTGTTCTAAGTTTGTTTAACTAAAAGCACATCAACTGTACAAATGGTTAGACACCTGGACCGTTTGCACTACATGATAGATATATGTTCAGTCTTTAAAAATTCCACCATTTTTACCCAATTTCCACTATCAACAGGAAATATATCTGTAACAAAGTGTCAAAATTTTCAAAAGAAAAAATTATATAGGAGATGGTATTCAAATGAATAGGCATAATTATTTATGTTTTGGGCTATTCGTTAGTTCCAGCTCTCATGATCAAGATTGGAAGCGTGGAAGTTTTTTGTTAAATATATATATATATATATATATATATATATATATATATATATATATATATATATATATATATATATATATATATATATTAATTAAGATGAACATTAGAAGACGTAGAGTTAATTGAATAAAAATTGTAATCATTCCAATCAACATATAGAAAGATAGAAATTATCCTAATTACAGTATAACCTTTGTAACATGTTTTTTCCGTACAAAAGGAGCAGCCTATTGTTTGTATGATGCCACCTAAAAACATAATGTACCATAAAGATTCCTAAATTGTTTTCCTGTTTTTTATTTAATCATATACTTTATGAGAGAAATTGGCGTTGGTAAATAATTTATTGAGATAATAAAAACGCAGGAGTATTTAGTCTATATCAGTGAAAATATAATGAAGAAAGTTAAGGTTATGATTTGGAAACATTAAAGAACATCGAAGATACGACAAAACCTATAAATCCTTTTATGACGTATTTCTGGTGTAATCAATCCAACGTATATCCCAGCGTAGTTTAGAAATTGTTTTTTTTTTACAATATTGTTAGTAAAGAGTAATTAAACTTCCATAAAACTCTAAAAGATAATATGTTCTACCTTACAAAAGCTGTGGCAGTTTGTTAATAAAATCTTTTAGGAAAAGATGATATAAAATATGGAATCTGAGTGAAATTCTTTCATGACCTTAGGCACATTGTGTCCAAGTAATTAGAAACACCACAGTGTATTTATCACGAGTAATTGAATGTTCAGAGTCAAATAGTTACTGTAGTATACCGTGGGATACAACGTCGCTACAACTTCTTAAGCTCTAATGAGAACATAGGGAAAATTGTATATTTCCTTGTCATTTATCCACTCGCTTGAAACGTATTCAACGCCTAATTTGGACGCAGTCCACGAGTAGTCATTGAATCCTGAACGTTAGAGTTATACCCGGTGTACATACACTTACCTCGTAAAGAGCATTGCGTGGTCGAAGAATGGTAGATAGTTTACACCTTTGTCCCAGTCCCAGCCAGCGAGATCATTAAGATAGTGCACGGCATTAATATTGTCTTTGCCGTTAACTATCTTCACTTTAGATGTATTGTGTGGAAAGAGGGTTTCATGCTTTAAAGAAAATAAGAAACAAATGGCAACGATCTAGTAACTGCATACAATCGGTTTCCCTCTGTAAGCAAAATTGGAAACAATTGAGATCTATGCAGTATTTCGTTTTTCAAAATTCCATTTCATAATTCAGTATCAAGATGCGCTCGAGGCTAGTAATACAGGTGAAAGGGAAAAGAACTTGTATTTTTCTTTTTTCATTTTTTTTCTTTCTTTTTAAATTAGTTTCCCAGTATATTGGAAGCTGTAGGTCAGGTAGCATGCTATCTTATAGCAGATGGTCTTAGGTATAATGATTAGTGCGAATATAAATACTACTTAAACATTTAATGTATGGAGGGAGACAGACACACAGAAAGTAGAGCGAGGTAAAGAAGGAGAGAGACTGCAGAAGTAGTTAGTTATTCTACATTACGCTTAGGTACTACTAACTAGTCAGAAATGAATCTATCAGTATATAAATTATACTTTCAACATAAACATATATCACATATGGATAAGATTTAGGTATTCATCTCATTATGTTCAGTCAATAAATGTACTATAGCTAATCATGTTGTTTCCATAGAATCAAAAGAAAGTTCTGAGTAGTTAACTCTATGTCACTCTGTCTCGCTCTGTCTGTCTGTCTCTCTCTCTCTCTCTCTCTCTCTCTCTATATATATATATATATATATATATCTTCATCTTTAAAAATGCACTTAATGTTATCAAGCATTCCTCTTGGTGCGTGCAGGCAAGGCGGCGATGGGTGCCGTTACCCGCGGACCCCCGTTCGAATATCTGCAGAGTTCGTTTTAACAATTATTTAACATGTATGATAATATTAGCTTTCTCCTGCAGGATCCTGGGATATCACTTTCCGCTCTGTTTGGTGTATCTTTATAATTCTCTCTCTCTCTCTCTCTCTCTCTCTCTCTTTATATATATATATATATATATATATATATATATATATATATATATATATATATATATATATATTCTCGCAAGATAATGTTAATGTGATGTGCATTGGCTTATAATGTCCATAAGAAACAATACACTGAGATATTCTAAAATCTATTGTTCAATGCAACCAAGAAAATCGTGTTTTGTGGCAATGATTTTTCCAATGATTTTTCCAATTCCATATTGTATTTTAAGATATATGTTATATAATTCTAACCATAATGTCTTTTTTCACACACTTCTTTTTATATATAAACTTTTGTTGTTAATTAATATGGTATCCAACATAGATTCTGCTTTATCTGGGTCTTGTCGAATTAAACCCAACATACATTTTGTGATTTAATTTGGTAATGAGTGGAAAAATCTTTATATGTGTGGATATTCCTAAAAATATGAAAGAATATTTCCTAATTGCTTTTGCAAACAGGACTTGTATTATCATTCAGTATACCATTTGTAGTAAAGTAAGTATTAGTAAGTAGTAATCTATTTAATTTTAATCTATTAATTATTAGCGGTTAACATGCTATGTAATAATGTATACTGCATCCAAAAAAGATTATTATCTGTAGTAAGTTTCTGTATGTGAGGGAAAACCCTTTTCCAAGGAAAAGAGACTGGAATATGTTCATTTTTCAGACAATCAAACACAGTGTTATACCTATTGTGGGTGCCTCTGGCAGTTTTATTATAAGTGCAAGATGCATTGCGATCGAAGGTGTATACTTGTTGGTTTAATTTTGACAATGCGGGAGTTTTAGCTCTACTATTGTCTTCATGAGAGGTAAGAATTTTTTGGAATATTCACTCAACAAGTTTTCATTTTGTTTGTATTTTGTTTATTCTTTTATTTTTATAATCTATGCTTGGTATCTGGTTTAGATGCGTACACAAACGTATAGCAAAAACGTAAGTTAGGATTAAAAGGTCTAAACAATGTTTGTCTGCTGTGTTTTATGATCATAAACTAAACAACTTTTGTCCTATTTATATAAACGTAAAGACACCAGAAATCTGAGCATATCACTTTTATACAGACAACGTACTACTCAAACACTCACCTCAGTCGTTTAAATATCAGGCTGTCATCATGATATTGTGAAATAAGAAAGTCTGTTTCATTTACTTTAATACCTATAATACTGCTATCATGTTCCATCATTATATCTCAGCACACAGTATAAGGATGTAAGTGAACAGTTGATACCCTTGTCTACATTGACGATGAATAATAAACCATGGGGATACGTGTTACATTTACTATAAAATAAGATGTAATATCATTATATCATTATAAAATAGAGTACACCTGCTTTTAGTTGAACTACCAAAATTAAAAATGTTAAAAGCGTTTGAATTTGATGTAAGTTTTGTCACGGAATTGTGTATACTTCATGTCAATGTTATATATATGAAGGAAAATGTACTCGGGTTTTATTGATGTGTACAGCGTTACAATACAACACAATGTTTATTCAGCTGAGGTGACGAGTGTGACAAACGAGGACTAGAAAGTAAATCAAAAGTGGAAAACCTGCGTATAACATAGATATCATACTTTTACAAGAGACTACTGATGTAGTTACAATCATAGTATGTTAAATAAGGTGATCTAGACCATATATTTAGATGATTGTTACAACATATTCTTATGGTAATAAAAAGTTTTAAACATCATGCCAATGTTTTTGTTTTTATGGGTCGTATATTACTCAGGGCATTCTTATTCTAGTCTTGAGTTGTTTTATAAAAGAAGATATACGCAAATCAAAATATATGATAGTACGTACCACTGTTATATAAAACTAGATATAAGCATATCAAGACATATGATATTACATACATGATGCGTACAAAGATTTTGTTTAACATGCCATTTTTGGATTTCATGAATTATTAAACATACAAATGTAATTCAATCGACACAAAGATATACAGTCCATGTTAACTGAATTTCGAGATGATATCTCTTATAAATTTACACAACTTTAAACGCTCAATACCTTTTGAATTAAACAAATCGTTTAAAAGTAATATATTTCGTCTTCTATGATATTTACATGTTAAGTAGAATGTTCTTTCGGTTTTGATAAATGGCCAATTAAATATGTAATGAAATTCATCACGTAGATAATTTTCGTTGCATAATGTACACAATTATTTGGTCCTTGGAATATTTGATCATCTGCCAGTTTCAATTGGTAAACGGTGGTTTGAGGTTCTAAAGTTAAAGTAAAAAATGTCAAAGCTGTTGGGTAAAAATTATATAATCTTTCAACTTGAGGTTTGTTTTAAAAATTCAACTGGTGTTCCCTTGCTAGATAAAGTTTTGTTCGTGTTCCATTGCTGAAGATACAAGTCCGTTAGTCTGTTCTTCATACTATTTATGAGCCACTGTTTATCAGGAAAATATTGCAAATACCAAATGTATCGGAATCCACATTCTTCGAAAATTGATACAACGTACCCAAACCATCAAAAAGTATCATTATATGTTTTGATATCGTTCAATATAACATTGTAAATGACTTTCGCGTAATTTTCCCGTTTTCTCTCAATTAGTGTACACCAATATGTTATGACGTTCAGTTCCACTCTAAGTGTAAGTGGTTGTCTTCCAGTTTCTCCAAATAGCGTGTATAACGGGGTACACTTTTTACATTTTAAAACCCATCTTAGAAAATCTACATTAATTTTGTATGAATTTTCTCAATGATTTTGCAATTTTCACGGCCCAAATTTCCGACCCATATAGGAGAATATGTATTATGGTATTATCGAATAGTTTTAGCTGGCGATCTAAGGTAGGTAGGTCGCGATTCCATATACGCTCTTTTAACAAGATTAATGCTTTCTCGGCTTTTGATATTGTGTGTTTTATAGCTTGGACAAATCTTACTCAGAAAAAACCCAAGATAAATGTATTCATTAACCTCTTCTAGTATCGTACCTTTATATGCAAAGTCAAACGTTTTCTTAAAAGCTTTACCGAAAACGAGCACTTTTGTTTTGTTCACATTCACTTTTAATTTTCAATCGTCGAAATAATTACTAAAACTATTGATCAAAGATTGGAGACCTTCGGGTTATTTGCAAAGAGAACTGGTTCGTCTGCATAAAGAAATAAAAAATTGCAGTGTTTCAATTCAAGGTATTGTCCAACGTCATTTAGATAGACAGCAAACAGTAATAGTGATACATTTTCACCATGGCGAAATCCTCTCATGCAGGAAAAAAGACTAGAAACATTGCCATTTACATTTATATTTGATTTAGTATTTTTGTACATATTATGTATTGCATTAAACGCCGCCTTTTAAGATTTTGTTTCCATAAATCCTATCCTCGATATGTTATCAAAAGCTTTTCCAAAATCAACAAATGGACAATATAATTTCTTTTTTGACAATTTCATATATTCTATGAGATTATGTATTGCAAAGATATGGCCCGTGGTATAATAATCTGATCTAAATCCAGCCTGAGATTTATGTAAAAATGATGCATCAGGGTAATAACCATTTAACCTGGTGATTGAGGTAAAAAGCTTCCCAAAGCAGCTAAGTAATGTTATAAGTCTATAATTACCTGGTTGCTTCGGGTTTCCTTTTTAAATATTGGTTTTATTTCTCCGATAGGCCATTCATATGAATTATTCCTGTGTTGAGTATTTAATTGAAAAATGAAACATATATTTCCATACAGATCGATTATGTACCTTTAAGGTATTCATTAATACTCAAGCTAACCCTGGAGTTTTGTTATTCTTTAGATTTGACAGTGCTTTCCGAATTTCATATTCAGTAATTGGATTATCTAAAGAAGATGTGATATTAATAAGCTCAGTTAAATTAAGTTAATCAGTTATGTCTGTATCATCCGAGTTTAGATCTTTAAAATATTCATACAAATCATGTATATCAACTTGTATGCCCTGATCATTCTTATCTACAGAATTTATGAGGTTCCAAAATCCTTGCGGATTTTAAAACTCCGGTGTCCTATTTTGTCTTGCAAAGTTATTTTAAATTGGGTTCGGTAATATTGAAGAGTGGATTTATAACTTTTATATTCTCTTTTCATATGATTGAAGTTTTGATCGTTTTTTTTTTCTTCCAAGAAAATATTTTTCATGATATGTGGTACTTCTTTCTAGCCGATGTACATTCAGTTGGAAACCAAGATTGACTATATCTATTCCTTTTGGGGAACCTCTATATTGAGAAACTGTTCTCCTCGCTCTCAGCCAAAAGATGTATAATAACCTCTTTGCCTTCACTTATTTAAGTTTTAGTTACTTGATCTGTTTCAGAAATATTTTTCATCTGTTTCAAAATCTCTTGAAATTTTGTAACTTTTGTATTATCGATACAAATGTGTTTCTTTTCATGATTCTATCGTTTTTTCTTATATTTGGCTTTGGAGTCTATATTTTTTCTGGTGTCAATATTGTTAATCGTTCAATTACATTTCAAATAAACCATCTCGTTCAAGAAATTGTTTTTAGTGTCTTCGCTAGATCCGGTCCCTACCCAGCTTCATCCTGTTACAAGATTACAGAATAGAATGCTTGTCTAAAATCAAACATGAGGAGCAAAACTCAAAAGTTTATCTAAATAAGACCTTGAAACGTAAATCAACCTGATGATTTTACCTTACAATCAACAAGAGATGAAGCCAGTTTGAGCTTAAAAATGTTACACAATTAGTGCTATCAGAAATCTTTTTCGTGATGGAAAATGTATTTTATCTAGTAGTAATATTTCATAAAACCATCGATTTTGAATTATTTTGAAAATTATAAGTTATAGTGCCCCATGCACAGCTATTTATAGTTCCTGTAAAGCTTTATAGTTTCCTTTACAGAGAAGAGAGATAATTGTATACTATAGGCTTGCTTCTGGATTATTTGAAGAATCGCTTACATAAAAACTAGAACTTTACAATCCCTTTGCCCACTTAAAGTCGCTACAATCAACAACACCTCACTCCACGTAGACTGCATTTGTTTTAGTGGAGGATTTACATTAACTCATATGTTCACGGACAAAACATACACTACATCAAAAATAATCAAGGATATACACTACATCAAAAACAATCAAGGACGTACAGGAATCCAGAGTTCACAAAATTGCTTACCTCGAAAAATATAAAACGATCAATGGTGACACTGATTGCTAAACTAGTATCTTCTATTTGTTGGTAGCGCAGGCTCACCTATGACAAAACACAAGAACATTCTTACACTTTGTTTATAATTACGATATATACATGAACATATAAAAAATAATGAATGTTTTCAAATTGTTCTCAAGGGATGTACAATTATAACATGCTTTAATGTATAACATAAAATAGCATATTACCTATTTTACAATTAGAAACGATAAGGAAGGAAACATGATTATCTACGTTTGCAAATGAGTGTTCGGTTTTGTAAAGAAAGACGAAATATATCTAAATTGGACAAATTGTATTGTCAATAGTTTAGCCGTTTTATAGAGGTGACCAGTATATGAAGGCCCTCTTAGTATTATTACTGCCTTTTTGGGACAATTTGTTTTCTCCAGTCTCACGGACCAGTTTACAGAAGAAACCGGATTAGAGATAGGTCTGTTTAGCGAAGTTTCACTGTAATTACATCTACAAAAACTACAGTAAAGCGGACTATTTTTGAAGAAATTTATTCCGGTGAGATGGATCCAAGTAACTCAAAATACTGCATTTCTTAAGTGCTCAAAAGGAGATGTTTGTATTCGAAATCATATTTTAGTTTTAAAACATGTATTATGTAAATTAAATGTATGTTAACGTGTTCAGTGGTTTAAAATTAATTACTTACACCATTCATGATGTGTGAGAAAACGTCTGTTATTTCCTTTGTCACTAGCTCCCTCTTTTTAAGAGGATCGGATGTTCGTACCAATGAAGAATATCTTCAAGTAGAGATGAAATATATATTTTATCTATGTGATAGTGCATGCACGCGTGTGTGATAAATATGCTTGTGCGTGTGACCAAATTGACGTAAAATACGCAGCCGTGGACATAGTAAATCTTCATTCTCAGGAAACAAATAGCTGTAATAATTTAAGTGCATAATAAATGTTTGAAATGTCCTTTGTCTGCATTTTGCTTGCGACTTTTGCTACGGTATTCGGATTAGCCAGAATTTAAACTTCGCACAAATGTAGGTTTTTAATATCGACACTGAAGTAATCATCAATCATATATTCCGATGGCATTCTGAATTTGCAAAAGAGTGAGCACTCGAAATTCGCCGACATTTGTTAGGCCAGAAATGCTATATACGCATATAAATCGAGATTAGAACATGGGACCCTCGTTAATACCTGGTCACTCAACTGAATCATATTCTGGCTAACTTGTTTACAAGGACATTTGTGTATGTATGCATGTATGTATCTAGCGTTTTGCGGCACCTCGAGACGACTCACCCTTCCAAATAAATGTAAACACGAAGTACAAGATAAAATATAGAACGTAAAGATGTTACAATTCTGTGAAATTAATATAACATAAAATATGTAGATAACACATGTACAATCCTTAAAACATATAGTCACTAGACAAGAATGTGTTCCACTGTCAGTGGACAGTGGCATGGTATGCACTCTAGTCGAGGTTCACCCTTCAAGAGGTATGTATGGATCAGGTATGTGTGTCCTATTCTAAAGTTTGTTTGTTTGTGGGGTTTTCATTCCACACTTTAACCAAGTATGAAGAACATGCTAATTATACAATTTTGCCAAGTATGACAAACATACCATACTGATTTATACCATATTTGAAGTCAGTGTATGGAATCTTCCATTCGGAAACGGGTGACTTCTGTGCAGCTTTGGATGCTTTATCTGCCCTTTTATTAGTCCCTGCAGGAATGTTACTAGGCAGCCAACAGTACAGACTACTTTTCCCAGATTGTATGAGCATATTATGTTTCTATAATATATTGAATATTAACTGGGTGTCATATTTAAGGTTTTGCAAGGCTTTCCACGTAGACAGGGAATGAAAACGTTTGAAATTTGTTTTTAGAGAGGTTTTAATGTAGTTCAAAGATTATTTTATGGCTGTAATTTCTGCAGGAAGAATTGAGGTTTTGTCCGGTAACCGGCTCGAGATGGCGCCATTGATGTTGCAATGAAAGCACCGATCTTTTCTTCATCTATCGAACCGTCTGTGTACAGGGACGTATGATTACGATATGAGGCTCTGATTTCATTGAATTTACTCTGAAAGGAAAGATGGTTTGTTGAGGACTTTTTGAATTCTCGCAGGTGAAATATTTCTTTGTGAGGTTTCGATAACGAAGGTGATGATTTGGGAATACAAAATTGTGCAATATTGCAACATTGATTTTCTCTGCTTCTAGGTGAGGGCGAATTTGTATTCCAATAGGTGGAATGAAATTCAATGTCTGAGTCTAGACATTTTGTTATTTAGGCCTACAGACGATATAATATGCATGAATAGATGGCTCAGAAGATAGTTTGGCAATATACTGAAGAGAGCCACTTTCGTCTAAGATAAAGTGATGGTTGATTTGCATCAACACTGAGGCTTTCTGAAGGGTAAATTCTAAATTCAGCAAGACAAAGTCTAAGCCCTGACTGTGTATCGGATCAATCATATGTTGGTAAAATTTACAACTGATCTATACACAATCGAGCCATAGCCAAGTTTAGATCTTACTAATGACCTGTATAATCGGAGCAAGACCTTCCAATCTGCTCTCCAATCTGTGTTTGCCACGACTCGTATTAAATTCAGGTGTTTTTGACATTTTTCCCTCAGGTAACTAATATGGGGAAGAAAAGTTAATTTACAGTCGAAAAAGAGTCCTAATAATTTGATCTCCGGCATAACAGGAATAAGACATCAGTAAAGATCAAGCTTTGGGGTCATTATGAAGACGATGAAATCGGAAATAGTGCATACAAATGTTTTAGATTTCGAAAATGTGAACTCTATTTCTTCTGCCCTTTTCTGAACTGTATTTAATCTTATATTAATCGACGTTCAACAATATGCATACTCTTTAATCAATGGCAGATACAATAGTCGCCGTCGTATATTGAGCAACCAGTTCCTGGATTAAGGCATTTTACTGTTAATTTTTATGCTGACTAGGGTCATTGACAAGATGCGGTTCTCATGAATAAAGCTTTCAAAAAGGGTGCTGCCTACATTAACGCTGCAATTTCTATCTTGTAAAACATTGGAGATAAAATTAGAGCCACGTTGAATAGGACATATGCCGTACTTTCATGTGGTGTCCTAAACTTTCTCGAAGTCAAAAGAGATGGCAGCTATATATTTTTAATTTACGAAAGCTTATCTAAAAAAATGTTTCAAATCTGATAAGATTACTTATTGTGCTTATCTGGGGTCTCAATCCACATCGACCATATTATAGTGGTTTGTTGGACTTGAGATAACAGAGTAGTCTATCATTTATCGTCATGGTTCTGCAGATACAGCTTACTAATGATACGGGATTATAGTTGGAATGATCGGTATAGTCCTTTCCAGAATTATGTATTGGTATCACTGCTGCATGTCGCCAAGGCTGCGGGAAGTCGCCAGTTCCCCAGGTTTTATTGATAATGTTTTACAATGTATTAACAACTGTATCAAGCAAGTGCTTAAAACGTTGATAGTGAATATCATCTGGTCCTTCTGAAGTGGCATGAGCTCTATCATGCGAGTCTTGTAGCTCTATGAGAGTGAACTGTTTATTATGGTTTGCATGATTAACAGGTTTAAAATTTAGAAAAAAACGTTTCTTTAGTTTTTTGACATGGCGGAAGTTTTCAGAATCAATTTCTTGTAAGGAGATTTTAGAAAATGTTACAGCCAATGTATTGGAGATTTCAGGTACGGTCGTGAACAATTCATCAGATGTATTTAAATGTTCGATACAGCTGCTGATTTGTGGTACCATATTCCATACTGATTTAATAGAGAAGCGAGAGTTCAACCTAGAGATGTATGATCTCCATGTTTTCCTCTTGATCTCTCTGATGGTACGACAAGCTTTTGCTCTGTATATACAGTATTTATTCCGATTGGCAGTTGTTGGATTGGCATTAACATTTTTTAGGACCTTTTTATGCTCCCCGGAGTCTTTGCGTTCATGATCAAACCCTGGTTATTTGACACATTTAGAAATCGCCCAACTTTTTTGTTATGTATTTCAAGCAACATTCTGGAGTATCTTTGTTAATAGGAGTATTGGATCCACTACGTTGCCAAAACGATCAGCTGTTAAATTGGATTCGCAGAGAAATTGAAACGTGTCCCAATCTGCCTTCTTCAATTTTCTTCTCTGCCCAAGCCCTTGAAGGTTTGGAGTATTGCTTCTTAAGTATACAGAAAAGTGGTCACTACCACAGAGGTCGTCCCCAGCTTCCGAAGAGGAGTACATTAGCAGAGATGGATTATATATGATCAGATATAACGACGCGTAGGATCATGTGGCAGGATGCAGGTAGGCGTACGACTTATCATTAAAAAGGCAAAGATTGTGGTTTGGAAGAACGTTTTCTATTTTCTTCCCTCTCTCGTTGATATTTGTACAACCCCAAAGTGTTTGGTAACCATTAAAGTCGCGAGTAAAACAAAATGTGTTGGTAAATATTCAATAAGATGGGAAAGATCAGATTGATTGATTGGCATTCTCAGAGGGAGATATATTCAGATTAGTTTAAGAGTTTAGTGTATGGATACACAAACGGTCATAGCCTGCAATTTAGTATTTAGATTAAATTGACTGTGGGGATTTGTATTAATTATGATGATGATGGTCATTCCTCCAGCGGCCTTGTCAGTATTTCTTGAAAAGTTGTTGTAGGTTGCGAAGTCTTTAAGATAAATGTTTTCGTTTTCTTTAAAAAAAAAACTCTTAGAGGTTAGACAGGTATTGACTAATACTGTTTGAGTAGAAGGCTAATTTCATAAATGTTTTTCTTAAACTATATATTTTTGCGTCATTTTTGCGTCAGACATTTATGAAAGTGGTGTAAGTGCGGGACTTCTGTGAGTTTTTCTTGGCATGGTATCAAAGGACTATCCAGTATCCATACTCTCACTTTCGGAACTCTGATTCTTCAATTCTTACTTTATTTTGCTTATAACATGCATTTGCGCTGGTGCCAGCGATTTGCTGCTCTTTTATTGGACCGAATCTAAGGGGTAGTACAGCTGGGTATCTTTCTATTAATACTATTTATACGTCCGCTTGCAAAAGTGGTTTTCTGCTCATTCGTGGGCTGGATTTGACTGCATTTTTGTTTGCGGCAGTGGAGTGATTATATACTACAATGTCACACTGATTGAATTTATCAGCTTCACTCCCTGTTTAAGTGGCTGTTAGCACGGGTTGAAGATGCGTCAAGACTTCGATCTTGGTCGCTCCTTCTGGTCATTTAATGTATATCTGTGTACAGACAGTATTTGAGCAAGGTTTGTTCTTCGCCTTAGCCACAATTGCGTAGAATGTATTAGCTGTGTTAAGTGGATCTGTGGTTTCCACGGATTTCCTAGCCTCAGGGAAATTCACCCCTTTCTCTTGTTGCATGCGTTGGACAGTCTCTAGAGTACGAGAAATGGTCTCCCTGGCAATTTGCACAAGGGATATTCAGGATGATTCATCGAAACCCTCCCTCTCGCATCTGGGGCAGACTCGTTTCTTAATGCAAACATTTTATTCTTGTAGTGTATATATTTCTGACAGTTAAAGCACCGCAGTGGATTATGAATGCAAGGGTCAACTGTGATGTTCAAGAACCTGATTTTGGTCGATGAAGGTAAAGTGGTGCAGTCAAATTTTAGAATGTCAGTACTTCTGTGAATCAGCTTGAAATTTCCGAGTATCACAGTCTCACTATAGCCATCTAGATCTTTAGATCTTACGACTTTTCTCGAGGAACTGAGTATTTTGTGTGGAAATACCTTAATGGGTTCCTCCACAAATAGCTGAAAAAGAAGCGGTGTGCCAGGGAGAGCTTTGTTTCCAAAGTCAACAAGTAATTGGCCCAATCTAAGTTCATTAAACACTCTTTGGCTCTCAAGGTGATAGCTTGGTTAACTTTTGATTCTCATCATTGGATTAAATGATGAGAAATAGTGGCCAATTGCCGTAAGAGTTTTCCTCTTCCGAGTCAGTGGATAAATTATTCAAAGTCCTCTTGAGACCAAGGCTATTGATTGAAGTTTTGATTGTGCTCCATACCATTAGATTGTGAAGTTTTGATTGTGCTCCATACCATTAGATTGTGAAGTTTTGATTGTGCTCCATACCATTAGATTGTGAAGTTTTGATTGTGCTCCATACCATTAGATTGTGAAGTTTTGATTGTGCTCCATACCATTAGATTGTGAAGTTTTGATTGTGCTCCATACCATTAGATTGTGAAGTTTTGATTGTGCTCCATACCCCTATTAGAACCCAACAAGAAGACAGTAATTTACGTTAAATTATTGCGTTTCTTATCCCAGGGCTACAAAGAGGGATATATTTGAACAAAGAACAAACTTTACCCAATGACCCTTTGCACCGCCTGTATAGGCTACGTCGTTTGTAATGTTTCAAGTACAAATGGTGACCTTTTAAGAGAATGGAGGTCAGTGAACCTGAATTCTTTTAACATAGCCCCTGAAGCTGCACGTGACTAGCTGATTGGTAAGAATGAGGTTTTGGGACTGTCTAGCTGAAGTGGAGGCCGACGTAGTGTATTGCATCAGAATGCCAACCATTTGGCGTTCCATGGCTCAACTAGCATGATTCTATCCTTTAACGACACGGGTCAAAACCGACGGCAAAAGGGTTGCCGTCTCTCTCTCGCTTCTTACAACATGCAACGAAGACGCACCAGCATAATTCTACAGCCCAGAGATCGCGAAGTGAACGACATTTGTAATACATAATCAAGGCGATATGCCTTATTTTTAGCTAAACTCATAATTGGATAAACATTTAAATCAACTTTGTCTTGTCGCACTGGCAGGGATATATAGATGAGTAGCTCCAAGTTTAGGGTGGTACATAGGCAGGCAGATAGATAGACGTAGGGATGTATGTGTGTAGGTTGATAGATGGATGGATATAAGTATTATGGGTTATGCAAAGAGAATAGGGATATATAGATATATAAATAGATATGTAGATAGGTATGTTTTTGTGCAAAGAGAACACTTACATGTTCCATACTCCTGGATCTATCAGTACGGCGACCTCGACATAGTAGAATTTCCTTGCACCGTGCCTTTTATCTGTGGATTGAATTTGAAATGAGAAATCATACTGAGTTTACATAGTCCCATGCTAAATATAAGGATTAACATAATTCTTGGGAGAGGATATTTCTAATTTCTAATCGAAAGGGATGCAATTCTATCCACTATAGTTTCCATGTAAAATGTTATATTTTTCCATACCAAGGCATATTCTCAGATAACATGTAATTTTTAAGAACATTAAAGGTATATATATATATATATATACTAGAACCAAATTTACCGTTCTTATCAGGGCTTATCATACCATCCTCATATGTGATAATATCGTACCATGCCCCTTGTTTTTCCCACACTAGAACTATTCTCACCTGTTACTCCTCTATTATGTAACCCTGCTACATTTTGGGATGATAACGTCGTGACCTGGCGATGGTTTTGTTTGTCTTGTACATGTAGAAAACATCGGAAAGGAACCAAAAGTTCTTGTTTTATGTTTTTCTTATTGTCGTTTGCTGCATCTGCAAGATGACATATTATTTACCATATAAAAAGACCACGAAAAATGTTATTTTTTTACTGCATTTCGTCACTGTCCTTACCTTCAAATAGAACAAAATCAAATAAGGATTTAAACGAAGGTTCCTAGAGCGAGAAACAGGGTAGTCATAGTGATGTTTCAATATTTTCTCCCTTTTAAATCAAGAGAGAAAAAATATCATTAAACCGTAACTGATACAACGAAATATAGTAATCATTCCTGAATTTAGATTATTGCAAGTGAAAGATATCGACAAAACACGAAATTATTAGTCACGTGTAAATATCATGCTTCGTTCGGTATATTGTTGTAATTATGGTCAGCAAGAAATTTGATTTCGTTGCTTTACAGTAAAAATATAATACAAAGTATGTTTCTGCATATTTCTGCCCCCAATGAAATAACGAAATAATGCAAACCTTTATTTTTGACTGAATTTTCTCTTCTGATATATGTTTGGTCCCGTAGAACATATCGTCTGCCAAGAAGACCAAGAACTTCCCACAAGTCTCTTGATGTGACGTCTGTCTCCGCTGGTTGAAGATCGTAGCTATTGTCTCCTATTTGTATATTTCCGTTCTAGATTACGGTGGGAAAAAAAACCAACAAAAAAAACAACAACATATGTATGTGTATATAATCAATGACATGAATCAGATAGGGCTTTTCCTGTCTCTATCGATGCGTTGAATCATGTATCATGTCATTTCAAACATCGTTAGTAGTGATATGAGTAGTAGAGAAAACAAAATGCCAATTTATAATTACGCTTAAATCAAGATTCATAACTTTTTGTTACAAAGAGTCCGTGTTCCTGCATGGAAAGGGTGCTAAAGAAAACTTAATATAAAATAAACTAGAGATAACGTATAGATAAATTGGTGTCCTTCGTTTGCTATACTACTCTGTTATCTACTGCATATATAAGTGTACATGACACTCTATTCTCTTGTACTCTCTGTATACTCTGACAGTTAAAGTATATAAATCTATATAAATGGATGGACTAGCAGAAAATATACTTAACTGAGTGAGTGAAATATTGCTTGAAAAGGTGGCTGAAATATTGACTAAAAGGGTATCTAATATATCAACTGAAAAGGTGGCTGAAGAATCGCCGTTCAAATTATTATCCATAATTGAACCAGTACCTAAGGTCGTACCTATAATTGTACCCACAGCTGAACCAATACCTAAAGTTGTACCAATACCAATAACTGAACCAAAGGTTGTGTCGAATGTATCTACCAAATTATCCAAACATAGAAAGGATTTATTGGTTACTGCATTTGTATGGGAAAATATGAACGAGTTTTCTGAGTTATACTGCACGACGTCAGTAACTGAATTTCTGCTATATTCTAAAGTAAATACACAACCGAAGTTAAACCAATACACAGTAATAGTATTCATGCGCACATGGCACCGCCCAGTGACCTTTGAACTTGGTAGAGTACCGCGCGCTTAGTGATTTGTTTCAAAAATAAATCTCATTTTGGTCTACTTAAAATTGAAATTTTGAGTCATATTGTGAATGACTGCGCCTTGGAACAACTTTCCCAGTTGATCTGGGATGGAGGGATTTTGTTTTTCTGCCGATTCAACTAAACTGTGGTGAACTTACGTTATTAGCTGGTTCTATTACGTACGATGTACATGTAGCTAGAGTGACTGGCCTCGACAGCAAGCTTGCTTACACATGTGTTACTGTCCTGCCATTGCTAGTTTGGAATCATAAGGTGGACAAAATATGAAATTCTTTTAATTGAAATTCTCAAGAAGATCCAGGATTAAATATTTTTGTTCGGAAATATCAAATTCATTTCGTTTTGGAGTGGAGTAAATTCTCCTTTGAAATGTGATTTCTTTTGGAAATGTAGTCTAGATTGCAGAGCAATTTCGCGCCGTGGATAAGAAAGTACATTTTGAAGAAATTCAAGATGCAGAAAAGTAAGTACATGTATTGCCATTCTTATTACCAGCTATAGATGACATATTTATATGTACTGTCACTATAAATTCAAACAATTTCTAAAAAAAAAAAAAAATGCAAAATTGCAAAGCGGCTGAGGGGTGAGAGCCCATTTCGTCAGCGGAAAATAAGGCCTCTTCGTTATTGTGGCTTCTTGGCTCAGAGGCACTTGCTTTTATACCATAACCCGCCTTCTTTATTTGTATTTTTTCGAATTTAGTGCTTGGACTGACTTGTAAAATTGGCGGTCTCTGAGAGAAACGGAATATCATTTGGTCATAAGATGCCTTTTTGTGCTATTTTTTTTAAAGACTGTAGAGAGCACGGTTCATAGTCTGAACCATAGATTAAATAAGTGTTTAAATGATCAGAATGATATTTTAATACTGCATGCCTCACGTTTGTTGTCATAAAGCCACCTCTGTGCATTGTGAACATCGCGTTCGGTCACTTGCTTGGTTGAAAGATTCTTTTGTGACTCAATGAATTCATCCACATCGGCAGCTTTATCATCTCTACTCTCAAACAGCTTGTTTAGTTCATCCACAGACAAATCTAATAAAGCAAAAGCTCCGGTCTGCTACATTTGCGTACATTGTTTGTTTACAATAAAAAGTAGTTCCTAACACGCGATACTATTTTTAGACACACGTGTCGTGCAGTATGAAGCCGTGCAGTATGGAGAAATACTGCACGATTCTGACAATGCAAAGTTAATGGAGAAAAAAATGAGTATATAATAAAAGTGTATATGTCGTGAGAAAGAGGTAATAGGCACACAATATGATCAGACACAAGGAGATAAACCGTAAAAGTGGTAATAATAGTTGCTATGGTGGTAATAATAGTGGTAAGTATAAACCCACAGCCCGGTTAACAATCCTAGCCCTAATAATGACAATGTTCACTCTGATGATGATTACGAGTATAATTATAAATGTATGAACTGCTGAGAAAGAATATCTTATTTACGTATAATGGCAAACGTTTGAATTAAGATAGATTTGACAGCATATATGTTATGTCATTAGTTTTAATTGAAAATAGGGCGTGTAACAGGGTAAAACCAGATATGAATGATGATTGCTACACGGCATTTGCCAAATGTTAAATATTTTCTCATTCTTCTCTCATACCACTTTGATATCCTTCTGATACATCTGTACTTTATGAGGTGTAGACAAAAATGCTCAGAAAGTATTTAAAAAATAATTCATCTAAATGAATACTAGATTTAAACAATTATCAAATATAGCTCATTCTTCTTGTCGAGCAACATAACTTAATTCATCTGTTAATCCTCGTATTACAAACGTTCTCAGAAACATAAAGAAATACTATTCGCAAGATAATTACTTCACATATAGAACATTATATGTTTTGATGCACCACACTCTTCAATGAAAAGGGTGATTCACTCAATACAAACAGAGCCCACTCTGATATGTCATTCCAGTACAAACAGTTGTCTTGGAGTTTTTTGATCTGTTTTATATTTGTCCATTTATCATTTCTAACATGAATATATTGCCTCATTGATTGGCCACAAAAGTTGTGACAATCTATATATTTAACGGATAACATTGACCTTGGCTTATCATTAGGTGGATTATCTTTAAAGTTATCTTCGTTTTCAACTTAGTATGGATGATTAGCTTGAGCATATATATGAGGTAGCTTAGATATTCCACCTCTTAGTCCGCGTTCTAGCATGAGAAGCATATCCTTGTCAGTTAACATTCCAACTCTTTCCACTAACTATCAAAGAAGCATCATATTCTACGCCTGGTGCGTTATAATAGTGTGCAGGATCCAGTCTGTAATTGTGTACGCACACATGTGTAAACTCTTCAAATATATCGCACAATAACAATTTAATCTTTTTCATACAGTGGTCATATAAGTCTACTATAGTTTGTACATTGAAGACCTTCATCACACTTATAACATATTGATGGTCTTCTTGTGAAATAGTACTCCTGCTGAGTGATGAAAAGAATGGGCTTAAGAGTTGTAAAGTTTCATCAAATCTGTCAAAAATATTCATATTTTCATAAGGCAGATATCCTTTCTTAAAATCCTTGGTTGGTTCTGAAGTGTTTGGTGGTTTCTATCAATTCATCACTTAGAAACTGAATCATCTATTGCAAGGATTGATTCATAAATCTATTTCCATCTAGGAATCTAATATTCCTTTTGATTTTAATCTTCTTACAAATTTGTCGCCTATGACATCTTTTGCAAATAAGATATAGTTGTGGTTGTTGTTTGGGATGATACTTCTTGATTAGAGATATTCTTCGCCAAGAGTTTGACAACTAGGTGAGTAGCATAACCTGACAGATTTTGGATAAATAGCGGAATATGTTTCTAATATCTGTAATTTACATTGCAGTCTTGGTAAGTTGGACTTCTATATTGTTCACTTAGGTGACAGTGATCTGCAAACTTTATATTATCTGTCTTTTTTGACAAATGTGACGTATACTTATCATTTGAACAGGTTTTATTTTTCCTTTATATATCAACTCTGCAATGTTTTGGAGACATTCGTACAACGTTTCAATACGGTCATTACCTCTGTAGATTATATCTGCATATTCTTTAAGTATGGCTTGGTGTAGAGTTAGAATATTCAGGGTATGTCTTTGGCTGTTTTGAGTGTCCATGAAGTATTTTCTCCTTAATATACGTTTGAAATCACATTATAGAACACAGGGAACTTTCAGCTGGGGCTGATAATGTATGACCTTTACATTGGCCATAATATCAGCTGTAGTGTCCTCAACTCTAATACATATCAACTGATGCTCATACAGGTTAGTTATCGCGTAAAAGTGGCGCATACACTTCTTGCATTTTTACCTATTTATCTGCCTTGATAGAAATGTCAATAAATTATTTATTCCGTAATAACGATTGCTCCTACCTCTTTCTGTCAGTAATATATCATCATGTTTAATTCTTTTTAATTAAATAATAAAAATAATATTATATGGAGTGATGTCACTGTATACAGTTATGTCGAATTCAAAATCAAAATCTTCTATATTCTTTACTATAATGGGCTACTTATCAAGCTAATGCGTTTACGCATCAAGGCAATATTTAACAGTTATATGTACATTCTGATAGGGTGTGTTAAGTATGCTTTTGATAGCATGGAATAAACATGGATCATCCATATTACGGACATTTATGTGTGCGCTCTTCTTCTTTACCTATTCAGGTAACTATATGTACAACCTACCCACAAGAGTTATGCATATATCATTGTGTACTTCCTGTGAAAAGATGGTATTTAACCTCACGAATATTCTCTCTATAACCTCAGACATTTCCCTCCAGTTAATGATATTTTGAACTTTAGTTCTATGGTATCATGTGAACATTTTATCAGCTGCGTACTTGCAATCATAATAATCAAATCAATTTGAACTTTCACAGATCAAAAATATCTCATTTATCTAGGAAAGATCTTTGTAGGTAGGATTCAACCTGTGCCAACCATTCATATAAATAATGATAATTTCCACCATGGTGTATATATATATATATATATATATATATATATATATATATATATATATATATATATATATATGTCTTGCATTATACGGGTTATGACTTTGTTTATTCTTCGTCTATTCATTTTTTTAATTTCTTTGTTGCTCGGCAGACGCATTAGTGGTCATTGCAAACGTCTTCTTTCACTCCTTGGTATTGGTGAATTAATGATACCCACATTCGGAGAAGGTACTTGTCAATGTACCCCCTACCTTTTTACTTGTCAATGTACCCCTACCTTTTTACTTGTCAATGTACCCCTACCTTTTTACTTGTCAATGTACCCCTACCTTTTTACTTGTCAATGTACCCCTACCTTTTTACTTGTCAATGTACCCCTACCTTTTTACTTGTCAATGTACCCCTACCTTTTTACTTGTCAATGTACCCCTACCTTTTTACTTGTCAATGTACCCCTACCTTTTTACTTGTCTATGTACCCCTACCTTTTTACTTGTCAATGTACCCCTACCTTTTTACTTGTCAATGTACCCCTACCTTTTTACTTGTCAATGTACCCCTACCTTTTTACTTGTCAATGTACCCCTACCTTTTTACTTGTCAATGTACCCCTACCTTTTTACTTGTCAATGTACCCCTACCTTTTTACTTGTCAATGTACCCCTACCTTTTTACTTGTCAATGTACACCCTACCTTTTTACTTGTCAATGTACCCCTACCTTTTTACTTGTCAATGTACCCCTACCTTTTTACTTGTCAATGTACACCCTACCTTTTTACTTGTCAATGTACCCCTACCTTTTTACTTGTCAATGTACCCCTACCTTTTTACTTGTCAATGTACCCCTACCTTTTTACTTGTCAATGTACCTCTACCTTTTTACTTGTCAATGTACCCCCTACCTTTTTACTTGTCAATGTACACCCTACCTTTTTACTTGTCAATGTACCCCCTACCTTTTTACTTGTCAATGTACACCCTACCTTTTTACTTGTCAGTGTACACCCTACCTTTTTACTTGTCAATGTACACCCTACCTTTTTACTTGTCAGTGTACACCCTACCTTTTTACTTGTCAATGTACACCCTACCTTTTTACTTGTCAGTGTACACCCTACCTTTTTACTTGTCAATGTACCCCTACCTTTTTACTTGTCAATGTACACCCTACCTTTTTACTTGTCAATGTACCCTACCTTTTACTTGTCAATGTACACCCTACCTTTTTACTTGTCAATGTACCCCCTACCTTTTTACTTGTCAGTGTACCCCCTACCTTTTTACTTGTCAATGTACACCCTACCTTTTTACTTGTCAATGTACCCCCTACCTTTTTACTTGTCAATGTACACCCTACCTTTTTACTTGTCAATGTACCCCCTACCTTTTTACTTGTCAATGTACACCCTACCTTTTTACTTGTCAATGTACCCCCTACCTTTTTACTTGTCAATGTACACCCTACCTTTTTACTTGTCAATGTACACCCTACCTTTTTACTTGTCAATGTACCCCCTACCTTTTTACTTGTCAATGTACACCCTACCTTTTTACTTGTCAATGTACCCCCTACCTTTTTACTTGTCAATGTACACCCTACCTTTTTACTTGTCAATGTACACCCTACCTTTTTACTTGTCAATGTACCCCCTACCTTTTTACTTGTCAATGTACCCCCTACCTTTTTACTTGTCAATGTACACCCTACCTTTTTACTTGTCAATGTACACCCTACCTTTTTACTTGTCAATGTACCCCTACCTTTTTACTTGTCAATGTACCCCCTACCTTTTTACTTGTCAATGTACCCCCTACCTTTTTACTTGTCAATGTACCCCCTACCTTTTTACTTGTCAATGTACCCCCTACCTTTTTACTTGTCAATGTACCCTCTACCTTTTTACTTGTCAATGTACCCCCTACCTTTTTACTTGTCAATGTACCCCTACCTTTTTACTTGTCAATGTACCCCCTACCTTTTTACTTGTCAATGTACACCCTACCTTTTTACTTGTCAATGTACCCCCTACCTTTTTACTTCCTTACCTCCAGAGGTATAAAAACTTCACCAGCATATATTTTGTTAATTCTACTCACATCGATACTACATTTTTACCTGGCCCCCAACTGTTACAAGAACTGTCATAACTTCGCCAATTTACGAGCATATAATTCTTACCGTTCGTTCGTTTTGCTTTTAAAATCGTTTAAATCCTGTAACGGTCATCTTGCTTGTTATATAAAAATCATCTTCGTAGAAAATTCCCTCTATATTCTCAAATATTAAATCTTCTAATTTGTACACTACGGAATCCTCCAAAATGTCTTGCATGATCTTAAACATTTCGTCTGTTAAATTAGACAGCTATCCTTTGGCAAATAGTTTTATATTTTGAAATTCTGACACTTAACTTAATTTAAATTAAGATGCCCCAAAGTAATGATTTGTTAGATATGCATATATATTTATCCAAACCTTACTTCTATTTTTCTCTTTCGATGCTTTTATGTGAGTCATGTAGATTTAAGTATGATAAGTGCTGTTGTAACTTTCTACTAATTTATATAATATATCAATCCATTTTCTAGTTTTATTCTGGGTTAAATATTCCCACATCCTAGTCTTTAGTGTTAGGCTAAATCTTTTCATCACATGATTTCTTATCTGAGTAAGAGGATAAACATCCTATACCTTCCATATCCAATAATTCGTTGATCTTCCAATTGTAAATTTCTTACCCTCATCAAACTGCACCTTTTTAAATTGACGTTCACTAAAGATAGATTTACAAGCTTCCTATGTATCATCTCTAAGTTTAGATTTTACTCTTTTCCCTCATGCTTATTTTGAGTAACAATATATGTCAGTCAAAATATGTTTCCGCTATGATCGTATAATTTTAAATCAACTAGATCTGCTTTCATTTGATCATCAGTATGACTAACATAAACTCTAAATGGGAATATATTTCAACCTTGTTTTTGGAGCCTGTAAGCCGATTCTTGGGTTAACCATTCCTTTAACTCATCATATTTAATTTTCACACTATCTTGCTTGATTAGTTTCCACATAAATGTTTATGTTCGTAAAGGCCACATCACCCTCGTAGTATCGGTGCCTCAAATAGGTTTCCTTGTCATTCATTGTAAACAATTACAGCTATTTATATTAATTACATTATGGTCAAACCGAAAGTCTTTGTAGACATAATTTCAGCTATTTATGAATTTTGTTGGAAAGTCTATATCTGTGTACACTCCGATGTGTGGCTATTTACACATTTGACTGGTATTAAGGCACTGTGTGAGGTTTCCACTTGGGAAATGAAGTGCAATAAAACACTGATGTATGTCAGTCTTTAAAGGATCTAAAGACTATTTTGCCGTGTGTTAGGAAGACAAAAATGTTGTGTTTGCAATGTGGTGGGACAATATTGAATTTAAATGTATATCTACCATAAACAAGGCAGTTATCAAAATATGTTAAATATAAATTTGGAAACTTTATTTTAGATACACAGATATGTGCAGATGAGAAAACACACGCTCAGCTTTATTCGTTTTGAGTCTAGAAAAGATAATGATATTTCATAAACTCTCAGAAAGCAGGGATCGAATTTGATACAGGGATAGTTAAGTTTAGATCGGATAAACATGCAGATTATGTTTTAGAAATACAAGCTAATTGAGCCTAAATAGTAAATTCATTCAAAACATCTCTGATTTTGTAAGTTTTCGAAGTTTTAAAAAGTGGTGTTATTTTTTGAATGTTAAAGTTTCAGAAAATAGTTATTCATTTTATTTGAAGACGGAAATATTACCTTTCATGCTTTTATACCATTTGCTGGAGCGAATAATGAACAGCAGTTGATAATTGTTTGAATCTAGTCTCCATTTATCTTTTTTTCAGAATGCATTCTAGATCATTGTGAAAACATCGGGGTGTAGAGAGGTATCAAAAAGGTATATTAGAGGTATGAGAACCGTATTTAACATTTGGCAAATGATATGGGTCTAGGACTTTACCCCCCCTGTCAATTACCCCCCTGCCATTACCCCCCTGCCATCACCCACCCACCCCCCCCGTCATTTACCCCCTCTGTATATTACCCCCCGGTCTGTTACCCCCCCCCCACGGTCTATTACTATATAACATATAATTGTTATACCCCAGAATAAACAATAATAGCAATTATTATGCATAAGTAGTAGAGTGGGGGTAAATAGGGACAAAGGGGGCACTACAGGGACGTACGGGAAATTAACATTGGGGGGCCTCTACAGGGACGTACGGGAGTTTAACATGGTGGGGGGCACTACAGGGACGTACGGGAGTTTAACATGGCGGGGGGCACTACAGGGACGTACGGGAGTTTAACATGGCGGGGGCACTCTGGGGACGTACGGGAGTTTAACATGGTGGTACCGTAATGTAGTGACGAAGACAACCACGTCTACTACCATCAAAACGGGGTGAAGGGGTGGGGAGGTGTTTTGATAGTAGTAGACGTGGTTGTCTTCGTCACTACATTACGGTGGGGAAAGGGAAATAGAATTAATCTTTCTTGAAAAAAGGTGGTCCTGAATCGGTTTTAAAAAGCAATGTTATATTTCTTGTCGAATGACTGCAGTAGCATTTGTTGTATGCCTCCCAAATATTTAAGATAGGTTATGTTTTGCTGCACACGCCTTGCGGCTACAAACAATGTTACAACATTTCCCAAAACCTAAGACGGGAGAACAGTAAAAACACGTCTTGTTTTTATCGACAGTCTGAAATGGACTGACTTAAAATACATTGTTACAGTTTTCATGAACGCATGTTTGGGCTCAAGAATGAGAGTGTAGAATAGGACGGGTTATAGAGTGCAGAATTGGATGGGTCATACTCGAGTCATTCTTACACCGTAAAGCTATGTGCTTGTTTGTTTTGTTTGTTTTTTTTTTGTTTTTTTGGTTTCCTTCTGAAAACGGTAGATCTAGAATTTTTTCGTGACACATTGCAGTGCCAAAATAGGAACAAAGCTAAGATACCTGACATGCACAAGAACAACTAAACTCAAGATTTTATATAATCCAAAGCTTGACCTATGAAAGAAAAATCGTTGTACAATTTTAAGGGGTGCAAGTTTTTGAAAAATTTACAACACTAACGTCACATTTTACATAATCATTGTGACTACTGCCAACATTTGTGGAGAGGCATCTTAAAAACGGGAACAGATACCATGATCATTTCAACCGAAATCATTGTATAAGAAACTTAGTGTGTGTTTGTGAAACAGAGAGAATTGACATTACGACGGAGAGGGAGGGAGAGAGAGAGAGAGAGAGAGAGAGAGAGAGAGAAAGAGAGAATATTTTATTCCTACTTTTAAAAATATCACGACACTTACGTTTTTTATGGTATATTTTCCTTAAGAAATTTCAAAAACACACATTCCATTTTTAAAAAATCACATCGATAGGAAAAAAATCCTCTTTTTTCGGTAAAATATCACAAGATTGAATTGGAGACATAGTCTACTAAAATCCTTCTTTTGAAAACGTAGATGTAAAATTCTCACAAAATAATACATCCAAACGTTCTGTGATGTATTTTGACTTAAGGCTGATACACTTTCCATTGATCACAAATTATACGATGGGGTTGTGCACAGAACATTAGATTATAATGGTCTAGACTAAAAGTAACACTAAACTTCCGAAATTGTACCGCACGTTAGCGGAGACTTAAAATAATCCTGAAAAAAAAAAATGGAAAAAATTGGCTGACTAAAAAATAGTACTAAAATTTCGTAACTCATTTACATTTTTTTTGTTATTTTATATTTTTTTATATACAAACCCAAATAAACCCAAAACCCAAACCCAAACCTAACACACTATCCCAAATGCCTTGTGTGCTGCCTAAAAACCCCAAAAACCTGCTATCAGACGAAAGGGTATGACAAAGGGATGAAATCACGCCAACATACTATCCAACATATAAACCATCCATTTTTTTACTTTTTTAAAAAATTTTTATATATCAAACACAAAACTTACACACACTACACAACCATTTTTTTATTTTTTAAATTTTGTTTATATCAAAACACTCACCACAAATATACTATCCATTTTTTTACTTTTTTAAAATTTTTTTTTATATATCAAACACAAAACTTACACACACTACACAACCATTTTTTTATTTTTTAAATTTTGTTTATATCAAAACAGACACCACAAATATACAATCCATTTTTTAAAAAAAATTTTTTTATTTGATTGACTGCAAAAGTTGTTGTTGTTGTTGTTGTCTTTGCTGCTGCTGCTGTTGGTGCTGTAGTCTATTTCTTTCCTCCCAATTTTAGATCGATATAAAGAGAGGGAAAGTGGTTTTTTTTGGTTTGGTGGGTAAAAAACAAACCACACAACACCATTCAGATATATACATCAATAATAATAATTATATTTTATTCAATGTATATACATTATGTTACTCGTGGTAATAAAACGATTTCATATAAGTCCAATACAGTTCAATACACTTCCATATTTACTATTTCATTCTCTTATTGTTCTGACACTTCAGGAAGATTCTTGTCTACAATTCTCTCATAACTTTCTTCTGGACTCTCATTGATAAAATCCAACTTAATAAAATGTCCATTATCATCTCTAATCCACTTCCTTTTTTTACAAATCCTTTTTTTATTTTTTATTTTTAAAAAAAAAAAACAAAACACAAACACACTCTATACAAACATACTCCACACACCCATTTCTTATTTTAATTTTTTTTTTATCCAATACATACACCACACCATCCATTGCGCTGACCCAAAAATAGGGTTCAGATCGACAGTGAGATCATAGATAGAGGGGGGTGACTTCAGATCGATAGAAAGAGAGAGATAGAACATAATCATTATTATTTCAAATTCAAAAGAAAACCACACAACACCATATTTTTTTTCAACAATCAACAAAATTGTTTATTCAACAATAACTATTCTAACATAAAAATACTAACCATTCAACCATAAATTTTCAAACAGGAACATATTTACAAGGTTGACAACGTTGGGAAGGTAAAGTAAATGTGATACTTTCTACATCTACATCATTTTGATGTACACCACGATTGTGAGCTAAAGACAAGAGATAACCATAACGTTGACAAAACCATTGTTGTACTTTAGCATCATTTCGAACATAGTCACTATCAAAATAAGTCAGTAAATGTTCTAAGGAATATCCAAGACTGCGTTGATGAAGATAATGAACAAAATATTGTCCACACACCATAGAATCTGATCCTTGTAGTCTCACATTATTGAATCGAGTCGAGACGGCATTTCTTCTTATAAACTCGATGATGTCTTTTTCCAAAGGAGGTAATCCATAAGAATCAAAATATTCCACACCACCACCATTGTGATCGTTGGGAAAGTACACGGCAATCCAATGGGTTCCTTGTAGATCACTGTCGTCAGTATTGATGAGATAAGCATGAACGTTTTTTGGTTTACGATGAGGTAGTTCATCTTTAGCACATACCACAGGATTCCAAGAAGAAGTGTAGGAACTACGAGTCAATAGGCAATAAAGTTCTCTAGTATCCATTTTTGTTCTTCTTTTTTTTTCTTCAATGGAAATAATGGGTCACCAATGCACACCTGACTTTAAACTTGAATTGATCTGTCTTGTAATTCCACGAATATTCACGTCGGATAGGTTCTGCACTCTGTTGAATGAGCCCTTCGATGCGTCTGATCTCCAGAAGAGTAAGTGGAGGAGGAAAAGAAGAATTCACCAAGTCTTTATACCATTGTCTCAACACTTTTTCGTCCGAGTTCTGGGACCAAGCCGTTTCCAAATAGTTGTCCAATTGTTCTTCACCTGTAAACATCATACATTGGTCGTGTTGTATCTGACTAGGATGATCGATTTGACATCCATAACATTGTTCTTGGACTAGACTGTTAATTATTTTACTCAATTCCTGAGCATAACAGGACACTAACTGTTTTTCGTGTTCTGGCCATCGAGAAATAAATCCAGTAAACTCGGTTTTAGGTTCTGAATGAATGACTTCGTCATCATCATCATTTGTGGTAGTTTGTGACTTCTCACAAAATTCCTCATCTATTTCCATAGGTTCTTCTTCTACGTGTTGCATCTTTTTTTTTCTTCTTCTAATAGTCTAGAATCACTTCTCTCAAACTGTTGATCTCTAGAGTATTATCAAATTCTGCATACAAGACGACGTTCACTGCGTCGGGTAGAGGATCTGCAAACTGAAGTTCCACACGAAGTGGGCCTGATTTTATAGGGTGGAAATGTCCTTCATCGCTGCCTTGGTCCGGAGTGAAATCAAAACCCCACAAAGC
This sequence comes from Margaritifera margaritifera, assembly GCA_029931535.1. Lineage (NCBI taxonomy): Eukaryota > Metazoa > Mollusca > Bivalvia > Unionida > Margaritiferidae > Margaritifera > Margaritifera margaritifera. Next base: position 10,932 of record JAQPZY010000664.1, on the reverse strand, counting down.
ATACCCTCCTGCATAATCGTGGTACGAAATGCCGTGGCTGGTGTCGCGCCCTAACTGGCCTGTGGCTTCAAACAGGCTCAAGTAAGATCGCAAGTAATTTTTATGGCCGTCGCTAAAGTTAGGTTCAAAAGGTCTGGTACACAAGGTCTTGCCATCTCGACTGACTTCTATCTTTGAGACGTTGTTGTGTTTAAACTCGAATGGATTCTGATCGTGGACTCCGTTGAGGGCTGCATTACTGACGATGCCAATCAGCAAACGTTTGGGGAGCTGTCCTTGGAAGATGTGATCTTCGACTTTGGATCGGAGTCCAGCGGCTATGGTAAAGGTTTTCACTTCCACTCGTCGCACAGGATACTTAGCAGTGGTTCTGCTCAAGGATTGACTGATGTCATTGGCTACTTTTGGTAAGATTTCTACACGTCGCACGTAAAGTTTGGCTTCTTGGATTTTGGTTTTCCACTCGTTAGCATGAGCCATCAAATGGAAGGCGGCACTACTGCGATTCAGTCTCAGGCGTACATCTACTCCGTTTAACAAATACTTGTCTTGCAACCACATGTCCAAATGCAAACAATCCATCAGTTCTAAACTTCGTCTGATTTTCTTTCGACGGTCGTTAAATCCCACATTGTGAGGGACTGCTGGAATTATAGGATCACCATCATTAGCAGAAGTCTTCGCCGGTACTGACAGCTCTGTGTCGTTGAACTTTTCCGAGGTGTCAGGTTTCCAGACCACCGAAGCATCCAGATGAGTGTTCTTGGCTTCTTTTCCGTACGTCAAGAGATTTTCCAAATAAGCACGGTAAGGGTAAGTATCCAAACTGCTGCTGACCAGTTTGTTATTCAAGTACAAATCTACTCCACTGAACAAGGAATGCATGAAATTATTGACGGGTGCCACTCGGGCAGCTTCCCCAGGAAGGGTGTTGTCATTTTTTTTGTACTTGAAGTTTCAGGTACAAGTAACTGTTATTCAGATCGATGTAATCTTCGGTTTGTCCTTTGATTTCAAATTCGATAGGAGCTGATTCCGTCAAAGACGATACAGGATGAAATTCCATCCATTGGGATTCTTGCATCGTCATCATGGTGGGAGGCATAGAAAACAGTTCCAGTTCTGACTTGGTACATTGGCAAGAATCTCGGTGCATCATTTTTTTTTTCAATGGATTAGTAATCAAATACGTCTAATTCTCTACCAGCTCTTCTTCTTTTCTTATTTTTTCTGGAAGTACCACCGTCTGTTATTTTATGAACTTTGAAGGGATTTAGACGTTGTCGTCGTCTCTTTCTACCTTGTCCTTGCTGCTGTGAAGTAATGCCAGGGTCTGAAGCGTGAAGCGTATTTATAGGATTTTCTTGGAGGCCTAAAAGATCTTTACCAGTGGTCATCAACACATTTTTGCCTGCTCTCATAAAGGCTTCTTTTGGATTTTGTTTGTCGATGAGGACATTTTGCAAAAATTCTTTTCCTTGTGTCAAAGCAGCATCTTTTAAGGCATGAAATCCTCGAGTCACCATCGGTTTCAAAATAGGAGCTACCGTCTGAAAAGCCGATTTTAACATATCTCCTAAACCATGTCCTCGTTGTCGAGCCGCTCCTTGGTACACTGGATACATTTTTTTGTTTGGGTCAGTTACAATTCGTTAGAGAACTTGTTTTTTTCGAAAATGTAGTTTCACCGTGACTTTTCCTTTGTCAATGAATGGCACATCTTGTCCCAAATCTCTTTTTATACTAATGTGGACTTTGTCAAAATACGATTTACTGACTGGAAGATAATGAGGATGTACAAATTCACGGTGAACGTGAAACGTGTTTCCACCTTCTTCGTACGCACCAGCAGCAGTATCCACTTTGAAAGGAATGACTCTCAGTAAGGGAGCAGCTGTGTGACCCACCACGTTGTACTCCACCACATCGGAGTACACAAACATTAAATTCAGTCCAACGTTCAATTCGATAGGGGTGCGAAAAGCCTCTCCGAAATCTGTGTTGGTGTGGATTGTTCGTTCACCATGATACTTTTTATTTCCACCCAAAATATCAAACAACCCAGCAGAAAAACCGATGGTCATGAATTTTCTTTCGTGCGCGGGTAAGTGTTTGTCTTCTTTCTCGTCAAATGGCTTTCCCTCATGCCCTTTCAAAAATTGCAAGAGGAAACGGCGTGCCACAGGATGGTATTTGATCTCTACCCATTTTTGGTTTTTTTCCAAGGCTTTGCCAAATTGGGCTTCGAAGACGGCCGCAATCGTCTCCACCAAATGTTGAGCACTAAAATAATACCCTTCAGGAATTCTCATGCGATAGATCGAGTAGGGAGTATTGTCAGTTTTTGAACTCATTTTTTCCCAATTTCAGGATCATGGGCGTCCAACTCTTTTTGCACTTTTTCGTTATAGATTGCTACGTCAAAAATGGTTTGATTTCCAGACACATTCTTGATTTGCGTAGGATGAATGATTTCTACCAAAGCCACTTCCCAATGAGCGTCGTGATCCAATTGGAAGGCCTGAGGTAATTTGGCCGTGAAACAACATAATTTGTTGTTGGGAAACACATCCATGGAACTGTCACTAGGTAACGTTAAATAAAATTGGTCATTCATAGTTCCAAAGTGGTTCTGGTGTCCGAGGAGTCACTCAAGTGAACAGAAGAATGATGTTCAAAAGGTTCCAAAAGAGAATTGGTATTGTGGTGGTGACTGGACGAAGAAGAAGGTGAACTGGCGTTGGTCGAACTAGCGTGGTTGTTGCTATGGCTGCTGTTGTCTGTCGTCGTCGTAAATTTCAAAGAGGGACTGGGTAAAAGATAACCGATGCAACTGCTCAGTAAAATGGTCCACAATTGTTTGTCTCCTTGTTGTAAACTCAAATTGGCAATAGCTGCTCCGATGACACAATACACTACAAAGATTTGGCAGAAAAAGACGATTTGATTTTTAGGCACACGTTCTCCACACCACACCCAAAGTGGTTGTTTTTGTAATTCTTGAAGAGAAGAACTCTGTGAAGGAGTCGTTGAAGTCGTCTGGGTGGCTACTGTGTTGAATGGCATGTTGTGAGTTTACTTCTTTTTCTTTTTATAGTCGACGACTTGAGAAGCAGCAATCCAAGAATCAAAACTAGGGGGATATCCTTTCCAACGTACTTTGACTTCTTCTACTCGACGTTTACCTACTTTCCGTGTTCTTTGTTCGATAATACTTTCGATGTCGTACAAGGCGTCTTCTTTTTTAGTCACTCGTTGTAACTCAGGCAAGTAAAATGTTCCTTTGAGTACTTCACCGTGCATGTCTTCCAATTTATAGACGGGAGGATCACGTCCACGGACGGGGGTAGTGACACGAAACAATTCGGTGGTCCAGTTAGGTAAATAACCTTTGTCAAAAGTACGTTTGGTTTTTCCGATGCGAACCCAATCTCCCGTCTTTAACTCCAACAAGGTTTTTCTTCTACTTTTTTTTTTCTTCTGGGGTGAACCAAATAAGTTATCAAACACGGTCACTTCGTTTTCAGGGCTGACCTCTTCGGGGGCACATCCGATGCTACGATGGTACGATTGATTGTACGCTTTGACCAAACGAGGTAACACGTTGATGTACTTGAGAGTATGTTGATGTGTAAAATATTTCCACATGCGTTCTTTCAAAGTTCTTTGAAAACGTTCCACGATACTGGCTTTGGTTTCAGGATTTTCGGTAGTAAAAAAATGAATTTGTCTTTGTTTCAATTCTTTTTGAAAAGCTTGGTTTAGAAATTCGGTGCCTTTGTCAGTTTGCCATCGTAAAGGTTGGCGTCCACTTTGTTTCAAGACCAATTTTAAGGCTCGTACCAATTCGGTACTGCTTTTAGAAGTCAAATCACGACCCAAGCAAATTTGGAAAACACGTCGATGACACAAAACAAATATTTGTGACCACGATTGTAAGTGGCTAAATGAGAGACGTCCGCTAAATCGGCTTGCCATTGATGATCGATCCCTTCCACTTGAGTGGTACTTCTAGAAAATTTACGTCGAATGGGTTTGTGTAACGTGTACGTCGATTGTTCTTGTGACCATCGTCGTAATTCTGGCAAACGTACACTTTTCAATTGACTTTTAGCAGCTCGATATAATTTTTGAACTCCTCTGTAACCAGCAGCATGGCCAGGATTGTAATAAATGGTGGCTAACAATTTCTCCATGATGATGATGATGATGATTTCCTCAAGAATAAGTTAACCAAGTTCCAATACTCTTTTCTTCGTGAGGTATCTTTTTGGATTGTTGTTTACGTGTCCGACGTGCTACTGGGGTAAAGGGAGTTTGAACAGGGGTCATCGGTTCTGTTTTGACTTCTTTCTTCACTTCTTCCTTTTTCTTTTCTGAGGGTAAAGGGGTAGGCATCTTCTTTTTTTATCCAATCCGGTGTGGCTAACTTTTTTAATTTTTTAAGAGGTGGAGTTAGTAAAAACTCTTCTTCTTCTTCTTCTTCTTCTTCTTTGACGGTCATCCCTGTACCGGTGTCTGTTTTAGTGGTGACTTTAGGTTCGCTTTTCATCAGAGCCTTAAAATCTCTCAGAGTGGGTGAAGCTGTTTCGTCGACTGCTTTTTGACGAAAGAGTTGTAGACGTTGTAAAAGTTGACCGTACCGTTGGGATTTTTCTGTTTCGGACACATTGTTTCGTTCCATCAGAGATTGTATTTCTTGTTGTAACTGAGACATTTCGTTAAGATTAGGATTGGGTGGTAAATGAGGTATCCGTTGTTCGTTCCAGCGATGAAATTCCATCCATCGTTTGTAAGGTACTAAAGTCAGTTTTCGTCCTTCCATTTCATCCGAAGGAACCAAAAAGGTGTGGTCTTTTCAGAGAAGGGTGGTCCTTTTTATCTTCTTTTTTTGGGGAGGGGTTATCGCATGACCCCTCCTAAAAGTGGTCCAGCAATCGTTCCTAACAAAGGAGCGGCTATTTTTAACAACGGTCCTATCAACATAGGTAGAAATCCTCCTCGTTTTACCAACATTTTTTTCTTTTGTTGAAGAGGTATTTTCTTTTTGACCATTTGACGAAGAACGTTCCGATGTTTCCCTAATTTTTGTTTCTGTATCTTGGACAAAGGTACCGTTCCTTTCAACACGTTCAAACAACATTCACACACGGTATCGATGATTTCTTTAGGAGCTGTTTGAATGAGTTGTTTTCGCATGGGAGGATTGGATTTGGTCAAGACAGACAAGACATCCCAATGTTTGGCCAGACGAGGGGGAAGTCGTCCTTTTTTGGTGGTTTTACTTTTCTTCTTTTTTTGGTGGAGGTAGTTGTGGTGTGCACGTTTGGGAGCCATCTTAGAGGTGAGGAGGAGTAAGTCTGAAGTCTCTGGCAGGGTACCCTTCTATTTTATACTGGAACACGTCTCCACTGATTGTCTGCACGACGTACCAACTTCACGACAGGCATCACTTGACGTTGAGGTGCTTTCAAGGGATTAAATCGTCTCAATTCTTCTTTGGATAAATCCACTAAACTTTGTAAGATGCCAGTTCTTTCTTGGACTTTGGTTTTAGGGGATGGTATTTTGTTGGTGGCTGCTGCCATGGCTAAATCAGCTGAAGTCGACGGTCCCGACGGGGTGACTTTAGAAATAGGTTTCCACTTTTGCATCAAATTAGGAAACACGGATCTTAAGTCTGGTTTGACAGGCATCATGGTAAAAGAGGGTGAAGAAGAAGACAAAGAGGAAGAGGAGGTGGACGCAAAAGGAGACCTCGTCATCATTGGGGACTGTGATGGTGGTGATGGTAAGGGTGGTGGTGTTTTGCGGGTGTACGTTTGAGTCCTGGCTGCAGTACCTCTTTTACGTCGGGTGTTAGTGGTGGTGGTGGTAGGTGTGGTTTTCTTCTTCTTCTGGGCACGACTTTTCTTTTTCTGAGGGCTGCCTTTCTTCTTTTTCTTGGTGGTGGTGGTTTTCTTCTTTGGACTTTTCTTCTTTTTAGGAGTTGTTTTGGCTTTGGCATCATTAGGATCCCATTTCAAAAGGGAACGAATCATAACCCCTCCTAAAGAACCACTTCCACCAGGAGTTAAAATGATTTGTTTTTTAGTCCGTGAATCAATTCTAGGATCAGCCAGTTGTGACAATGCTACTTTATGTTTTTGAAAAAAACGTTGAGTTTGATGAGGGATGTGAATGATGCCTTGTAGTAATTGACGTGCTGTCAAAGTAAACCATCGTAACACTTCTTTAAGACTCGCTTCTAACAAATGAGCACGGACTTGTGCATTTTTTTCACGACTGATGCCATACAAGGCACGAATCAATTTAGCCGAAGGATGAGATTGAAAGGAAGTCATCTTCTCTCAAAAAGAGTGTGAGACAGAAATGACGTAGTAGGTTGTTTTTATAGTTTTTTTTTAAAAAATGGGCTGAAGGGGACGTGTAAATGACAAGACCACCTTCTTGACCCCAAGAGTGAAAGATACTGGCACGAAATCTCAAATAGTCAGGAGTGGTCGGTTTTAAGTCGATGAGTAAATACTCGTGAGGGGTTTGAGTGGCATCGTCGTACGCATAATTGAGCCAAGGTGCCCCTAACTGTTTGGCTAACACTTGTACTTGAGATTTGTCTCTGGGGCTTTTAAACAAGACCACGTAATGAGCATTCAAACTGATGGTTCGATGGGCTTTACTTTGTTGAAATAAATTTTGTGTAATGTAGACAATACTAGCATTACGATGGTGTCCTTTTCGTGTAAACCAAAGTTTAATTTCTTCTTCGTCTTCTCCTAACATGTCATCAAAAATAACTAAATGAGTTTGACTCACGTCAGACATGATTCCATCGTCTTCGTGAGGAATACCATCCACAAAGGAAATGGTTTCTCCTTGACTTTCTTGGAGTAGTGTGTAAGACGGTTGCCACTCTTTGTAACACCACACGATACGTTGAGGTGGACTATCAAACAAATCAGTTTTGTGTTCGATCAATCGTTTGACAAATTCGGTTTTGCCTGAACCACTTGGTCCAGCAATCAACATGTTAAATGGATGGCGCAGATACAAAGCATTCCAACTTTGACGATCTAACTTTTCGTCAATCACTTTCACCACAGAAGAGGTAGACGAGGCAGAAGAAGAGGAGGATGTAGCCATGTCTGAGGTAAGAAGATTTTTGAGAAGAAGACAAAAGACCCAAGACATTTTATACATTTTCATACACGTTTATTTTTTTAAAAAAAAAAAAAACAACCAACCAACACAACAAAAAACATATTTTACAACTTTACACGAACACGAAGAAGTGAATTAGTGAGAAAATATGCAATTAAAATGAACACGTAAAGTAACTCTCTTTTGTGTTCTTCACGATACTCGTGATAGTTTTTCTTCAAAATCAGATTTCTGATACGGTGAAAGTCACGGTAGTGTGCAAATCGAGGAATGACTTTGAGTTTGGGTTTCACTTGGATCTGGACAAACTCTTTGTAAATGCGTACTCGCAACTTCGAAGTCAAGTCACGAATGCGATCTTCTAAAACTAGGGACAAAATACCGGTAAATGCGTTCTCGCAGCTCTAAAGGTAAACCACAAATGTATTCTTGTAAAGTATCCTCCGACATGTTTTTTTTTACTTCTTCTTGGCATCTGGCTCATCGTACCCGTACTCTTCTGAGGCCACTAAAGGTAAGAACTGACAGTGCGGAGACCATCTGGCATGTTCAATGTAAGCTGAGTCGGTAGGCTCCCATTGGTGAAGTCTCACACCGCAACTGAAACATTGAACTTTATCTCCTTCCCCCAAGTAGATAAATCCAGATCTGGCTAAAGCTTTGTCAGTAGTGGATTGTAGTAGAAATTTAGGCCACTTGTCTTTGAACGTCTCGAGTCGATTATCATACTTGGAATAACCAGGCAAAGCCACAGGTATCGTCAATTCTTTATGACATTCACAGGTACGTTTAGCATTCTTCCCAATAAAGAAGAAAGGTCGTCCTGCATCTCTAGATGGACGGTGAGGTACACGTGCTGCATCGACGATGTCCAAGCGTACGGCATCCGTCTGATCGTGTGAATCGATGCTGTCAACGCTTACGGAATCCGTCTCGTCGCATGGCACTGCATCGCACTCCAAGTCGTAATGGTACTTGGAGTTCACACCACTAGATTTCTCCCTCGGTGGGTGGGTGGCCTGAGTATTCTTATTCATCTTTGGTGGGAGGATGACAAAATTAATCTTTTTTTTTTCTTCTTCTTGCTCGGTCAACGTTGAAAGTCACAATGAATGGTTAGGTTTGGAAGGGGTGCCCTTTTTTATACTGCAGATCGGCGTGTCAGTAATGTAAAGTGGTGTGGTCTGGAAGTCTCACTCGCTTCTGGTACACGATTTGGTACACTTTTTGTAAAGGACGAGTGACAATTTGATGATTAGGTAACCGTACGATCTTGTGAGGTTCTAACGTGTGCACTCGAAAGTCTTCCACTTGTCCAGACAGCAAAGCATTTTTCAAAACCTCAAAGTTAACCACTTGGCTGGTTAGGGATGCCTGCTTGTTGCAACAGGAGTTCTGCTTTGTTTCGTTGTTTGGTTCTGTCCGACTGTCGAATGTTATTCCAGGCTCTTTTCCATTCTTTGCTCTCGTTCTTGTTGGCATATGTTCGTCCCACCACAATAGCCCGAGCAAAGCACATCTGGTCTTGAGTATTGTCGATTTGGACGACACTGCGTTTGGTACTTCGAATATCGTCCACCAGTAACGGTTTCCTACTTCGTCCACTTCCTCAAGGAGGGGAAACGTGAGTCAAGTAATGTGTGGCCTTTCCATCGGTGATGGTAAACTTGTCGTTGGATTGTTGCACATGTTCTATTTTGGACATGACTTTGTCTGGCGTTAATTCTGCCGTGGTGCTGAACTCGATCCAAACAGGACTCTTCAAATTGTCATGATGAATGGCCAGTCTCAATCGATCGTCTTCTTTGGCTTCACATTGTCGTTTCAAGTTCATTAAGACAGAATCCCACAAATCGCTAATGAACCCCGCCGCTTTCTCGGGAGGTACTTTGGACTTGAAGTCTTTAAAGTGAACCGTGTGAGTGTAAGCTGTAGTTTTAAATTTTCGAGAAGTTATTTTTTCCGTCTCTCGAATCCGATAGTAATTTTCAGGAGGAGCCAAAGTACTAGGTAGTGTTTTTTGATCAGGGGTTCTGGTAGTGGATTTTGTTTTGGGTGGATTAGAAGGTGGTAAGGTTTCAGGTTCACTCATCTCCTCTTCGAAGTCACTAGCATGGACTTGAGCTAGTAGTTCATCTAGCGGTGTTTCAGGCGGTACGGAATGTGTTAGTCGTCGTGGCCTCTTTGTTTCTTCTTCTTCTTCTTCTGGTTTCTCATGGCTTCGGCGTGATCTTTTCATCTTGAAGTTTTACTTTGAAACTGATTAAGTTTCACCCAGGGAACCTATATATATATATAGACCTTCTTACCCTCAGAATCACTAGTCGTGATTGAACTTTCAAACTGTGAAGATGGAAAAGTACTGCGCTCGAGATAAAAGTCAAGATACTGGAATTGAACTGAATAAGTATGTTCATAAGGTGTATGATAATTATGCTGCTGACATACTTGGTAATGTCTATCATATGAAGTATGGAAGGAAAGTCAAAGGAAATTTGAATTCATTTGGATTGATAAAGATTAAGGTTACTGGTAAGGAAGGAAAGAGGAAGAAACAAACAAATCGAGGGAGATTTGTCTTTGAAGCGGTGAATGGAGTGGATCTACCAAGACAGAGTGAAGTGGTACATCTCAATGATGTACTTGATGATGATAGAATAGAAAATCTTCAAGTGATGACTGCTAGTGAACGAACATGTTTGCATAAACATGTGAAGAATGATAAAGAAAGAAGGAGAATTAATTTTGGAAGTGATAGAAGTGTGTTGTGCCAGTTTGTTGGTGAGACAGAGGAAAGAAGATTTGAAAGTATGGAAAAGGCTGCTGAATATTTTGATTGTGTTTCATCAAGTGTCTACTATTGCTGTACTGAAATTTGTAAGTCGGTCTTTTCGAAGAAGTTCCAGAAAAGATTTCAAGCTAGATGGGAAGAGCCAGAGAAGAAGAGTCAAGTCATTGGAGGATTTGTGAGACCTGTGAAATTAACTGACTTGAATTCAGGATTATATAGTCGGATGGATTCCATTAGTGATGTGGCAAGGTGTTTTGGATTAGATCATAGTAAAGTTTACAAGATTTGTAAAAAAGAGCGGTGGATTCGAGATGATAATGGACATTTTATTAAGTTGGAGTTTATCAATGAGAGTCCAGAAGAAAGTTATGAGAGAATTGTAGACAAGAATCTTCCTGAAGTGTCAGAACAATAAGAGAATGAAATGGTAAATATGGAAGTGTATTGAACTGTATTGGACTTATATGAAATTGTTTTATTACCACGAGTAACATAATGTATATACATTGAATAAAATATAATTATTATTATTGATGTATATATCTGAATGGTGTTGTGTGGTTTGTTTTTTACCCACCAAACCAAAAAAAACAACTTTCCCTCTCTTTATATCGATCTAAAATTGGGAGGAAAGAAATAGACTACAGCACCAACAGCAGCAGCAGCAAAGACAACAACAACAACAACAACAACAACTTTTGCAGTCAATCAAATAAAATTTTTTTTTTTTAAAAATGGATTGTATATTTGTGGTGTCTGTTTTGATATAAACAAAATTTAAAAAATAAAAAAATGGTTGTGTAGTGTGTGTAAGTTTTGTGTTTGATATATAAAAAAAATTTTAAAAAAGTAAAAAAATGGATAGTATATTTGTGGTGAGTGTTTTGATATAAACAAAATTTAAAAAATAAAAAAATGGTTGTGTAGTGTGTGTAAGTTTTGTGTTTGATATATAAAAATTTTTTAAAAAAGTAAAAAAA